>JBBBDQ010000773.1:1892500-1972500 GCA_037127315.1 Ascarosepion bandense | reverse complement strand
AAACGTTGAGAATAATTTTTTTAATCGTCCTAAACAAAGCGACAATGCCACTAAAACACTGGGTTTTCTCAGGAAGTGAAAGTGAAAGGGAAGATTGAAAATGGCGTGGATTAAGGAAAGGACAAAAAAGGAAGAAGGTTCAAGAAGACAGAAGATGGCGATTGATGCTGCATTTAATTTTTTTACGGTTCTAGTTATCAGAGAAGTAAGAAACCTAAAGACCATTCCACAGGTAGGACAGGTGACAAAAGAACCGTTAGAATAGAAATGACGTTTGCATCTGGCTAGTTCAAAAGTAAAAAGTTGCCGATCTAATAGGCTGATTAATTTCTTGTAGTCTGGGCACCAGGAAAAAAAAGTTTATCCGAGCATTTGCTATGAAAAATTGTAGAATATACAGAAAGAAGCCAAACGTCAGTAAGAAAGTGACTGAAAATGAGATGCCTGGTCAGAATTGGTTGAATTCTCTAGATTTTATCAGGAATTTCAAGACGCACAGTAGGAGCATCACAGCAGACCACAGATGAATGATAGATTTATAAAAGTTGGATTCTGACGAGAATAATTTTCTTGGCACAACATAGTGAACCAACTTCCCTTGAAGCAACCGTAGTAAGTGACTCGATATAGTTATTTCTCGCTTAACGACTATATAGTTTATCTACCAAGTCAGTGAAGCGGAACTCGGTCGTTCAGTGAAAAGAAGCTGCATACATAATGTGAAGAATTCATTTTCCCATTTACAATTTATGGTCGAATCATTTCATGTAGAGTCGTTAACAGAGGAGATTTCTAACGCTAACATTTGCTTCCTTATGAAAAAATGTAGGTTTGATTTAATTTATATTAAATACATTTATCTTTTGTATTAAATTACCGTTTTCAACCGTCCTGTTTAAAGCTGTAATTTTTCTTTTATTTTAAATATACACACAGAAAAAATATTGTCATGACTGTGAAAAGCCATATAGCTATACAAAATTTTCCGCGAAAAATCAATTTTTATTGTCATTTCTTTATTTGAAACTTGCAAGGAACAAATTAAATTTATTTTTCAGAGTATATCATTATTTGGGTTTGAATTTATTAAATAAATATAACAATTTCAGTTTGGCTTCAACGAAATTGAACAATCATGGCAGTAGTTGATAATTACTTATTCTCAGTTGTGCTATCAACTGGGGCCAAAAAAAGAGGAACGATAACAGTAGAGTCATAAATTTCGCAATTAGGATACACAAAAGTCATTATAATTTCATATATATTGTTCCAGTATTCATTAAGAGGCTGAGAATGCAAATCCACACTCTTTTCACAGTAAGGGCCTGAAAAACTAAGACTGATACTGATATTGGATTATTCAAGACTCGTAGTGCGATAACATTTTCAGTGTATTTGCAATCCCAATATCTTCTTCTTCTATGTACCCTGTCCCTTCAGGACGTAGGCGATCATGGATCTCCACGTCTCCCTTGTGGCTCTTAGTATGTTTGCTTCTGTTGCTCCTGGCAACCCCCGTTCCGTCATCCACCTGATCAGACCCTGCAAATATGTTATCCGCTGCCTTCCTCTGTCTCTCCTTCCTTCTATCTGTCCAGTCAGTATCAGGTTCTCCAGGCTCTCCTTCCTTATTGCATGTCCCAGGAACTTCAGTTGTCTCTTCCTGATGCTCAGCATCAATTTCCTTTTTGTTGCCATTCTTTCTAACACTTCGTCGTTGCTTGTATGCTCAGTCCACGATATCCGTAGCATCCTTCTGTAGAGCCACATTTCGGCCGCTTCCAGTTTTGTCCTCATTTTCGATGATATTGTCCAGCATTCACAGCCGTATTGAAGAACTGACATCACGTAGCAGTCTAGCACTCTTTTCTTCGTTTCTATTGAGATTTTCCTGTGTGTTAGTATTTTGCTCATCTTCTGGAACGCGTCCTTTGCCATGCCAATTCGCCTTCGGATCTCCGTGTCGCACTTTCCATCTCCTGTTAGAACACTTCCTGGGTACTTAAATTCTTGGACTTGTTTGATTTTGTTATCCCCCATCTGTATTTGGCATTTTGGGTTGTATCTTTTGCTGATGACCATACACTCAGGTTTCTTAAAGTTTATTTGTAGTCCCTTCTTGTCAACTCTCCATTGCTACATTCTGTATGAGATCTTGCAGTTTCCTTTCCGTGTCTGCAATCAGTACTGTATCGTCCGCGTATCTTATGTTGTTCAGGTTGTGGCCTCCAATAACAAATCCTGGTGTGTCATCTAGGGTCCTCAAAATATTCTCGCCGTATAGGTTGAACAAATCCAGTGAAAAGACACATCCTTGTCTTACGCCTTTTTCTATCTTTGTGTATCTACTGAGGTCGTTACCTGTCCGTATGCAGGCCGTTTGCTGCCAGTAGAGATTCTTGATTATTCTTATGTCTTTGCCGAAAATGTCGAGGTTGCCTAGCATTTCCATCAATTCTTTGTGTCGTATTTTGTCGCATGCTTTCGCGTAATCAATGAAGCATAGGTACAAGTCTTTCTTCATTTGTAATGCCCTTTCAGAGAGCATCCTAATCATGAATATGGCGTTCCTTGTTCCAGTGTCCTTGACGAACCCGCACTGTTCCTGCCCTATCTCTGGCCTGATTCTGCTTCTCGCTCTATTCATCAGGATTCTGAAAATCAGTTTTGTAATGTGACTCATTAAGCTGATAGTTCTGTGTAGTTCGCACTCGTTTGCACCAGGTTTCTTCGGCAGCGCTATAAATATCGACTTGCATAGGTCTTCTGGTATTATTCCGCTGCTATAAATTTCGTTTATTATGTCGGTAATCTTTTCTATGCCATATTCTTCTAAGGCTGTCAGCAGCTCTATCACTATGCCATCTGGGCCAGGTGCTTTGTTTCTGTTCATTTTGGCCATTGCAGCTTCCACTTCGGATTTTAGTATTTCCGGTCCATCCATCTCCTTGTGTATTCTCGGTTGTTCTCTCTTGTCGCAAAAGAGATCCTTTATGTATTTTTCCCATCGCTGGAGTATTTCCTCTTTCTCTAATATGATTGTCCCTTCCTTGGATTTTATGCATCCTGTTGAGGAACAGGTTTTTTGTCCTGTCAGTTCTCTTATCTCTTTGTGCATCTCTGCTTTGTTGTTCCTGCTCAGTCTCTCTACTTCTGCACATTTGTTGTTGAGCCATTCCTCTTTGGCTTGTCTGCATTTGTTCCTTATCTCCCTGTGAAGTTTCTTGTACTCTGCTCCGTGTCTTGGCGTTATTTTTTGTCTCCTTTGCATCATGTGGAGGATACTGTAAATTAAGAAATTGTTGGAAATTTAATGCTAACTGCAGCAGTTTGTACTTGAAAGGGAATCCCAAAGAAACTTTTATTTTCTCTATGTATACGTTATAAAATTTAATGAGTATATGACGTGCAAAGAAGTTTATGCTAAGAATGAGACAGATTAATTTTGAGGAACACATCATTGCACAGACGGCGGGGAGAACTAGACGTTCAGTGAACATACTGAACCCTAAGCTGGGGTGAAAGAACGGCAAGTAAACTGTTCAAGGATTTACTGAGAGTTTGAGCAAATGTATAGTAGAGCAAGAGAAAAAACGATGGCAAAAATTACAATAATCAAGAACCTCAACTGGCAGCAAACCGCCTGCATACAGACAGGAAAATGAATTCAGCAGATATGCAAAAATAAAAAGTGGTGTAAGACAAAGATGTGTATTCACATCGGATCTATTCAAACAATTCTAAAAGAGCTAGAAGTCCTGTCAAGATTCGTTATTGGAGACCACAATCTCAACTATATACAATACACAGATGACACAGTATTGATAGCAGACACGGAAAGGAAAGTACAGGACCTTTTACAAAAGGAATCAAGAGAAAGCGAGAAGAAAGGGCTAAACATAAACTTGAAGAAAACTGAAAGCATCGTCATCAGCAAAAAGAAGACAGTAAAAGGTCAACCACAGATCAGGGATACTAAAATCAAACAGGTACAGAAATTTAAATACCTAGGAAGTGTTCTGACCGAGGATGGAAAGTGCGACACGGAGATTCGAAGTCGCATTAGCATGACCAAAAGCGAATTTCAAAAGCTAAGCAAATTATTATGAAACAAGAAGATTTCGTTGGAAACAAAGAAAAGAGTACTAAGACTGTTGTGTGCTATCTGTGCTCCTATATGACATCGAATGCTGGATGATCTCTTCAAAGATGAAGATGAGACACAAAGTAACAGAAATGTGGTTCTATAAAAGAAAGCTGTGGGATACTATGTGCCAAATATGTAAGCAAAGACAAGGTTTTGGTGAGAATGCAAACGAAAAGGAAACATACTTAGCACCAAGAAAAGACAGCTGAGGTTTCTGGGACACGTAAGGAAAGAAAGAAGAGCTTGGAGAATCTAATACTCACAGGGCTGATATAGAGAAAGAGAGACAGTGGAAAGCAGCGCGAGACATACTTGATAGAAATGAGCAAATGGATAGCAGAACGGGGGTGTTGGGAGAGATATCAAGAGGAAAAGAGTTCAAACGACAAGAGATAAGAGCAAGTGGGAGTCCATGATCGCCTACGTCTTGAAAGGACACGGCACATAAAGAAAAAATATAGGAGAGTAACTTAGAGGAAACAATGGCAAGAAAATTGTTGAGAAGAATGATCGCCAACGCATGGCGTTTAAAAAGAAATTATTGCTTGTGAGGAATCCCTTTGTAGGACACTTTGAAAAGATCTGAGAGATTTCATTTTTCGCTAAGTAAAGGATAATTAACAACAAAGATAAAAGACACCTTTCCGAATAACAACCCGAATAAGGAACATCGACCAAGATTTTGGCTGATCAAAATATCATAATCGACGTCGATAATGAAGAGAAGGATCATTATTATAGGCAATAAGGAGGATGAAAGTGTAACAATGATATTGTTAGGGTGGCACTACGGTGAGTCGATTGACTAATTAACTATTCCTGACGTCACGTCCCGTTACCAGGTTCTGTTTTCTGGGTAGTCAGATCCAGAGACTCAGAGAGTAAAGGTCATAACTTGATTTGTCCTGTAGCTGAATGGAGATACGACTCAGCTTTAACAACTATTTGTATTTTGTTAATACATTATTTTATTTCACTGTTTCCGAGTCTTCTCGTTATTTATTTCAACACTAACTCCACAATATATATATATATATATATGCTCTCGCCAGTCGATAGAACGGTGTAGAGGAAGGTAGACTTTATAAACAGTAGCCACTTATGGCTTTATGCAATAATCTTTGGTTGCCGAGTAGAACGCTTTCGCTTCAGCTAATAAATTGAACGCTTTCAGCTGCTGGCGATTGTTTACATCTGTAAATAATACGCTATGAAGTTTACCGTTCACTGACGTGCGTCTAGAGCTTAAGGGTTGTGATCTCTGGCTGTTGGCAGATCAGTCGAGTATTAATCTCAGCTTGAAGTAAACGGTTTATCTAACCGCACTGATGAATTGTAACACAGCGAAACAGTCCTGTATACGGATGATTATATATATATATATATATATATATACTAGGCCTAATGAGTGAAGTTAAAAGTGACATATTCTTTGCACTAAGCATATATATATATATATATATATATATATATATATATATATATATATATGCTTAGTGCAAAGAATATGTCACTTTGAACTTCACTCATTAGGCCTAGTTTTCTTGCGAGCAACATAGTTTCTTCCCTCCGGGCATTTTCTCACTCCTTCCTCTTTGTTAAGCCCAGACAGTTATGTGTAGCTTTATTTTAACTCCTACCTAAATTTGGGTCTGTTTCTCTCTGAGCCGTTATCATCGACTCTCTCCTCTTAGCCCTTTCTTTCTTTCCTGTTTTCTTCTTTGTTTTTTACTTCTCATGTGTCCACATTTTTTATTTTATTTTCTCTGTCTTCCTTTTATTTTCTGTATCCCGCTCTTTATTTCCACTATATCTCTCTTTTCTTTTTGTGTTCCCCCTTTTTTGGTTCCCCTCCTTTTTTTGATTTCCCTCCTTTTGTTTTCCCGTCATTTTTTATCCTCTTTACCTCATACGAACAATTTTACAAAAATAAAGGAGTGAAATTTTTAATTTTCTTTTTAAAAAATGACGTTTATTACGATCATTATTAACTAACTGAGAAGACATTGTTCTTTTGGCGTCGAAACAAAATGCATACTTTTGTAGTAATTTGTAATTTGTACATGTTCTAAACTACAATTTATAATAAAAAATAAATATTCATAGCTCTATTTCTATATTGAGCACCGTTTTAAATTAATGTTTTGTTAATATTTTCTTCGTTCTTTATTCACTTGGATATATATACCGAAAATATATATGCACACACACACACACACACACACACACAATAGTATATATATTGAAGAGTATACAATATATATATATATATATATATATATATATATATATATATATATATATTGTATACTCTTCAACAAAAATAAACTTGAATCAAAATTGGCGAGAATAAAGTGCTGCTTCTTCGACGGAATCAAACTGCAACCAGTTCGGCGAAAATAAGCTCAAACAAAATTGAGAATCTTCCTCACTGATAAATGACCAAACAGAAACTGGACTTAAAATGACTTGCTTTTTCACATTGCAAAATGACGACATCAGCGCTTATATATAAATAAAAATATCCAATTTTTTTATTCACTTTTCGGTTACTTGGTTGTGAGTCAGGAGGCTTGGTCGGGTCTGAGGGTCACAAACACGCATTACATGTCTATATGCATATATATGTGCATGCGTATTTGCCTGCACTCATGTATATAAAATTTAAAGAAAATTCTAAACTTTTCTGTGCCAGAAGTAACTATGGTTAATTTCATGCCATAACGGAATTTTAAAAAAATTACCTTCAGCAAAGTGACCAAAAATTTGAATCGAATCTCTTCTTATGCAAAAGAACCTCTTGCCTGAGTAATATCTTGATTTCAACAGTACCTGTCCAAGGCAAAGTTATCCAGTTTATAGAAAGCTGTTTGACTTTTAATGTAAATCAAAGCATTTATACTTCCAAAATTAAATTTATTTGTCCTTAACCATTCAATTCCTGAACAACCGCTTGAATGGTCTGAAACATTGTTCGAAGACCTTTGTCTCGTTAAATGTTCCAGTAAGGTTCGATCTTTTTTTTTTTTTTTTTTTTTTGATGGTTTGACTCCAATTGTTCAAAATCTTACAAAGCCAAAAGACACTGAAGAAAATTAAGTAATTTTCTTAACAAAGCCTAAATATTTTCTCACCTTTGCAAGTAAATCCGTGAACACTATTGACTAAGAATAATTGTTAGTTAGTCAATTAGTTCAAGTTTCATGCGTGATACACGCTTGGATGATCATGTCTCTTTCAATCCATGACTGACTAGGAAGATTTTCCCCCATTAAGTTGCTATTTTTTCTGCGGTAAAAGGATAGACAAGCAAGGCTATAGAACCCAATCTGCCCTGCTGTTCAACTAGAATTCGAACTCAGTTCTCAGACTTCTCATTCCGAGCTGATACTCCCTGCACCACAATAGAGTTTTATACTATAATATTGTAAGATTAAATATAGAGAGGTTCGTTCATTTTATAGTTTGGCTCCAAGGTTCATTTTGTCTTGTTTTTTGTCTTCACTTGAATTCTTACGAGATTAGCGGATTGAGAACAACTCTAAGTAATAGAATTATTCCCATTTAAATCGAATTTAAAACAGGATTGGAGTCCACACATAGATTGATTAGGGAAAAACATTATTCACACCATCTCAGTACTTCCACGTAAGGAGGCGCCTCAGGTACCAAGTAATCACCCTAGTACATTCCCGACAATGCGGTATGACCTGAGAAGATGTCCCTAGTACATTATAGTAAATGACTTACTGACAGTCCATTAATGGCATTTAGCCGCACGCCTACTGAAATGGAATACAACACGATGTCTTGTTTAAAGTGGGATGGAAATCCAAGCGTCCCCCTTTTTTTAATAATTTCACTAAAGGAAGGCAATAAAGCCACTAAGATACAGTGGATTACTGAGGATGTGAGAATGTGAGAAAAACATTATTAAGGAGAAAGAACAACAAAAGAACAGGAATTAAGTTGACAAAAGATAATGATTTTAATAGCATTTAATGTTTTGAAAATAAAAGCAGGAAGCCGGTAGATAGTTCCAAAGGCGAGAAGTGCAAGTAAAAAAAACTTTTAGCATAGATTTTATTGTTATATCTCGCCATTTCAACAGTAAATTGATGAGGTCTTGTTTCAAATCTAGTCAGTCAGTTAAGTGCCATACGTGATACACGCTTGGGCGATCATGTCTCGAAAGAGACATGACTGACTGGGCAGAAGATTATCCTGCAGTGGGTTTCATTACTTTCTGCGGTAAACTGGTTGTCAGAACCTAAAGAACCCAATCTGTCCTGTTATTTAACCCATAACTGGAGGGAAAAGATGGATTAATATCTTTCCCAAGGGTATTTGCGCGTAAGTGAATGCGATGAATTCAACTGAAATTCGACCTCGTCTCTCCGATTTATCGTTCCAAGCCGATATCCACTGCACCACATCCAATATAATACTGCGCTTAAATTTCTAAAGTCTAGGCATCATAGCGGAGAGTTCATCAGAAAAATTAGAAGAAGAAAGAATTGGAAGTATTTATAGAAAAGATACAGGGGGGGGGGCTACATTACGGCGGAAAGTGATTGACGCCTGGTCAGGACCAGTAATATTGCTGATTCTTCTTTGAATTTTATCTCTAAATATAAAGAAACTGTTAGCATAGAACTTACGGTTACATCTAGCCGCTTCAACTCTAAAATAAATGATGAAACTTATTTGCTAATCTAGTAGTACGCTTAAATTCGTAAAGTCTAGATACCAAAGAGGAAAGTTCATCGGATCAATTAGCATGAAAATATTTATAGAAAAGGCACACGGAAGCTACATTACGGCGGTGGAAAAATGATTGAAACCCAGATATACTTTTTTTTTATAATCATATTGTCCCAAGCAAGACATTTTACTGCTACTGTTTTACAGGGGTTACATAGGCGGAAAGTTATGAGAAAAAGTGACAGGTTATAGGGGGTATCAGGAAGTGGGTAAGTGAAAGATGAGAATACTGATGAGAGCGGAGTGGACGGAAAAGAGAGCATGAAAGAGAAAGAGAGAGAGGATGCAGGTTAGTGAGATATGAGATGACTATTGACTTTAAATTGAAATTCTTGGAGATTGTAGCTCTTCGGAAAGCAAGTAAATGCAATAGGTATAAAACCTCAAAAGTTCTCTTGACATTTTTCCATTAAAGGACGCCACAAACGTTAAGTAGTGACCCAAAACTTGTCCTGAAAGCAAAATATTGCTTTCACGGACGGTTTCCTGAGGTCTGAGCAGATTATATTAAATGGTTTACTTACTGGCAACCCAATAAACGAAATAATAATTCGAAGTAATAATTTATTAGGAAATGCCTTGGAATAAACACACTGTCACCAAGATGAAAATTCTTTAATGACGTCATGATGACGTTAGTAAAAAAAACAAATGTCAGCTCGGGCCAGTTGACTCGAAGAAATCTTTTCAAACGAAGATGAGTTGGCTCCTTCCCTGTCCAGAGACAACTGAAGCTACAGGCAGGGAAAAGAGGCGATATAGGACGTACGGGGCTGCCGACGACGGTCTTGTTGAAACGGCTACATTGCAGCTGACCAAAAAGTTTGAAGGGGCCTCGTTTTTCGTAATTAACCATGCTTTTATCATCTGCTGCTTGTTTCCATTTTTTATTGTCGCCCTTGGACACTACTGGAACGATTTTAGCTACTACACTCCGTTCCTCAACGGCAAACCGAGCGTCCCTTTAATGACTGACCACGAACCTGTCCGACGTAAAACCCGGAAAATTTCGCAAGGGGACAGTGTCTACATTAATGAGTTGATCGGTGACATTCTTAGCTCTTTGTTGCAGTCTCTCGTATTTTCTACTATTGTGACTATTTGTCTTTTTGGTTTTTACAAGTGGATTCAAATACGCCGAAGATTTGAAACGACACAGATTTTCTACACGTCTTTGACAATTTCGTTCTGTTCCTCTTTTGTCTTTAGTAGATTATTTGTGTAATTCACTCTCCGGTTGGTTTTTTCTTAAAAAATTACTCCTTAAAAATTACTCCTTAAAAATTACTCCTTGAAAACAATGGCTTTGAAATGAGCTTTGAAAAAAATTGTGAACATGCACACTGCTAAAAGGTTTTAAAGAAATTAACATAAATTAAATGTTATGTTTACGAAAACAGATTCCTTTGGATTTCTTTTAAATAATCAAGTTGATACTTAACGATATTTTCTTGTGTATAATATGACTTGAGTATAATGCGCCATCGTAATTCTGAAGTTAAAAACAAGGAATAATTTACATCCTTGTGTATAATAAGACGTCATAATTCTGAAGATAAAAACGGTGTATAAATTGCATTATTGGGTATAATACGACACCGTAATTCTGAAGGTAAAAATAGGAAATATATTACATCAGTGGATATAATACTACCCCGTGTTTCTGAAGCTAAAAACAAGGAATAAATTACATCCTTGAGTATAATACAACACCGTAAGTCTGAAGGAGAGGGAATAAATTACATAACTGCTTATAATACGACCCTGTGTTTCTGTTAAAAGCTGGGAATAAATTACACCCTTCTGTACAATGAGACTCCGTAGCGCAGTCATCCCTATGTAATTTTTTTTTAAAAGTTGTACGATATCATTCATTAAAATCCGAATATCGAACATAGACTAAACTATCGCCCGGTTCACACTCCACCCACGTCTATTGAACAGGTGAAGAGGCTCATCCCTTGTTTCCTGTTTAGGATGTGGTTTCCAGTTTTTCTCTTTTCCAATCTTTTCACTCTTTTTTATTATTTTTTTTATTTTTTTTCAATTGGAGTAGATAGACTAAACTATCGCCCGGTTCACACTCTACCCACATCTATTGAACAGGTGAAGAGGCTCATCCCTTGTTTCCTGTTTAGGATGTGGTTTCCGGCTTTCTCTTGTCCAATCTTTTCACTCTTACGTAGCCCCCTGCGCATCAGTGGCGTTTTCGCTTGCTTGGGGTGATATGATTAATATATATATATATATATATATATATATATATATATTTCACTAAAATATTTAAATTTTCGTGATTAGAAAGAATCTCCATTGCGTATTTCTTCTGATTTTCGTTTAAAAATCTTTTCGAATATTTTAGGGGAAAGTTCCTTTGTTTTAACAGTATTGATATCAAAACATGACAGAATTTGTGTACTGCTTTTAATTTTGTTTCAACCAATTTCGGTAATTTCCATACCTTTGTTGTCAACAGACGTCCAATTAGGCGCATTCCCAAAGAATGACCAACATATCAAATCCCTTTTGTAAACAATTGTTATCAACATCTACCTACTTTGTATTTACAATCGTGCTATTTCAAATAAATATATTTTAAGCTGAATGAAAGTTTCTGAAAACATATATAATACCCCTCCGCCCTTTATTTTTGATTTTCCTTCAAAATTTTTCGTATTTTACACAAGAAAATATCGTATTTCCTTTCTTACAGATTTCCTTTCTTACAGATTCTGTACTGACGTGATGATAATGATAAGATCCTCGAATATTCTAGTCGCCTTGTTGGGTGTTACTTGGGACAAAAATCTAAAAACTCTCAAGGCTTATATTGGACGAACTTTAATATGAAAAGGAACATCATTATTAGCAAAATCGATTATTCTTCATTAATTTACAGTTGAAATGGCTAGATGCAACCGTAAATTCTATGTTAGCAGTTTCTTAACTCGCATTTTATGCTTGTGAAACTCCCTTTCGGCTTAATTGCTTTCTAGTCAACTTTCATCTTTAAAATGTAAATGCAATGTCAATCGTTATTTTCCGTCTTTTTGAAAAACAAATGACGCAAAAATAAACGCAACGCAATGTGAACATCATTTACAGATTTCAGTTTGCTACGTAAACCTTTACATTATTTGTACACACTATTCTATATGCCGCTGAAATATTCTGACGTACCAATTAAGTTCCATACGTGATACACGCTTCGGCGATCATGTCACAGAAAATTTTCCCGCAGTAGGTTGCCATTACTTTTTGCGGTAGACTGGTTGCCAACCAAGGTTAAAGAACTCAATCTGTCCTGTTTTTTAACCCATAGATGGGGATAGTCGCGGCGGATTAATACCTTTCCTAAGGGTTTTAGCGCGTAAGTGTATGCAACGAATTTGACTAGAATTCGAACTCGGCTCTCCGACTTTTCACTCCGAGCCGATATCTACTGCACCACGACGCACATTCTGATGTATACATTTCTTTAATCAAAGTAAAACGAAAAGATTTAACTGCAGTTAGAGTTATTCATTTTGATTAGAAACAAGTAATTAGACAGAAAGAAATGACAGGTGATCTCGAATTAATTTAAGATAAACTTACATTTATTGACAGATTAGTATTAATGGAGTAAATAATATATATAGTCATCCGCAGATAGATGTGTTTCGCTGTATCACAACTCATCAGTACGGTTAGACATCCGATTGCTTTTTACCCAGAATTAAAACCCGACCGAATTGGGGTCAGTCGGCGATTCTACCTCTGAGCTATGGGTGCTCAGTAGAAGAAGGTAGACTTTTAGCGTGTGATATACCATGTATTCATATGCCAGTAGTGAGAGTGTTCTAATTCATTACTGAATGAAAGATGCGTAGATGCTAGAGTAGCTACTGTTTTTTCAAAGTCTACCATTCTTCCAGAGTGCTCAATCAGATGTGCGAGCGTAAATAGTCATCTCTCTCTCTCTCTCTCTCTCTCTATATATATATATATATATATAAAATAAAGAGTGTGAGAAGCCGTGAACGTTTTCTTTAAAATATATATTTATTGTTTTGGCATTTATACAAGTTATGGAGTATTAATTGGTCATGATTTGCACTACACGTGTTTCGAGTCTAACAACGACTCGAAACACGCTACACGTATTTCGAGTCGTTGTTTTACGTTTGGGTTTCTCTGAGATACTCAGAGAAACCCAAACGTAAAAAAACGTATTTGTTCACCTGAAGAGAGTCAATTTTAGACTCGAAACACCTGTAGCGCAAATCATGACCAATTAATACTCCAAAACTTGTATAAATACCAAAACAATAAATATATATTTTAAAGAAAACGTTCACGGCTTCTCACACTTTTTATTTTATTTTATACTAATTACTCTCGTTGGAACAACCCTATTCCTTTATTCGATATATATATATATATATGTATGTATGTATATATAGTTTTGCGTCGTGATGATGCTTAGTGTCAAAGATTGCTGTTTTTTTTTCAGTGTTTTACTGAATAAAAGATATTTTGTCAAGCAGGTATTTTGTCATGAAGTGCTTGATACTGAGATAGAGATAAAGCGTTAATAGGATTAATGTGGAAAAGTTTGTCAGTGAAGTGAGCAGACTCATGGCGACTAAGAAGTTCCGCGAAGGCATCATTTTGATGTTTTCACTTTTCAGTTTTTTTTCCAATCTGTGATAACCTTCTTCATAATAATTCCATATATATATATATATATATATATATATATATATATATATATATATATATAAACTTATTTATAAATGGAACTTTGTCTCTGTGTGTGTGTCTGTATGTGTGCGTATCCGTTACCTATAGACTCCGAAACGGCTGAACCGATTTTCTTGAAAATTTACACAGTTGTACTATAAGCGTCTGCGAGTGTTCTTAGCTAGATTTTGTGTCGAGGTATCCCCGATAAATATCGATAATCGAAATAAATCGGGTTATAGAAGAAGTGGTTCGATTTTAATCAAATTTGACACACTCATATACAAAGACATAAGAAACGAGATTCAGAAGTTTCAAGGTTGCAGTTCTTACAATAGTCCAGAAAATTGATAATATATATATATATATATATATATATATATATATATATATATAAAAGGCAAGATGTTTGTGTGTGTGTCTGTTTATCTGTCTGTTTGTCCTTTATACAAATCCACAATTTTTATCCGATTCTCACCAAACTTCACACAAATGTTCTTTAGGCTGAATCTGAGCTCCAGGACCATGAAGTTGTTTTAAAGCTTTCATTACACCCGAGCAACGCCGGGCTATACTGCTACTATATATTGAAAACTCCAGACAAGGCACTGGGACAAAGCTTTTTATTATATTCTCCATGCATTTGTACAAGTGATTTTTTTTTACGGAGCGTGTAAAAACTGTACAAATGACCTGTGGCCAGAATGTGCTGACTATTGCTATAATAAATAAAATTAACATATTCAGTTAAGCAAAAGAAATCCTTGATAATAGCTAATAAGTTAGCCAAAAGTCCATGGATACACGGGTTTTTGGGACAGTTTATAAACATTCTAAGTGCAGAAAGGAGGATGTGCGTTGTGGATATTGGCACGGAAAGAGAAATCGGGAGCCGAGTTCGAATTCCAGCCGAATTCATTGCATTCACTTACGCACAAATACCCTTGGGAAAGGTATTAATCCGTCTATTCCTTCCAGTTATGGGTTAAATAACAGGACAGATTGGGTTCTATAGCTTTGGTCGGCAACCAGTCTACCGCAGAAAGCAATGGCAACCTTCTGCGCGATAATCTTCTGCCCAGTCAGTCATGTCTCTTTCGAGACATGATCGCCCAAGCGTGTATCACGTATGGCACTTAACTGACTGACTGAAGTGCAGAAAAGAAATCACTTGTACGAATGCAAATATAAAGATTAATCGCGGTGTCTTGTCAGTCGTCTTCAATGAAACCTGTATAATAAAGAATTGTTGCGTAAATACTGCATATATATATATATATATATATATATATATATATATAGAGAGAGAGAGAGAGAGAGAGAGGTCATTAGTATGTGTTATCATAAAAATAAATATAAATTGCAAAAATTATCTTATTATTTCATTTAGGCACAATAAGGTTTTTTTAAAATTTGGCTAAGCAGTTACCTTTTCCCTCCTACATACCACTAACCGAATGGTCAAGCCACATACCTCCCACTACCATAGAAGAAATTAGTAATAAGATTCCGCTAACTTAACCCTATAATTGACAAGATTCCCCCACCCCATCCTTTACTAGACATCTTAATTTTATCTCAATTTTCTATATATAGTCATCCGCAGACAGATCTGTTTCGCTGTATCACAGCTCATCAGTACGGTTAGACAGCCGATTGCTTTTTACCCAGGATTGAAACCCGACCGAATTGAGATCAGTCGGCGATTCTACCTCTGAGCTACGGGCGCTCGGTAGAAGGGGGCAGACCTTTTAGCGTGTATATTATCATTATACACACCCAAGAGCTGAAAGTGTTCGCATTCATTGCTGAATGAACGATGCGTAGATGTCAGAGTAGCTACTGTTTTTCAAAGTCTACCATTCTTCCAGAGTGCTCAATCAGGGTGTTCGGCAGAATGAATTAATCTAAATTAGCTTTGTTGAATTCAAGCGGAAAAGTATGAACTTTATCGTGTTTTTCCAGTTGTCACACATGATGTTGCATATTTTTTATAATCATATCGCCTCAAGAAAGGCAGTCTATTGCCACTGGTGCGCAATTGTTGTATAGGAGGAAAGTTATGAGAAAAAGGGACAGGTTATAGGGGGTGTCAGGAAGTAGGTAAGAGAAGGTATTAAGATACTGAGAGTGGAGTGGACGGAGAAAGGGGCATGAGAAAGAGGATGCAAGTTAGCAAGATAGGAGATGACTATTGACTTTACATTTAAACTTCTGGAGATTGTAGCTGTCGGGGAAGCAAGTAAATGGAAGGGAATTCCACAGGCGGGAAGTGCGAGAAAAGAAGCTGATGGAGTAGAATTTGTTTTTACATTTTATTGGTTTCACAGGAAAAGGGTGGGACCTAGTTGCTACTCTTATGGCTCGAGCAAATTCATGCATAGGGGAAACCAGAGTGCTAAGTTCATCAAAGCAGAAGCCGTGAAAGTATTTGTAGAAGAGACACAGAGAAGCCACATTGCGCCGGTGAGAAAGTGTATCTGAGCTGCCAGGTCGGGATCGATCACATTACAGATTCTCCGTTGGAATTTGTCAATAACCCCTAGGTGGATAGCAGAGGCACCCGACGAGATATTTTTCTTTTTTTAATCTTATCACCCCGAGCAAGGCGGTAACGCCACTGATGTGCAGGGGGCTACGTAAGAGTGAAAAGATTAGAAGAGAGTGGCAGCAGTATTCAATGCAAGGGCGGATGGTATATTTATGTGTGTGCAGGATGGTTTCAGTTAGATTGGGGTCATTTTAAGGACTTGAGAAAGGTAGTTTATGAGAATATGTGGTATAAATAACGTCAAACTCCGTAGTTCTCATCATGGGACTCACGCGCAACAGGGACCTATTTGATTCTTAAGGAAGTAATTTAATTTTTAGGGGGTCAATTTGATTTGTAAGGGGCAATTTGATTTTTAAGAGGAAAATTTGATTTTTTTTTTTTAGTGAGTCTGTGTGATTATGTATGTGCGTGTGTATGTGTGTGTGTGCAATTTAGTACATAAGGTGTATATACATTCGTAGAAAAGTTGTCCGAGGGCATGTTTTGTTATGTTCTTGTTCAAGTACTTTTGACTGTCCCAGATACTATCAAGAATTAAGCGTTGTCAGTGTAGTCGACAAGATTATACTGGCTACGCTCTAGTATTTTTTGAAACGCTTAGATTCAACTTCGTCCAAAGTGACATCATGTGTAAAATGTTTACCTTGAGTGACTCTATTAGCTGGAAACCGGGAATCTACTGTCGGTTAGATTTGATGTACTTCATAAAACTAGTGCAGCATCTTGTTTTATTTTTTAAAGATATTCTGAGGTGAACTCTTTTGTTACATGTGCCTATTTGTTACCTTGCATGGGGATTATTCAAATGGGTAATCTTTTTTGATTGACTGATTTTGTTTTTACTGTTTATCAACCTTTTGCAGATTATTTAAAGGCAGAAAATGTTTTTAGGTTGTATGAATATTTTGAAGACAATAATGACCATACCGATACAATTCCCACGAATTAACCAAACTAAACATAACGAATCTGACTAGAATTGGAAATCGGATCTCTGATTCCCAGCGATTATCCAGTACACTACACGAATATGCAATATTACAGCATCTGGTATTCCCAAGCGGTCACCCGGCTAGGTATTGACCAGGTTCGACGTTACTTAACTTCGGTGATCGTACGATAAACGGTGTTTTAGCGTGAAATGGTTGTTAAGCCAAAAGATTCATGCAAAAATTGTTTTAAGAAAAATTTGCAATTCTTTTTTTATATTTGTTTGCAGCAAGATAAACTTGTATTTACGCGTAATGACCTGTATCAACCGGAAATAGTTCCTGGTAAATGATTGAAGTTTAGGTCAATTTCAAAATAATCTTCTTCCGAGCAAGAAAGAATTTACCGTATATTCTGGTTTACAAGACGCACACTTTTTCTTACAAATGCCCTGAACAATACGTGTGTGTATTTCAAGATGAATGTATCAGTTACCACCATGGTGACCACCATAACACGAATGGCAATGAGGATCATTTATTGTACATGACTGACAGAGGTGATGACTTTGCAGATGAGAGTTTAAAGCGTTTACATGACTCCAGCAGAAATGAGGTTTTAGGATTTGAAGATGAATAAAACTTCTTTGTTGTATATTTTTACATGAATATTTTTTAAAATTTTCAATTCATTTTTATGAAAATAAAACCAAGAAGAGGCTCATCCCTTGTTTCCTGTTTAGGATGTGGTTTCCGGCTTTCACTTTTCCAATCTTTTTCTCATTTCGATTCTTTTCCTCTTTTTTTTTTTCATTTGGAGTACATAGACTAAACTATCGCCCGGTTCACACTCCACCCACGTCTATTGAACGGGTGAAGAGGCTCATCCCTTGTTTCCTGTTTAGGATGTGGTTTCCGGCTTTCACTTTTCCAATCTTTTGCTCATTTCCATTCTTTTCCTCTTTTTTTTTTCAATTGGAGTAGAGGGATTAAACTATCGCCCGGTTCACACTCCACCCACGTCTATTGAACGGGTGAAGAGGCTCATCCCTTGTTTCCTGTTTAGGATGTGGTTTCCGGTTTTCTCTTGTCCAATCTTTTGCTCATTTCCATTCTTTTCCTCTTTTTTTTTTCAATTGGAGTAGAGGGATTAAACTATCGCCCGGTTCACACTCCACCCACGTCTATTGAACGGGTGAAGAGGCTCATCCCTTGTTTCCTGTTTAGGATGTGGTTTCCGGTTTTCTCTTGTCCAATCTTTTCACTCTTACGTAGCCCCCTGCACATCAGTGGCGTTACCGCCTTGCTCGGGGGGGGATATGATTAAAAAAAAATAAAATAAAATAAAAAAAAATTTATGACACTTACCGGGCCCTTGAGAAATGCTTATGTAGATAATTCATAGATAGACGGATGCCAGGAGATGTTCAAAGTTTCACGGCTCGATCAAAACGAACATCCAAAAACTTTGGATGTTTGGGTCAGATTTGGGGAAATAATTCTGCTACAGAACTTTCCAACTTTCATATATTCATGCACACATCGAAAAAAATATTCTTGGACTTAGATCCCATGTACACATGGAAGCCCAGCGTTAAAAACCCTTTGTGCCTGCGTCTGGAACCTGTAGGCGGTCTGTTAACTATCTTAAATTACTTGTTGCTGTAATTATGTAAAAATTATATGACTTGAGAACAGTATATCCATATGGACAATTAAGAAAATCATTTTTAGCGCATCACAGTAAAATATGGCGTCAGTCGATCAACAGATAACGAATCCGTGCCTGTAATGATTAATGCAGATCTTGAACGCTGCGCAGCGTAGGCGACTATTTTAAAAGCATTTAGGTTTAGCAGGCTTATTTTAACTGGTTACCGAAGGGTTTTCCTGATTTAGATTACGTGATAACATCTTTCAGAGTTATTCACCTGTTGCATTCGCAAGGAAATAAAATAAAATAAACAATTAAGTCTACAATTAAAAGAACAATAACTTATTTTTAGATGTCCTTTCTATTCTTTATTTTACATTCTTTTTTTTTTTTTTTTTTTTGAGAAAGAGTTCGAACCCCACCTTAATCTTTCTGTTCCAATTCCTTTCTTTGTCTTTTCTCTGTTTATTAGCATTCACTACTATTCTTTATTCTCATGTCTCTTTCCATCTTATCATTATACACTCTTTTTTCGATCTCTCTTGAATTTCCTCCTTTTGCTCGCTTACTCCTTGATGCAATTACATACACGTGAATACATGCACTCATACTGCATTTACTTGTTGTGCATGAATGAACGCACAGACGTTTTGCACCACGCTTTTTGCATACCCTCTTATCACTCGGGTTTTGCATTTTATCTATCGATTAATCTCGATCTATCGATCCTCATACCTATTCTTGCTCTCCACTCCCTTTGATATATATATATATATATATATATATATATATATATATATATATTGTGTGTGTGTGTGTGTTTTAGGCAGCATTTTTTCATTAATGCATTTTACATTAAATAATACAGACAAGTTTTGTCTATTTATTTCATGTAATTTTTAAATATTTTCTGATAAGCTTAATAGCATTATCATTAAATGAAGAAAGAACATTACAATATTGATACATGATTTTTTAATAATCCAATCTAAGCTTTCGACTTACATAAATCATTTTCAAAGATGTCAAATTACATTATATATTATAAACACGGACAAACCATAAAGACAAACTGTTTTTGTTTACATGGAAGATTTCCAAGCAACAACAAACTCGTGCATTTAAGACTCTGGAAGCGAATGTCACATCACAGCTCTCGACGTCACACATGACCAAGCGAGGGTGAAAACAAGAAATATTAATATGGGAAGCCATTGGAATAAACTAATGGCTTCTGTTATTAATTATATGCATTTAAGGATATTTGTGGAGATTTCATAGTTTATCTTGTTCAGGTTAGGCTTCAACTGTTTTATGTATATGGCTTCGAGAATTTTGAGTTCTTGTTTATTGTTTTCATGTTTAAGTATAGTTGTGTTTTCAACTAGAGATTTCCGGAATTGTGTATGTGGCCAGACATGTTGTTTTAAATGCCTAATAAATAAAACACAAAGACGGAATCGTGTTAAATACATTACAAAGACAGTAGTAAAAACATAGACCAATTAACGATTATTAACGCTGTTGTCAGAGTTATGCTGGAATAGATTCCACTCTCTCTCTCTCTCTCTCTCTATCTATATTTCGCTCTCTCTGCCTCTCTCTTATTCTTACTCTCTATATTATTCTCAATATTTATTGTATTAAAAATACAATTGTGGCACAAGACCGATTTCATGGGGGCAAAAAACTCAGGTTGGTCTTCAGTACCTATCCTATACCTAGCTAATCCAACTCACGACACAAACAATTTTCTCATCCACCACAAGAACATATCCATCATCATTCAAACCTTCATACACCAAACTACCTCAAACATACCAGGGACCTAAAAAACCCAAAAGAGTATTAAAATTTTTATTGTGAATAATAGATACAAAAATATATTTAAAAATATATCATGAAATGATATGTGGGGAGGGGCATGACATAAATTCCCAAAACAATAAATTTTTAAACAAAAGATACAAACAGAAATCATGATGTTAGTTGGACCCAACCAAACCACAAAACAAAACGGCCGCTGTATTCTGCCCATAGGACAAAATCAAGAGGCACTATTTCTACAGGAAGTGGAGAAAATAAAATGGATGAGGAGAATATAATCTTGACCCAGACGCGATAAAACGGAAAAAAAATAAAAACTGGGGAAATTGGGAATCTCGACCTGGATCATAAGAAAAGACAATGCCGTGGACAGGCTAGAACTCACATTCATTCCCATTAACTAGGTACACAAAAAGGAACTACCTTGACCAGGGAAGGGTTCCAAAGGAATCCACCCCGATGTGACTAGTATATGTTATTCTCTGCTTCTTCAAAGCAGAACTGCTATTTATGTATAGCTTGGACGAGTTCATATGTCATATGGGTGAGTTCCCATAACAATATCTCAAAAACGTGGCGTAATAGACAAAAAATGATGCCAGATTTGTATTCAACACCCAAAAATTAGGTTATGCAATGGAATAAGCTGCACCAGAAAAATTGTGTTGACCAGTGTAATATATTTCCCTCCTGTCATGCGCAGGGGTTTTGATTTTGTTTTTTTTTTGTTTTTGTTTTTTTAAGCTTATGTCTTAATGTAAGAAACTCAATAGTAGATATGTTGCCGGCATTTTAGACAACGTATCGATATAAATATTTTGCTGTCATTTTTTACGGCACGGACCCATAGGTATTGAAATAATCCAGAACGTATACTGGCATCAAACCGCCTGTATACGGATGGAAAATGAATTCAGAAAATAAACAAAAATAGAAAGTGATGTAAGTCAAGGTTGTTTCTAATCAGTCAATCAGTTAAATGCCATACGTGATACACACTTAGGGGATCGTGTCTCTTTCGATCAATGACTGACTAGACAGAAGATTTTCCCGCAGTAGGTTGCTATTTTGGTAGACTGGTTGCCATCAAAAACCATAAAACCCACGCTTTCCTGCTTTTTAACCAATAACTAGAAGAAGTTTTCCAAAGAGTAATTTGTGAGTATATCAAAAGAACAAATTAAATCAGAATTCGAACTCATATTTACTGAATTCTAGCTGAATACGTTGCATTCACTTAGGCGCAAATACCCTGTGTCTAAGTCTTATGCAGTGAGTCGATTTTGAGAGCGAATTAAAGTCCTATCAGGATTCATTATTGGCAACCACAGTTGTAACAACATAAGATATGTGGATGACAGTGTTGATCGCAAACATAAAAAGAAAACTATACGCCCTCCTACAGAAAGTAGTGCAGAAAAGCAAGATGAAAGGAATAAATATAACGTTCAACAAAACAAAATGTATATTTGTCAGCAAAAGGAACAGCCCAGAATGCAAATTACAAATTGGAGATACCGAAATCTAACGAATACAACAATTTAAATATCTGGAAAGCGTTTCAACAGAGGACCGAAAGTGCGCATTGAGCAGTGAGATCACGAAAGGTGCATTTCAAAAGCTAAGCAAAGTATTATGAAACAGAAAATCTCGTTAGAAACAAAGAAAAGAGTACTGATCAGTTACGTAAGATCAGTCTTTCTATATTGCAGTAAATGTTGGGCAATCTCCTCACAAATGATGAAGAGACTTAAAGCAATAGAAATGTGGTTTTACAGAAGGATGCTGAGAATATATATGAGTGAACATGTGAGCAATGATGAAGTTTAAAGAAAATGGAACGAAAAACACTTATATTTAATGAGACAGTTGAAATTTCTAGTGCGTATAATGAGGAAAGAAGCCTCAGAAAATTTGAGACTCACGGGACATATTAAAGGTAAAAGGGAAAAAAACAGCGTATAACCTACCTAACGTGCTTGTGCAGTTAGAAAAGGGATTAGGAGAGATAGCAAAACACAAACAATTTCTAAAAACTACAAAGACACGGAGATATGTTTCGGTTATAAAAACCAACAAGGCGTTGATAATCCGTAAAAAACATATCACCCAATCAATCAAATTGTCAAACTTTCTATCGTATATCAGTCAGTCAGTTCAGCACCATACGTAATACACGCTTGGGTGATCATCTCTCAAAAGAGACATGACTGACTGGGCGGAAATATTTTTCCGCAGAAGGTTGCCATTTCTTTCTGCCGTAAACTGGTTACCAACCAAGGCAATAGAAACTATTCTATCTTGCTGTTTTCTTCATAGCTGGATGGAGAAAAGACGGATTAATACCTTTCCCAAGATTATATGCGCGTAAGTGAATGTAACGAATTCAATTGGAATTCGAACTCAGCCCTCCGATTTCATGTTCGGAGTCAATATCCATTGCATCACAACGCACACTATTTATAATTAACTAATAGCAGTTAAAAATATTTCCTCTGTTTCTAATAATATTTTCTTAGGTGTTAATAGTTTGCTTGGTTTCTGAAAGGCAGCTTTCACTATACTTTTATACCTTAAGATTTCTGTGTCACAGTTTCCGTCATCTGTTTGTTACTATACTATCGAGATAGTTAAAATGCTGCCCAAAGTTTTAACATCCCCAAAAAGTAAGCCACGCTCATACGCTAAAAGTCTGCCTCCTTCTACCGAGCGCCCATAACTCAGAGGTAGAATCGCCGACTGACGCCAAATCTTAGCGAACATGATAATAAAAGAGTCATAAATTAGGCAACATTAGAAACATGTCTGTGATATAAGAAATGTGTAGAACAGACTGTTTAGATTTGTGGTGTAATAGTGGGTCGGACTGGAATCGTGACGAAATTACTGGAATCGAGATTTAATGAACTAGAAATTTGAAGACGAATTGAGACGGCTGTGCTGGGATCTGAAAAGATAAGCAGAAAGACTCTTCATATTTGAGGAGGCTTGGTATCTCCCAATCCCCAACGACAGCAAGAATTATGTAGTGAGAATTTGAAAAATGTATCAAATATGACAAAAAGAAAATGACAAATAGTCCAAAAATTCAGTAGTGATGAAAAAGGTGAAAATATTCAGTCACATTCTGTAATGGTAAGAATCAAGGCGTGACGTCACTGGGCAACTATCAGAACTGATATGAATAGTACTTCTAATAGTATTACTATTACTACTAAGACTACTACTACTACTAATAATAATAATAATAATAATGATAATAATAATAACAATAATGGAAGTAAGAACAAAAAGAAGGAATTTGAAAAATGAGAAAAAGACACGTTTATGAAAAGCGAACCCGTTTTCTACTTTTGTCAATTGACTGAAGATGGAAATCAATATTCATGAAAAAATTTATTTGCGACAGACGAGTTTTTCTGTCTTGTAGAAGAAGTCCGTGCTTTAGACATTTCTATTGGAAATATGTTTCATCAACCAAAATAGATGCGTCACCTGGTCACGTAGACGCCACATATATGGCGACTAAACAACCTGTAAACATATCATATCAAAGGTGCCTCTCACACACACACACACACACACACACACACACACACACACACACACACACACACACACACACGCATATATACAGAATGCGAAGGATAAATTGTCGCCTTCTAATATTTAAACTTCGCGTATGCGCGCTGCTTGATTTGTTTATGTTGTCCACTGCACAGCATAGGAGGGTCAGTTGAGAAACGTCTGCGAGAAAAAGACTACCATGACGCAATTCACTCCGCTAGAATTTTGCAACGGCATAGTGTACTGCTTGGCATTCGCGCCGGAATCGAGTGTTTGGTTGTAAATCAGAAGACAGTGCTGAGTATTCAGAAAGAATTGAATGATTCTAAGAGGTTCTACACAAATACGGGAATTTATATATATATATATATATTTAAATTGTGTATATTTTGGCAGCATTTTTTCATTAATGCAGGTTTCATTGAATAATATAGACAAGTTTTGTCTATTAATTTTGTGTAGGATCCGTTCATACCGTCTGATATACTTGATGGTGATGTCGTTAAAAGACAACAAAAAATCACAGTATTTGTTGAATTTTTTATCAGGTCTAAGCTTTCGGCTCACATAAGCCATTATCAAAGAGTAAATAATAACACACAGTAAACATAGAACATTTAAGCTATTAACAATAAAAGGCACTTCAGTAGTACAAGCTAGTAGAATTTTTCTTAGGATGTTGGGATTAATTTTGAGTGGGGGTAATGAAGGATTACTGTAAACATTTCTTATAATTATATCAATAGTTTCACTGACGGGTACATTAGTAAAAAGGTTTTCCACATCAAGTGAAGCTATGATTTCATTATTAGGATTTTCACTCTTGAGGATTTGGATTGCCTCTAGGGTTGACTTTATGCTGTATTTACTCGGAAGGTAGGGTGTGATAAGCTGGTTAATATGTTTAGTTAACTGGTATACAGGAGTAGGAATTTGGGATATGATAGGGCGGAGAGGATAGTTAGGTTTATGAGTTTTTATGGTTCCGTATATGTAACCAGGTTTATAGTCACCAATAATTTTAGGGAGTTTTAAGGAATTCTGATCAGCGTTGTTGGCACTAATGAGTTTATTAATTTTAGATTTTAGTTGGTGTGTCGGGTTTTTGTTAATTTTTTTAAATTTTGTGTGGTCATGGAGTATGTGGTTGAGTTTTGTGTTGTAATCTGATTTGTTAAGTACAACAAAGATGTTAGCCTTGTCAGCTTTTTTTACAATTATGTGAAGGTGGTTGCGTAGTTCGTGCGCAGCACTTTTTAGTTGTTTCGATAGAATTTTTGAGGAGCTTCTGCTTTTATCATGGCGATCTTTGATTGCCTCAGCCTTAAGTAGATCTTTCAGTTCGGGTTTAACGGTTATAAGTTTTTCATCTTGTAATTTAGTGATGCTTTGATAGAGCGTTTCTATTTCAATTTTTTTAGTAAGCTGGTTATACTTACGGTATATATGGCAGTTAGGTCCAAGGTTGAGTAATTCTTCTTGGTGCTTAGTTAGTTGGTGGTTGGAAAGATTTATGAATTTATCGAATTTTTTGGGAAGAGTGATCGTGCCATTGTATAGTGAATTAAGTTTTTTGACAATTTTAGCACGGTGTTCAACTTCAGATTTTGCAGTGATTTTGGATAGTCTGAGTATTATTTCTTCTAGTTGGTTTGAGGTAGTTATATCTTTCAGTTTGTTGTAGAGGTCATGTTTGTTCTTGTATAATGTGTCAAGATTTTCTTTCGCTATTTCAATTTGCCTTTTCACAAGGCTCCATTTATATTTCAAGGTGGTGATGGTGTGTTGGGCTGCTGGATCATGTAATTTAAATTGTGTATATTTTGGCAGCATTTTTTCATTAATGCAGGTTTCATTGAATAATATAGACAAGTTTTGTCTATTAATTTTGTGTAGGATCCGTTCATACCGTCTGATATACTTGATGGTGATGTCGTTAAAAGACAACAAAAAATCACAGTATTTGTTGAATTTTTTATCAGGTCTAAGCTTTCGGCTCACATAAGCCATTATCAAAGAGTAAATAATAACACACAGTAAACATAGAACATTTAAGCTATTAACAATAAAAGGCACTTCAGTAGTACAAGCTAGTAGAATTTTTCTTAGGATGTTGGGATTAATTTTGAGTGGGGGTAATGAAGGATTACTGTAAACATTTCTTATAATTATATCAATAGTTTCACTGGCGGGTACATTAGTAAAAAGGTTTTCCACATCAAGTGAAGCTATGATTTCATTATTAGGATTTTCACTCTTGAGGATTTGGATTGCCTCTAGGGTTGACGTTATGCTGTATTTACTCGGAAGGTAGGGTGTGATAAGCTGGTTAATATGTTTAGTTAACTGGTATACAGGAGTAGGAATTTGGGATATGATAGGGCGGAGAGGATAGTTAGGTTTATGAGTTTTTATGGTTCCGTATATGTAACCAGGTTTATAGTCACCAATAATTTTAGGGAGTTTTAAGGAATTCTGATCAGCGTTGTTGGCACTAATGAGTTTATTAATTTTAGATTTTAGTTGGTGTGTCGGGTTTTTGTTAATTTTTTTAAATTTTGTGTGGTCATGGAGTATGTGGTTGAGTTTTGTGTTGTAATCTGATTTGTTAAGTACAACAAAGATGTTAGCCTTGTCAGCTTTTTTTACAATTATGTGAAGGTGGTTGCGTAGTTCGTGCGCAGCACTTTTTAGTTGTTTCGATAGAATTTTTGAGGAGCTTCTGCTTTTATCATGGCGATCTTTGATTGCCTCAGCCTTAAGTAGATCTTTCAGTTCGGGTTTAACGGTTATAAGTTTTTCATCTTGTAATTTAGTGATGCTTTGATAGAGCGTTTCTATTTCAATTTTTTTAGTAAGCTGGTTATACTTACGGTATATATGGCAGTTAGGTCCAAGGTTGAGTAATTCTTCTTGGTGCTTAGTTAGTTGGTGGTTGGAAAGATTTATGAATTTATCGAATTTTTTGGGAAGAGTGATCGTGCCATTGTATAGTGAATTAAGTTTTTTGACAATTTTAGCACGGTGTTCAACTTCAGATTTTGCAGTGATTTTGGATAGTCTGAGTATTATTTCTTCTAGTTGGTTTGAGGTAGTTATATCTTTCAGTTTGTTGTAGAGGTCATGTTTGTTCTTGTATAATGTGTCAAGATTTTCTTTCGCTATTTCAATTTGCCTTTTCACAAGGCTCCATTTATATTTCAAGGTGGTGATGGTGTGTTGGGCTGCTGGATCATGTAATTTAAATTGTGTATATTTTGGCAGCATTTTTTCATTAATGCAGGTTTCATTGAATAATATAGACAAGTTTTGTCTATTAATTTTGTGTAGGATCCGTTCATACCGTCTGATATACTTGATGGTGATGTCGTTAAAAGACAACAAAAAATCACAGTATTTGTTGAATTTTTTATCAGGTCTAAGCTTTCGGCTCACATAAGCCATTATCAAAGAGTAAATAATAACACACAGTAAACATAGAACATTTAAGCTATTAACAATAAAAGGCACTTCAGTAGTACAAGCTAGTAGAATTTTTCTTAGGATGTTGGGATTAATTTTGAGTGGGGGTAATGAAGGATTACTGTAAACATTTCTTATAATTATATCAATAGTTTCACTGACGGGTACATTAGTAAAAAGGTTTTCCACATCAAGTGAAGCTATGATTTCATTATTAGGATTTTCACTCTTGAGGATTTGGATTGCCTCTAGGGTTGACTTTATGCTGTATTTACTCGGAAGGTAGGGTGTGATAAGCTGGTTAATATGTTTAGTTAACTGGTATACAGGAGTAGGAATTTGGGATATGATAGGGCGGAGAGGATAGTTAGGTTTATGAGTTTTTATGGTTCCGTATATGTAACCAGGTTTATAGTCACCAATAATTTTAGGGAGTTTTAAGGAATTCTGATCAGCGTTGTTGGCACTAATGAGTTTATTAATTTTAGATTTTAGTTGGTGTGTCGGGTTTTTGTTAATTTTTTTAAATTTTGTGTGGTCATGGAGTATGTGGTTGAGTTTTGTGTTGTAATCTGATTTGTTAAGTACAACAAAGATGTTAGCCTTGTCAGCTTTTTTTACAATTATGTGAAGGTGGTTGCGTAGTTCGTGCGCAGCACTTTTTAGTTGTTTCGATAGAATTTTTGAGGAGCTTCTGCTTTTATCATGGCGATCTTTGATTGCCTCAGCCTTAAGTAGATCTTTCAGTTCGGGTTTAACGGTTATAAGTTTTTCATCTTGTAATTTAGTGATGCTTTGATAGAGCGTTTCTATTTCAATTTTTTTAGTAAGCTGGTTATACTTACGGTATATATGGCAGTTAGGTCCAAGGTTGAGTAATTCTTCTTGGTGCTTAGTTAGTTGGTGGTTGGAAAGATTTATGAATTTATCGAATTTTTTGGGAAGAGTGATCGTGCCATTGTATAGTGAATTAAGTTTTTTGACAATTTTAGCACGGTGTTCAACTTCAGATTTTGCAGTGATTTTGGATAGTCTGAGTATTATTTCTTCTAGTTGGTTTGAGGTAGTTATATCTTTCAGTTTGTTGTAGAGGTCATGTTTGTTCTTGTATAATGTGTCAAGATTTTCTTTCGCTATTTCAATTTGCCTTTTCACAAGGCTCCATTTATATTTCAAGGTGGTGATGGTGTGTTGGGCTGCTGGATCATGTAATTTAAATTGTGTATATTTTGGCAGCATTTTTTCATTAATGCAGGTTTCATTGAATAATATAGACAAGTTTTGTCTATTAATTTTGTGTAGGATCCGTTCATACCGTCTGATATACTTGATGGTGATGTCGTTAAAAGACAACAAAAAATCACAGTATTTGTTGAATTTTTTATCAGGTCTAAGCTTTCGGCTCACATAAGCCATTATCAAAGAGTAAATAATAACACACAGTAAACATAGAACATTTAAGCTATTAACAATAAAAGGCACTTCAGTAGTACAAGCTAGTAGAATTTTTCTTAGGATGTTGGGATTAATTTTGAGTGGGGGTAATGAAGGATTACTGTAAACATTTCTTATAATTATCTCAATAACTAAGCACCAAGAAGAATTACTCAACCTTGGACCTAACTGCCATATATACCGTAAGTATAACCAGCTTACTAAAAAAATTGAAATAGAAACGCTCTATCAAAGCATCACTAAATTACAAGATGAAAAACTTATAACCGTTAAACCCGAACTGAAAGATCTACTTAAGGCTGAGGCAATCAAAGATCGCCATGATAAAAGCAGAAGCTCCTCAAAAATTCTATCGAAACAACTAAAAAGTGCTGCGCACGAACTACGCAACCACCTTCACATAATTGTAAAAAAGCTGACAAGGCTAACATCTTTGTTGTACTTAACAAATCAGATTACAACACAAAACTCAACCACATACTCCATGACCACACAAAATTTAAAAAAATTAACAAAAACCCGACACACCAACTAAAATCTAAAATTAATAAACTCATTAGTGCCAACAACGCTGATCAGAATTCCTTAAAACTCCCTAAAATTATTGGTGACTATAAACCTGGTTACATATACGGAACCATAAAAACTCATAAACCTAACTATCCTCTCCGCCCTATCATATCCCAAATTCCTACTCCTGTATACCAGTTAACTAAACATATTAACCAGCTTATCACACCCTACCTTCCGAGTAAATACAGCATAAAGTCAACCCTAGAGGCAATCCAAATCCTCAAGAGTGAAAATCCTAATAATGAAATCATAGCTTCACTTGATGTGGAAAACCTTTTTACTAATGTACCCGCCAGTGAAACTATTGATATAATTATAAGAAATGTTTACAGTAATCCTTTCATTACCCCCACTCAAAATTAATCCCAACATCCTAAGAAAAATTCTACTAGCTTGTACTACTGAAGTGCCTTTTATTGTTAATAGCTTAAATGTTCTATGTTTACTGTGTGTTATTATTTACTCTTTGATAATGGCTTATGTGAGCCGAAAGCTTAGACCTGATAAAAAATTCAACAAATACTGTGATTTTTTGTTGTCTTTTAACGACATCACCATCAAGTATATCAGACGGTATGAACGGATCCTACACAAAATTAATAGACAAAACTTGTCTATATTATTCAATGAAACCTGCATTAATGAAAAAATGCTGCCAAAATATACACAATTTAAATTACATGATCCAGCAGCCCAACACACCATCACCACCTTGAAATATAAATGGAGCCTTGTGAAAAGGCAAATTGAAATAGCGAAAGAAAATCTTGACACATTATACAAGAACAAACATGACCTCTACAACAAACTGAAAGATATAACTACCTCAAACCAACTAGAAGAAATAATACTCAGACTATCCAAAATCACTGCAAAATCTGAAGTTGAACACCGTGCTAAAATTGTCAAAAAACTTAATTCACTATACAATGGCACGATCACTCTTCCCAAAAAATTCGATAAATTCATAAATCTTTCCAACCACCAACTAACTAAGCACCAAGAAGAATTACTCAACCTTGGACCTAACTGCCATATATACCGTAAGTATAACCAGCTTACTAAAAAAATTGAAATAGAAACGCTCTATCAAAGCATCACTAAATTACAAGATGAAAAACTTATAACCGTTAAACCCGAACTGAAAGATCTACTTAAGGCTGAGGCAATCAAAGATCGCCATGATAAAAGCAGAAGCTCCTCAAAAATTCTATCGAAACAACTAAAAAGTGCTGCGCACGAACTACGCAACCACCTTCACATAATTGTAAAAAAGCTGACAAGGCTAACATCTTTGTTGTACTTAACAAATCAGATTACAACACAAAACTCAACCACATACTCCATGACCACACAAAATTTAAAAAAATTAACAAAAACCCGACACACCAACTAAAATCTAAAATTAATAAACTCATTAGTGCCAACAACGCTGATCAGAATTCCTTAAAACTCCCTAAAATTATTGGTGACTATAAACCTGGTTACATATACGGAACCATAAAAACTCATAAACCTAACTATCCTCTCCGCCCTATCATATCCCAAATTCCTACTCCTGTATACCAGTTAACTAAACATATTAACCAGCTTATCACACCCTACCTTCCGAGTAAATACAGCATAAAGTCAACCCTAGAGGCAATCCAAATCCTCAAGAGTGAAAATCCTAATAATGAAATCATAGCTTCACTTGATGTGGAAAACCTTTTTACTAATGTACCCGTCAGTGAAACTATTGATATAATTATAAGAAATGTTTACAGTAATCCTTCATTACCCCCACTCAAAATTAATCCCAACATCCTAAGAAAAATTCTACTAGCTTGTACTACTGAAGTGCCTTTTATTGTTAATAGCTTAAATGTTCTATGTTTACTGTGTGTTATTATTTACTCTTTGATAATGGCTTATGTGAGCCGAAAGCTTAGACCTGATAAAAAATTCAACAAATACTGTGATTTTTTGTTGTCTTTTAACGACATCACCATCAAGTATATCAGACGGTATGAACGGATCCTACACAAAATTAATAGACAAAACTTGTCTATATTATTCAATGAAACCTGCATTAATGAAAAAATGCTGCCAAAATATACACAATTTAAATTACATGATCCAGCAGCCCAACACACCATCACCACCTTGAAATATAAATGGAGCCTTGTGAAAAGGCAAATTGAAATAGCGAAAGAAAATCTTGACACATTATACAAGAACAAACATGACCTCTACAACAAACTGAAAGATATAACTACCTCAAACCAACTAGAAGAAATAATACTCAGACTATCCAAAATCACTGCAAAATCTGAAGTTGAACACCGTGCTAAAATTGTCAAAAAACTTAATTCACTATACAATGGCACGATCACTCTTCCCAAAAAATTCGATAAATTCATAAATCTTTCCAACCACCAACTAACTAAGCACCAAGAAGAATTACTCAACCTTGGACCTAACTGCCATATATACCGTAAGTATAACCAGCTTACTAAAAAAATTGAAATAGAAACGCTCTATCAAAGCATCACTAAATTACAAGATGAAAAACTTATAACCGTTAAACCCGAACTGAAAGATCTACTTAAGGCTGAGGCAATCAAAGATCGCCATGATAAAAGCAGAAGCTCCTCAAAAATTCTATCGAAACAACTAAAAAGTGCTGCGCACGAACTACGCAACCACCTTCACATAATTGTAAAAAAAGCTGACAAGGCTAACATCTTTGTTGTACTTAACAAATCAGATTACAACACAAAACTCAACCACATACTCCATGACCACACAAAATTTAAAAAAATTAACAAAAACCCGACACACCAACTAAAATCTAAAATTAATAAACTCATTAGTGCCAACAACGCTGATCAGAATTCCTTAAAACTCCCTAAAATTATTGGTGACTATAAACCTGGTTACATATACGGAACCATAAAAACTCATAAACCTAACTATCCTCTCCGCCCTATCATATCCCAAATTCCTACTCCTGTATACCAGTTAACTAAACATATTAACCAGCTTATCACACCCTACCTTCCGAGTAAATACAGCATAAAGTCAACCCTAGAGGCAATCCAAATCCTCAAGAGTGAAAATCCTAATAATGAAATCATAGCTTCACTTGATGTGGAAAACCTTTTTACTAATGTACCCGTCAGTGAAACTATTGATATAATTATAAGAAATGTTTACAGTAATCTTTCATTACCCCCACTCAAAATTAATCCCAACATCCTAAGAAAAATTCTACTAGCTTGTACTACTGAAGTGCCTTTTATTGTTAATAGCTTAAATGTTCTATGTTTACTGTGTGTTATTATTTACTCTTTGATAATGGCTTATGTGAGCCGAAAGCTTAGACCTGATAAAAAATTCAACAAATACTGTGATTTTTTGTTGTCTTTTAACGACATCACCATCAAGTATATCAGACGGTATGAACGGATCCTACACAAAATTAATAGACAAAACTTGTCTATATTATTCAATGAAACCTGCATTAATATATATATATATATATATATATATATATATATATATATATCACCCTGATTGAGCAGTCTGGAAGGACGGCAGACTTTGAAAAACAGTAGCTACTCTGGCATGTACGCATCCCTCATTCAGTAATGAATTAGAGCACTCTGGCTATTGGGCGTGTATAATGATAATATAGACGCCAAAAAGGCTGACTTCTTCTACCGAGCGCCCATAGCTCAGAGGTAGAATCGCCGACTGACGCCAATTCGGTCAGGTTTCAATCCTGGGTAAAAAGCAATCGTCGGTTTAACCGTACTGATTAGCTGTGATACAGCGAAACAGATCTGTCTGCGGATGACTATATATATATATATATATATATATATGTGTGTGTGTGTGTGTGTGTGTGTGTGTGTGTGTGTGTTTTTACGTTCTCACACCCTGATTGAGCACTCTGGAAGAATGGTAGACTTTGAAAATTCAGTAGCTACTCTAGAATCTACGCATCGCTCATTCAGTAATAAATTATAGCAATCTGGCCACTGGCTTATGATACATCATACGCTAAAAGTCTGCCCCCTTCTACCGAGCGCCCATAACTCAGAGGTAGAATCGCCGACTGACGCCAATTCGGTCGGTTTTCAACCCTTAGTTAAACGCAATTTGAGTCTAACCGTGCTGATGAGTTGTGATACATATCTGTCTGCGGATGACTATATATATATATATATATAATTCAATCTTAACGGCCAAACATTGGCCGTTAAGATTGAAAGAATATATAAAGATTGTAAAGACTGAAAGTAGAAATTGAAAGAAAAGATTGAAAGAAAAAATCATGTATACCCAAAAAATATAAACTTTTTTCAAATTTAAAATGAATCTTTATTCTGATTAGTTAAATTGAACACACACATAAATTGTTATGTCTTCCCATATCTATAAATAGCAAAAGTATTGTTCCTTATATTTAAATGATAATCATTTTCGCAATAATGACCTAACATTGCCGGATGATAAGGTAGAAATCTAGAAACATAGAAATTTCTGTGTCCCAATGAATTTTTAATTAAAAAACAAATTTAATTATATTATTATATTATGCTCTACAATACATTTTTGTATTGGGCACTTTTATAAAAAAAAATAAATGCCAGAGAACTGGGAATTTTAAAGCTGTTGGTTCTCTTCACCTGGATATATATATATATATATATATATATATATATATATATATATATATATATATATTCAAAAGTTCTATAATATAATTGTATTGAACACTTTTTAATACAAATTTTATTATGACCAAAAACTAAGTAATTAAGCAATCAATATATATTTGTAACAGACAACGTGTGTTAGCACTTGCAATACCCTGTCTTCATCGGCCGCCGACTAGGGGTGATGTCACGGTTTCGGTGGCTATGGCGAGACTGTCACCCCTGGCGCCACTAGCAGCGTTTGCCACCAGGCAGGGTATGAAGATAAACTTGTTGATTGTCCTCTTGTATATTCTCATAAAGAAGTAAATAAAACGATCGTTCCTCTTTGCAGTTTGTATCGGCAATGAAATTTCCTGAACGCGTTTGCCGTTATTGACGCGCTCATGAATGAAGAAGAAAAAAAAACGTTGTAGATGATCACACAAATATCTCATTTGCGCATATTAGATTGTGATATTGCGCAAATTTTGTTCGTTTGTTGTTTTGATCTCGACCAAATCCAACTTGACGCGTTCTGTACCGTTTTTCGTTGTTGAAGATATGCGGTGTATATATATATATATATATATATATATATATATGGGGGGGGGGGGGGTGGATTTAATAGGCTGGTTAATGAAAGTTGAAGAATAAAAAGCCAAAAAAAATATTGGCAATAACATTGAAGATAATTATCATATTTTAGCCTTTTGAGTAAATTGTAGCACAAAGAGAACGATTTTAAAGTCGGAATTTCCGGACACAGTAATGCCCTTTCTTTACCGAAACGAGGAACAAACAAAGTGGGACTTACTCTTCCCAGGAATCTTGTTGTTAGTGGTGGCTAAAGAGCTAACTGTGAGAATTATACTCTTTGAGTAAACCTAAATCCATGTTTAATCTCTCAATGTTTGATTCTTTTTTGAAAATATATCTCAACTCCGATTTACGTCTCTCTTGTTAGTTGTTTTAATTATATATATAGAAAGTGAAAAAAAATAATAATTTAGGGGTAAAATTCAAAATAGAGAAAATATTTTTCGAACTGCTTTATACACTTCCCGAAAAATTCTAAATTAAAGAATATAATATTATAGAAATACAGTTAAATTAAGCTACTGCTGTATTTGTAATCTAGAAAATTGCATAAAAAGACAAAACACCATGAATTTCAAATTTCAGCAGGAAATCGTTAATAAACAAAAATGTAACGGTAGAGATAAAAATAATTGTCCAATTGATGGAACTTGTAAAATCGAAGGAGTTAAATACAAAGCAGAAGTTCAAGATATAAATAAACAGAGCAAAATATACGTTGGGTGTACTGAAAGTAATTATAAAAGTCGATGGTATACGCACAAATAATCACTGAAACTAGAATTGCATAAAATTGGCAAATTATGTGTGGAAATGAAAAGAAAAAACAACAAAAATGCTACTGTAAGCTGGAGTATTTTGAGAAAAGGCAAAACTTACAGCATTAGACTTGTCTGAAGATTGTGCCAATATATAAAGTTGGCTATAGTATGATTTCCAGAACGAGAAAGATTACTAAATAAATGGTCCAAAATAATATCTGAATGTATACACATTAGAAGTTAGGTTAATACTTTTTAATAACAAAAGTAAAATTTTAAAAGATAAAGACTACGTGGGAAAAAAAATAAAATGAAAAATTTTAAAAGTAAAATTATCAAATCACAATTTTAAGATTTAGAAAAATATTAAAATGCAGGAAGAAGAAACCAAAGAGGCGTAATTCATAATTATTCAGAGTAATATTTGCGTAGAAAGAAAGAAAGAAAGAAAGAAAGAAAGAAAGAAAGAAATGTATAGAAGAATCTATATCAATCAGGGTCTAAGAATTCAAGTTAGTATTTTTCTAGGGAAGCATATGGTCATTAAATAACTTTTTTGTTAAATAGATTAGGATTATATTTGTGGCTTATTGACAAGTTTTTCTAAAAGACAAGTTACTTCTGTCTCATTTTCCATTGTAAAATTTGGATTTAGCCACGATATTTCAAGTAACAATTAGATTTCTGATGTTGCTTGTTTTAATTTCCAATGATATATAGAAAAAGCAGTGCTTTTGTTGTATTAATTTGCATGATGATAATTTTAAATTTTACTTTGGATCGACCGCAAACATGTTGAAATTTCGCCTTAACAACAACATGTCTTTAAGGAACAGTAAATACAGCAAAAACACTATTTTATTAACTTATTATTGGAAATTAAAAAACAATAACAAGAGCCTAATTATTACCTGCTATATTGTCGCTAACTCTAAATCTTACAATAGAAAAAACTGATGTAACTTATGCCTTTCACCAAACTTGCTATCTTAAACCATAAGAATAGCCCTAATCTACTTAACAAAAAGCGATTTAATAACCACATGCTGTCGCTTCTTTCTTTCTTTCTTTCTTTCTTTCTTTCTTTCTTTTTTTCTTTCTTTCTTGCTTTTTCTTTCTTTCTTTTTCCCCGGCAATATTACTTTTAACAATTATAACTTAAACTCCTTTTATTTTTGCTCCCTACATTGTTTAATTTTTAATTCTAAGTTTTACTTCTTAATTTTTCTATTCATTTTTTCTTTCATTTTTATTTAAAATTTTAATTTTATCTACATTTTTTATGTACATGTAATATTTGAATATTAATTTTTTTAAGTCCCATGATTAACACCCCTTTGTTTTCTTCTCGCAGCATTTTATTATTTTAAATATTTTTAATTTTAATTTTAAACTTAAATTTTTTATCTACAGGTAACTTTAAAATATTTAATGAAACTCCGAGTCGTGCCATAGACGTAGGATATATATATATATATATATATATATATATATATATATATATGTGTGTGTGTGTGTGTGTGTGTGTGTGTGTGTGTGTGTGTGTGTGTGTGCTTCCGTAAGATTTGAGACTTTTTCAGGATAAACATTAAATTAATTTCTAAGAAATATAAAACTTTAATTTCCTTCAAATTGGGATCTTCTGAATTCAATGTACTTGTTGTAGCATTCCAGCCACTTTGTGAAGACCCTATAAAAGTCATTCAAAATCAAGATGCCCATGACTTTCATTATCCTTTATTTTCTCAATGTATTCAAAACGACTGCTTCTGAGGTTCAACCAAAAGTCACAGGGATCAAGGGTCTCGTCTGTTGTCAAGGATAAGGGAGAGTTTTGATGTCCATCAATCATCTGCCTGTAGTTATGTCCTTCTTTCTATTCGTTACTGATCACCGTAAGAATAAACTTTTCAAAATTTCTGAGAATGGAATTAAGGAATAATTTGTGTACTTTTACCACACCAAGATCAAACTTTATGCTAATATTCTTTATAGACACAAGACGGTCGTCATCTAGAAAACTGAGAATTTTTCAACCAGCTCTGATGCTCTGATGTCCCTCGTGTTAAACACTTCTTTCATTTTTCCCTCCTCTCTTTTCTGCTGTCCATGAACCTCTTGTGTCAGCGAAAAACTGATGCTTGGTTCATACAAGTTAATCCGTAAGCAGAGTGGTGCATTTCATAAATTTCTTTAGTCGTTTTTTTTTTTCAGTTAAACACAAAACAACACCAGGTTCCAAGTTGTCCTCACGTTCGGACTACATTTTGCCGACTAACCAGCTGTGACAATCAGGGTTATATACAGCGTGTTTCAAGGGCTGTCACAGCCGGTTTCTTCAATCTGGAATAACAAAAGTTGACAAATATGCTTATTAAATGTACAGGGATTATATACTTAAATTATAATGATCTAGGATAGTTATAACTGCCTGCTAATAAAATCTTAAAGCCTCTGGAATGTGCACACACACACACACACACACACACACACACACACACACATATATATATATATATATATATATATATATATATATATTACAATTTAGATGGGTCGCAACTTGCGCTGAAAATCAACAAACGAAATTCTAGCTTTTACTTGTGACTAAATGACGGCCTCTCTCCAGTAAAAAATATGCATCTCACGGATATTTTGGGCCTTTTTAAGCCGAGGTCAAACAAGACATATGATACCTAATATCCTGATCATTCTTTATCAGACGTCTGGATCATAATTTGCCATGAAAAAATATCTAAGAGTACGAGTGATTTTTTTATTTATAGCTGCCTTTGCCTATTATTAGGCTTCTCTAGCGAGACTTGACTAACGACTCCTAGCCATTGAGACTTGTTGCACTAGAAATTATCACCGAAATGAGTTTAGTGTCGGCTTGACGGACAATTTACTGCACCCATCCTGATGTCCAGAAATCTGTCATATCTAATGGACATTAATAAATAGATTCCAAACTCGAGTCAATGGCTTACTCTAGCTTACGGCATATCACGTTGAATACACCGGTTCTCGTTCGATCACCGAAGTTAAGCAACGTGAGCCTGGTCAGTACTTAGATGGGTGACCGCTTGGGAATACCAGGCGCTGTAAGCGTTCAGTGACCGATGTGCGTTGTGGTGCAGTGGATGTCGGCTTGGAAGAAGAAATCGGTGAGCAGAGTTCCAATTCCAGTTGAACACCCTGCATTCACTTAAGCAATAGTACCCTTGGAAAAGGTATTAATCCGTCACTTCCCTCCAGGGGTGAGAAGGAGGGATGTAAGGTTTTTATTTCCCTCACTGTAAAGCACTTACCAGCTCGAAATGAAAATAACTGCATTTAACCATTTTGACTTCAAATACAGGAGAAAACACATTCCCTCTATTTGTCTGCCTGCTCTTATCAACTGTCCTGATAACTCAGTACACAAAAAATTGTCAATAAAAATTTCTTTCTAGGGACACACATCGTCAAAACCCATTGACATATGTGGTGACTAGAATCACTTTGATAAATTCAATTAAAGACAATTTTATACTCATTATACTCATTATACTCATTATACTCGCAACTGAGTTTTTCCACTTGTTAACATTTCGGCTACTTTTCCCCACAAAAATAATTATTTTCTCCAATTTTAGAGAAATCTCTTCTCATTTTGAAAATCACTTAAACTTAATACTAACCATCTGAAAATAGGGTTATATATATATATATATATATATATATATATATATAGTGGCATATACGTGTAGAAGGAGAGAATTAAAATAATTTTCAAACACGGATCTACAAATTTAAATAAATTTTAATTTTTTTTAGTGTTATTTTTCTTTCAAATTGATAGAAATGAATTACAAAGATTCTTTGCGAACAACTTCACGCAATATATTTTGATCATTTTTTTCATTTTACAATACAACTGAAATAATTGCGTTAGTACAAAATAAACAGAAAGTACGTGACACGAATTTACTTTGTTTTTATATGTGTGTATGAATTGTAGTTGTCGACCGCATAAAAGATGGCTATGGGCAGCAGTTGAAGCTCATATATAAATTTAGCTTGCATGCTTTTTGTCATATTATATACGCAAAGAAACATGTGAAAGATTTTAATAATATACACAGAATTTCAGTTTTGTTTGTGTAACTAACGACCGAACAAACAAACCCCTTGGTAAAAGGATTCACTGAAAGACTACCTAGAAAGCAAGAACTGATCATATTTATAATGAGACTAGCAGTACAGCCCGGCGTTGCTCGGGTGTAATGAAAGCTTTGAAACTAATCCATGGTCCTGGAGCTCAGACTCTTCAGACGTTGGCACGAAAGTAATAGTTGTTTCCAGTTAAAGCGAAACCGTAGACTAAAAGAAAAATGAATGAATGCAAGTCAAATTTTGATTTCCTAGTATTAATATCAAATTTTCTGCACTATTGTAAGAACTGCAACATTGAAACTTCTGAATATCGTTTCTTATGTCTTTGTCTATGAGTGTATCAAATTTGATTAAAATCGGACCACCACTTCTATAACCCGATTTTTTCGATTATCGATTTTCGATATTTATCGGGAGTACCTTGACACACAACCTAGCTAAGAACACTTGCAGACGCTTATAGTACAAATGTGTAAATTTTCAAGAAAATCGGTTCAGCAGTTTCGTAGTCTATAGGTAACGGACACACACACACACACACACACACACACACACACACACACACACACACACACACACAGACAAAGTTTCATTTATAAATAAGTTTAGATAATCGGTTCCAGAAGAGACCAAAATTTAGATTTATTAATCTTAAGCTTAGTGGCTCAAAATTATCTTCTCAATTTTTAAATATTCCTTTTAAGGAAGGAAATATTATGGTTTGTATTTTGAAGTGAGCCTCCAAAATGTTATTCTAAGGTATTTTATCGTCTGCCAATTCAAAGAACACCGTTCGTCTTGTATGACGCCGCTGGTTAGTTAATAATACAATTCAAATCTTGAATCGGTAAATATTTTAAAAAATGAGTTATTTTCAGTGTGAGCAGGTTTTGTATAATCTATTAGAATTTTTCTACAATTTCTAGAGACAGGGTTCACCATATACTGGGTGTGATGGGTAAACTGTCGCCATTTTATATTTCTAATTTTGTGCATGAGAGTTTGTTTTTATTTTCTCGAATGACAGTATAGTAGGGTTAGTTGGGCACCGTCTGTGAGAAAAAGAGCACCATGACGCAATTCATTCTATCAGAAATTTTGAAACGGCATGCTGTACTGCTTGGCATTCAAGCCGGATGTTTCAATACGAACATTTTACAGTGATTTGGTGTCAACCTGAGGAGAGTGTAGAGGATTTGGTAAGAGATGGATGAGTTTTATGGTGATTACGAAGGTACAGCACATCGGCAAGCTCACTCTGAAGAACTTCTGAATTTGTTTGCTGAGGGTCTCAGACTCAAAACGGAGGCCGACATCAATTTCTTGGAGGAGGTAGTACAGCTCTGGGTCAAGAGGGTGACTACTGCAAGACTCTATGCCTGGCAACAGGACTCAGCATCATTTCACAAAAGCAGGTGAGACCAGTCATAGCTGTCAGACAATTACTGCTACAACATCGCCCTTTACATCTGGCCATCTAACTCCCCAGATTGCATCCCCTTAATTATTATGGGTGGGACACAGTTCAGCGAGAGACTAAAAAAACTCTTTGTAATACCAAACATGAACAGAAAGCAAGGATTATGTTAGCATTCACCAACTTTAACAAGGAGACCGTCCAGAAGAGTTGCAGGAGAGTTCGAAGTCGTCTGGTGGTCGTATTTGAAACCAATGGCGATTTTATTGGATAAATTTACTGTTTAATATTTCAAGATATTTTTGTGTATTTTTAGTAAATATCTGTGGTATCATTGTATGTAATCTAGACAACAATTTATTCTTCACACCCTGAATATATATATATATATATATATATATGTGTGTGTGTGTGTGTGTGTGTGTGTGTGTGTGTGTGTGTGTGTGTGTGCATATTATACCATGATATATTCTGATGTACTTTTGACTGACAAATAGTTTCATGCCTTAATAAGAGTTAGTGTACTTTTGACATGCTACATCATGCCATCACCCCTATTCAAACCCATCGAGGTAAGGGTGGAGAATTCCCTTGCGGGTAAAGATACAACATAGAATTATCAGAAACTCATCAGAAAAAAAAATTTCGTGTCCCCGATACTTGCTCCAGAGCAAGGGAACAATTCATCAACGACAGAGGGGCGTAATATTAAAAGAAACTATTAAAAAATTCCACAGTGCTGGTTCAACATACATATGCGAGGTTTAAATAAAATTATGCGCACGTTCCCCATAACATACTTTCAGGTTTGTCGCACTGCCTTCTGCTCACTCTGGCTTATAGTTGGTACTATTGTGGGAACATGATCAGTTTGAGCTTGATCGCAACAGTTTTCTTACTGCTGTTACAGTGTAAACCTGGCCGTTCCACGAGCAGTGTGCACCGAGGAGGTACAAAGTGCAGTGAACTTATTTCTCTGGTCGGAAGGTGTGTCAGGATTTTAAATTTATCGGAGGCTTTTGACACAATACGGTGCATAGCAGTATGTATGAGTGAATCGAGAAGTTTAAAAGTGGGTGGACAAGCGTGGACACACGAAGAAGGAGCAAGACGCCCGTCAACCCCCACCAATGAAAAGATTCAGCAAGCACGAGGAATTGTAATGGCGAACCGGCGATTGATCATCGACCACTGTTTTTCGTAGGTTCGTATCACTTCCAAGCATTCAGGCCGACCTGTTCAATTTCCTTATGTCTGACTGACACAGTCACCCGAATATATTATTAACTAATTTCTTAAAATTGTTGCTCAATAATTGAATTAAAATAAATTGATAAGCGGCTACAATCCAAAATATAAAAATAATTTTTCAACTATTTCGTTGTGTATTATTCATGCCGTCCACCGTCTGTGTTTTGAACTTTAAATGTGTACATCTGCTGCATTAACTTTCAGTGCACTGAATTGTTTTTAATCATTTCACCCCAAGCAAGGCAGTTTTACTGTCACTGGTGTGCAGGGGGTTACAGACGGGAAGCACGAGAAAAGAAGCTGGTAGAGTAGAAGTAAGTTTTATTGGTTTCACTGTAAAAGGGTGGAGCTTAGTTGCTTGTCTAGCAGTTTGAGTAAATTCATGCAAAGGGAATAGACGAATGCATGTAGATTTAATGCCAAGTCATACATACGAGCTTTTTTTTTCTCGATGAAGGGGTGGGGATGGATTCTGAGCATTCCAGGGGCCATGTTACTTCTGCGGAACAGAATCAGACTCATTTCTTTCGCTGTCCAAAATTTTAAAAAATAGGTTCCACTGAAACAACTTTTGTTTCTAAAGATTTATAGAACAGACTTCTGCATGGGTTGTACCGGAACATTTCAATCTTACACATGTTGAATTAATGGTCAATCGTTATCCCATCCTCTTTATCAATTCTAAAAAATTCTCTTTCATCTTTCAGTTTTAAGGGTGAAACTATGACGGATTTGAAGTAAAAGTAAAGACTTTCGTCCATCAAGCAACAATGAAACCAAAATGTCTTCTTATAAGTAAACATTGTTTTATCTTCATTACTTTTGTTACTCTCATCTTCAGAAAGCAACGGGACTTTATTTAATAAATAAAATCTTTCATGGCAAAAAAACATTTAATCTATTTATCAAGAAATCTAAGCCTCTTCATGGCATCTATCTTCTCTATCAATATAATTTTCACTTCCCACCTTGTCTTTCATTCTTATGAAACTCCTCATTTGTATTTACTGGTTTAAATCACTCTAACTTGAGTGGTTCTCGAGGACTGTATAAGATACCTTCTAGGGTTAAAAAGACTCTGGTTAACTATCAAATATTAATACTTAACACATCTGTTTCCTACATTATTCTATTTGTATTGAGCTTGATCTTTACGAGTGTCTGGTGATTATCAACTTGAGCCAAACAAAGATAAGCTTAGCAAATAATAAATATCTAACTTACAACCCCCCCCCCACATATATATATATATATGTGTGTGTGTGTGTGTGTGTGTGTGTGTGTGTGTGCAGCCGTCGTAGGTTGTTCTGACTCGAAGTCACAAGTCATCGTGACCGAAGGTTTAAATGTCCTGACCTTTTTCAGGTTATTCTTTATGCTAGATAATGCACTCTCTCCCAGAAACTGTAACTAAGGTCCGCTCAGCATTAGTTGTAGTATATCTCATGGATGGGACCTGCCTGCAGGTGTTGAAAAGGCACAAATATGCCTGAGCAAAAGTCTGCAACGGGGATTACTTAGTCGACCTAGTAGACAGGTTTCCTTGGATACGAGTAGCCAGCTCTCTCTCTCTCTCTCTCTCTCTCTCTCTCTATATATATATATATATATATATATATATATATATGTATAGAGAGAGAGAGAGAGAGAGAGAGAGAGGTAGGTATTTGAAGGCTATATATATAAAAACGCTTCATTTCCTAAATGAACTCTTCACAAAAAAAAGAAAAAGAAGTGTGTATCCCTGTCTATTCATACGAGATAGTACACGTATGCATGTTTTTTTTTTGTTTTTGTTTTTTTATGACGCAGGTTAGTATAAATATCAGCGTCACTTCCTTTTCCATGTTGCTGACTTCCTGTTCCATCATCGCTATGATTGTTGCTCTCGTGATTCACTCATGGCTGCTGTTGTACCGATGATAATCTGTGGCTGGGGAAGAAACACGGTCCATCGTTCCACGGCGACGAGTTTTAAACGCTGAAGCATGGAGTTGAAATTCAACGCCACTTGTTGAAACGGGAACAATACAAACCGGACGCTGTACTCAATATCAGCGGAGATTTCACCCCACAAAGTATAATACATCTCCCGCAAGGAAACATTGATTATGATTTTTATATTCTCTTTATGTACTTCGCTTAAAGGGGCAAAGGAACAGTTTTCTTTTTAGAGTTTATTATTATTCAGATATGTGCGTAGGCGTGACTACTTATGTTTGAATACTTACCGCATAATACATATGTATGTGCGTACATAGGGGTGTCTGTGTGTGTGTGCACGCGTATGTGTTTAAGCGAGAAGAAATCATTTAAACAAATTGTATTAAATTCAACCAACAAACTGCGTTTAATTTCTTTTATTGTACTTTTCAATTTTCGAACAAGTTGTTGCATATCAAAATATACGCAACAATTTATTCAAAAAATGTAAAAAAAAAAATTAAACAGACTTTTTTACAGAATTTATTATAATTCAGATCTCTATAATTTTATTATCATATTCACGACGTTTCGGCCATTATATGTTCAGGCCTTCTTCAGGTGATATACGTTGAAATTTCGAATCGAAGCTTTTAATTAATCCACGATTGTTTTAGTTCACGTGCCATGTCTTTTTCTGAACATCTCAGTTTCAGTTAATTCAGTTAATTGTCCAAATTTTGTTCCCTCTACTGTGGCCAGGTTTTAAACTCAAAACCACTTGGTCAAATCATTTTGGATTACTCAACCAACACTTTTATCCAATTTATATCACGTAAAGAAGCACGGAGAATTCAACGGCCAAAACACCGTGAATATGATAATAAAATTTAGGACAACAGTGTAAATACTAAAAATATCTAATTTCAGAAATACAGGACAATTCAAATCTTGTCATTTAATATAAAAAAAAAACTTGTTTATATATATATATATATATATATATAATAGACATTCATTGTCTCTTATATTTAACAGTATATATATATATATATATATATATATATATATATATTATGCCGCTAAAACAAAACAATTTTTAGTATCATCGGTCTTACCAAATTTTAAAATAAAAACACCAGTCGACCAGTTTCGCCTCCTCTCATCAGAACTGTAAAACGGGGGAAAATTATGAAACAAAAAGAATATCCGTTACGAGTGAAATGAATGAATAGAAGTGGGGGGGGGATTTTGAATTTTACTAAAAGTTATTGCATCTAAAGATGCTAGAGACCAAGGAGTGCAAGCCAAAGCAAACACTCTGAGTGCTGCCTGAACCTTATAAACAGCGTCTCTAACACCTTCAGATGGAATAACGAGTGTGATCTGGACAAAATAGAAAGTCAGTTCACACTATATTTATTTCTGAAAATACAGTAACTATGGAACAAGGTAAAAAATGTGGTGGGTAGAGTTTGGTACTTATTTACTATCTTACATCTAGTTAATCACGTTCACTCATTAACAATTTGCTCATTTACCACAAAAACCCATCCATCACCTAACAATCCTCCAAACACCACAATACCACATATTCGCAAGGGGAAACCTAAAAAACAGGGAACAAAACCAATGACATAAAAAATTCATTAATAAACACCCAGACCAAAACATATTTCACAAGTCAGTGTGAAAAAGTAAGATTTTAGATTCTTATTAGATAGGAATTATAAAATTGATCTATGACCCCTGTCAAATTTTCTTAACATCTAAAAATATGGGTATGTCGTTTGATCCAACTATGTGACCAAAATTCACTACTTAACTACGTATCTTCACCGAACAAGTGAGTTCGAGATGTGAGCCGTAATCTGACGGACCTCGTCACAATGTAAGGAAGAAATTTCAAGAAGCTGATCCGGTCATGCCTCTTTGACATACATTCATTCTTCCTTCTTCCAATTTTCCTTTCTTCGTCTTTACTCACACACCATCAAAGAAAACAACAACAAGATACGTCAACTGACTCCGATAAGTACAATCTCTTTTATTGCTTGACTTTCCTTTTCACTCGTTAGCCGGGCATAAAAAGGAAAATAGCATAGACTTTATTAGTAACCTTCTGCTACTATTAACTATGAACTCGGAATTTCTGTGTAACATTTAGCTACTTACATTTCTCTTTGAACAATTAACTACATGTAGTTTCTCTTTAAATATTTTCTTTTTGTCTTACAATTTTGTTATTCTGTTAATAAAAATTTACTTTAATGTACAAACAAAACACATTTATTCTTCCAACCACTCGTTATTCCTTCTGAAAGTGTTGGAGACGCTGTTTATCAGGTCCAGGCAGCACTCACTTTGTAAACAAAGAGAGTGTTTGCTTTGGCTTGCTCTGCTTGGTCTCTAGCATCTTTAGATGCAATAACTTTTTGTAAAAATCAACAATTTTTTCAGCTTCTGTTTTCAGCTTCAGGTATTTTTTTATAAGTTTTCCCCGTCTTACAGTTCTGATGAGAGGTTATGAAACCGGTCGACTCGTGTTTTTATTTTAAAATTTGGCATGGCCGATCATATTAAAAAATTGTTGAATCATTAAACACACACACACACACACACACACACACACACACACACATATATATATATATATATATATATATATATATATTCTTCATTTTTAAACGAGTTATTACGCGACCTAAGTTTCTACTATGTGGTGCCTTCAGGCGATTTGCAATAACTGATTTTACCTTTTTTTACCGTTTTTATTTTTTTTAAGAACGCTCACGTAACGGTGATTTTTTTGAACGCTAACGTGATGGCAAATTTTTTTGAACCCGCAATTTTTTAAAATTAGAAGAAATTATAACGTTTTCATACATGTTTGCATGAACCTAATAGGTATTTTATGGTATGGCTACACTTAGTCATAATTTCTGTTCTTTCATTCAATATTTGAAATACTATATATTATTAAATTTCTTAAGTATAAAAATCTATTAAAAAACCGTACTGGAATAAATGTCATATGTAAATACTACAAAATATTCACCTTAGAATATGGATAAAAATGTGTATTTACTTGCATATATTTAATAATTTGTTTTATAAATAATAATTAAATAGATATCAAAATAATTAAATGGATATTTAAATTTTTTAATAATTAAATAGATATTTAAATGACTGCATTATGATATTAAGAATTGTATTAGAATATACTAATATCATAGAATTTATATAAAATTAATAAAATATTTTTTTAAAAATTCAATAAATGAATAAATATTAAAAAAATGTTATTTATAACTTAAAGTTTTGAAAAATTAGTAGAAAATGCATTCTGAATCGATATAAAAATAGTATATTATATTCAAAGGTCCCTTTAAGTTTAGATCAAAAAGATAAAATGTTTTTCTTTCTTTCTTCATGTCTTTCCTTTTTTTTCTTTTTGTTTTAAAAAATGTTGAAATATAGAGAAAGCTAAAATAAAAGATTTCCTAACAATAATGAATACATCAACGAAAATAGGGTCTAGACAAGGGTTAAAATAAGTTGACATTTTGGCAGTTAAGATTAAAGGAAGAAATCATGTATTCGCCAAAATATAAACTTTTATTCAAATGTCTTCCCATATCTATAAATAACAAACGTATTGTTTCTTATATTTAAATGAAAATCATTTTCACAACAATCATCTAACATTGCCTGATGACGAGGTAGAAATCTCAAACCATAGAAATTTCCGTGTCGCAATTTATTTTTAATTAAAAAAAATGTTTTTAAATATTTAATTATATGATTATATATATTGGATGAATTTTGGAAATAATTTTTAATTTATGATCGTTTAATTAAAAACCAAATAAAGTTCCGTGCTATTTTTTTTTTTTTTTTTTTTTTTTTGTTATTTACATTCTAATATTTCTAATACTTTTTGAGATTTCCGGATTTTGGAATTATTGGTTAATAATCCTTCTCATAATAATTGCATTCGACTAAAAATAAGCGAGAAACTGGCTCCTATGAGCTGAACGTTCCAAGGTGGGCTTAAAAGTTCATTAGCAGACTATGAAATATACAGTTGTGAAATCTTGCATATATTAATTACAACATGTTACTAATAACTGCATTCTTTCTACGTAAACTGACATCTGACTTTTCAAGGATGACTTGAGAAATAACTAGCAGAGACTTCTCTTGAAAATTGACAACATCTAGCAGCGTGGTATTATCAAGTACCTACAGAAAAAAGGGTTTAGCCACTAAAGATATTTATACCTAGATGGTTGCAGCATTAGAAGACGACATTAAATGTGGGATGCTAAATTTAGGAGGGGATGGTCAGTCAGTTGTGCCATACGTGATACACGCTTTGGGCGATCATGTCTCGAAAGAGACATGACTGACTGGGTAAAGATTATCCCGCAGTAGGCTGTCATTGCTTTCTGGTATAGACTGGTTTCCAGCCAAGGCTATAGAAGCCAATCTGTCCTATTATTTAACCCATAACTGGAGGGAAGAGATGGATTAATTGTAGGCATTAGAAATTATCTTGGAATTGATATTCACTAAGACTTGCATTGTACAGTAAAAGGCAAAATGATAAAAAAAAAGCACGTAGGTTGGCTATATCGCGTTAATCTTCGAGGCTGTCTGGAATATTCACATTCAAAATAAATTTCATCTGTTTTTGTATGGAATCTAAATAATAATAATAATAATAATGATAATAATAAACAATTTTCATAATATACATAGCTTCTAAAATAATTATCTCAAATGATTTTTCTCAAGAACTTTACACAACTTTTCATTTCCCTTCTACAAAATTATTATTCCCAAATCTTCATTAATCAGTCAATCAGTTAAGTGCCGTACTTGATACACACTTTGGATGATCATGTCTCGAAACTGACTGGGCAGAAGATTATCCTGCAGTAGGTTGCCATTGCTTTCTGCGGTAGACTGGTTGCCGACCAAGGCTATAGAACCCAATCTGTTCTATTATTTAATCCATAACTGGAGGGAAGAGACGGATTAATACCTTTCCCAAGGGTGTTTGTGCGTAAGTGAATGCAAGGAATTCAACTGGAATTTGAAATCTGCACCCTGATTTGTCGTTCTGAGTCGATATCTACTGCACCACAACAACGCACATCCTTAGGAGGGGAACGAAGAGTCTTGAAAGTGACCCTAAGTTTGGAAGTTCTGAAACTGTCATCACCAAGGAAAACATTGATCATGTTCACTACGTGGTGATGAATGACAGGCGATTAACTAGAAATCAAACAACCAATGCTATTCTGTGAGTGGGTTGAGAATATTATAGAAAATGAACTTAGCATCACGGAAGTATTTGCTCGGTGGATAACACGTCTGTTGGCACCGCTCAAAAGCGCATCATGCTCTTCACATGACGCAAGCATTTGACATGTCTTTAGGCAAATTCAACTAGTTTCTTCAACGTTTCCTAACCCAGGATGAATGTTGAGATCATCACTTTGATTCAAATACAAAGAGACAATCCATGCAGTGGAAATACACCTCCTCATTTGCCTCTGTCTCTAAAGACTGTTAAGGTTGTTTGATCTGCAAGGAAAATGATGGCCTCCTATTTGGGGGAAGCATATTGCGTGAATTGATAATCTTCGAAAGAGCCACACCCTCAACGAAGAGTACAATGCCAAATTACTGAAACAGTTACGACAGGCTATCAACATAAAACGCCCAGGAAAGCTGACAAAAAACTTGTTTCCTTGGGACAATGCATTAGTATAAAAGTCCTTGGTTACAATTGCTGCTGTGCATGACTGTGGCTTTGAACCAGTTGATCACCTCCTCATTTCTCCTGATTTGGTCCCATCTGACTGTCATCTTTTTCCAACATGAAAAACACTTTACTGGGAATCAGTATCGCAGTGATAATGACGTTGTAATTGCTGTTCTTGACATTTTTTAACCAATAGAATGAAAGCTTCTTCGCAAATGATATCCTAGCAGTGTACCACGAATAGAAGAAACGTGTGGACAGCAAAGGGTGACAATAATATATATAAATATGCGTGTGTGCGTGCGTGCGTGTGTGTGTACGTGCGTGTGGATTTAATAGACTGGTTAATGAAATTTATGAGATAAAAAGACAAAATAATATCAATATTGTCAAAAATATTTGGGATATTTATCATATATAAAGAGGCCTTTCCATTTAAAAAAAACACTAAGAGAAACATTATAAAGTCATAATGTTCGGAAAAATCTGTGTCATTTTTCAACAAGATTACAAATAAGCAAAGAAATCACTCGTTTCTGAAGATTCAGACTTTAAAACTTTTCTCATTGTGCTTCGGTTTAGTCAAAAGACTTACTAATAAATAATATGATAGACACACACACACACACACACACACACACACACACACACACATATATATATATATATATATATATATATATATATATATTAATACAGGTTTCATTGAATAATATAGACAAGTTCTGTCTATTTATTTTGTGTAAGATCCTTTCGTATGATCTGATTAGCTTGATAGTGTTGCCATGAAAAGACGACAAGAAATCGCAATAATTGTTGATTTTTTTATCAGGTCTGGGCTTTCGGCTTACATAAGTCATTATCAAAGGATGAACATTTAATATACAGTGAACATAGAACATTTAAATTATTAACAGAGTGGGGTTATACAGAGAAATATATATATATATATATATATATATATATATATATATATATATATATATAATATCCTATGCTTTTCACCAATGTTGATAACATTGTCTTTTTATTCCTCAAATTTCATTAACCAGTCTATTTAGTAGGGCGATTGTGATCCTCGGTGTGGTGTAATGGTTAGCATGTTTATCTCGCTAGAATCAGTTACAACTGAGTAGTGAGTTCGATCCTCGCAGGTCTTCTATTAAGTAGGCTGGTTAATAAGCAGAGATCGACTGTCTTTCATATATTTGGTTGTGCGTGATTTTATAATATTGTTTCAATTATTTATTTATATTCCATGATTTAAGTTTATAACTACTGCCAATAATCAATGTTTACTTAGAAGAGATACGATACGTTTATATTTGGACACACAGAAACTTTTTGAAATTCTCAGCTCATTTAACATCTCTCAATATCTGGTATTTGTGTGTAATTGGAATACCTGATGAGAAGTATTGCTGCATGTCACAGATAGTACAGTGGCCTTAATGACCGTCTAGCTAAAATCAAATTGGACAAGCGACACTAGGTTAAATCGAATCAACATTCAACGCAGATGTCAAACGGATATCCATCACGTCAGTTCAACAGTTATTCAGTTTTACATGAGTTATGGGAACAGATGAACGAACAGGGTACACTTGTCAACACCAAGACAGCATCTGGGATTGTGGTGTCATTAATTAAAATTTGAATAAAATCTAAATTCGGAAAGAGACTTAAAGCAGCAGAAATGTAGTTCTACCAACGAATGCTGAGAATATCATGAACGGAATAAGTGAGCAACGAGGAAGTCTTAAGAAAAAAAGAACAACAATGAAACTTATACACAATCCATGACAGTATAAATATCTGGGGCAGATGAGGAGACAGGGCTCGGGGAATTTAACTCACACAATATTTTGAAAGCAAGAAAACTGGCTGATTAGCTTTTTACGGTTTCTCAAACATTTGCTGGTTATTTTAAGCCGAAAAATATTTTGGCTTGTAAGATCTATTTTTGGGAGAGAATATTTGCGGGGTATAATTGTTAACAATTAACAATTAACATAATTGTTAACAATTAACAATTAACATAATTGTTAACAATTAACTATAAGAAAAAAACAGCATTAGTCTACAATAATTAATCCCAAAACTATAAACTTTGTCTGGAAGTAAAAATAGCTATAATTACATTTCCAGACCAACACAAATTTGTAAATAAACGATCAGAACTCATCTCAAAATGCAGACATGAAAACAATTTTTACTACGTTGCTTAAAAATCGAAAACGAAAAACTAGCAAAAATAAAAATAAACAAAATCAAAAAATAGAAAGAGATAAGTATGGTAAATTAATTAAAATCAATAAATATGTAAATAAAGTAAGTAAATAAATAGGTATATAACAGACATGGCCAGACAATTTGGTTTAAGCATGAAACAATCTGTCGCAGCAAGTTGTTGACCTCAATCTCTACTTACAGAAGAGAGAAAGAACACGTAGATTAAAAACCCACTGTTCAAGCATTTACTTTTATAATGAGTGTTCGGTACAGAGTAGAGCTTAATATTGTGTACTTTGTTATTACAATGGTTTATAAAAGTATAATATCAATACACAAAAATGTTCATATTTCAGAACAAAACTGTTCCTCTTCAGGTGATATGTTAAGATAAATGGTGAAAACGATTTGTTTTTGAAAATATCAAAAACAAATCGTTTTCACCACTTATTTTAACATATCACCTGAAGAGAAACAGTTTTGTTCTGAAACATGAAAATTTTTGTGTATTGATATTATGCTTTTATAAACCATTGTAATAACAAAATTACAATATAGATAGATAGATAGATAGATAGATAGATAGATAGATAGATAGATAGATAGATAGATAGATTTTATTAATTTGTTTTCTACGACTTAAAATCACTTTGCAGGGTATTTAAAGCTGGAAAATATTTTTAGACTATAAGAATTGTGGAGATATAATAAAAGTTTAGTGATTTGAGTTTTACTAATTAACCCGTAACTGGGGGAGAAGAGGGGGTTCATACTTTTCCCAACGGGAATTGAAACTTCCGATTAACAATTTCGGACCGTTATCCATTACACCACCCACATATCTAAGGCAATAGACGCTGGTATTCCAAAGCGGTTACCAAATACGATAGATAGATAGATAGATAGATAGATAGATAGATAGATAGATAGATAGATAGATAGATAGATATCGCTCACCCTGATTGTTTATTTGGCCAGTTAAATTGATCAAATGGCAAGCTATGAAGAATGACGCCAGTTCTATTTCAACCATTCCCCCATTTCGATTGACCAGTGTCCAGATCGTAAATCGTAAGCCTTCAACAAAGCACTTGGACCCGACACAACATTCAAGACACTAGTCTCCTGTCCCGCTGGGCTTGTTAATTAACTTTACTTCTACGGGATGGCGTGAAGCTTGAAATTTGTGTCAACAGAGCGAGAAAACCGGTTCGCTTGCGCCCGACAAACAGTAAACGTCATTATTAAAGACGTCTTTGCGGCTTTGCTTAATTCCATGTGATGGCAGGCACCGAATGAACTTTGAGTCGATAGACATGGCCAGACAAACGCTGTGTAGCACTCTTTTGAGACCAATTATGAGTTCGAGTAAAACTGTTTTATTTAAGACAATGTGCTTTTTATCTCAATAGGATCATGAGAACAGTATTCATACTTATGTTAAATCTTGATCACAATATCTATCTATCTATCTATCTATATATATATATATATATATATATGTGTGTGTGTGTGTGTGTGTGTGTGTGGAACAGAGAGCGATGAATAAATTGTCGTCTAAATGAAGATAACACTGACATCTCATTTAAACAGATATATTTACCAAAATTACACAAAAAAATCTTAACATATTAAGCAGTATATTTATTCAACAAAAATAGCCACTGGCTTCCACTGCGGCCGCTAGACGAGTTCGGAATTCCCTGCAACTCTTCTGGATAGTCTCCTTGTTTGAGTTGGTGAATGATTCCATAATCATCGCCTTCAATTTATATTTGGCGTTAGAAAGAGTTTTGTTAGTCTCACGCTCAACTACGCCCCACACATAGTAAATAATCAAGGAAGTTGAAGTCTGGGGAGTTACCTGGCCAGATGTAAGGGAGGAGGTCACAGAAATTGTCTGACAGCCATGATTTGGTTCTCCTGCTAATGTGGCATGATGTAGAATCCTCTTGCCAGATATAAGGTCTTCTTGCAGCCACTCTCTTGACACAGGGCAGTACTACCTCCACAAAGCACTTGATGTAGGCCTTTGTGTTGTCTCTGAGGCTCTGTGGAAATATGAATGAAGGCATAATGTTGCCATCACTAGTGATCACTCCAAACACATTCGTAATCACCATTAGATTCATCCAATCCTTTCCGAATCCCCTGCACTTTCCTCGGATGCCAAACAAATGCCAAACAAATGTAATGTAAAATGTAAATGTAAATGCCAAATGTAAATGCCAAACAAAACAGCATGCTGTCTCTAAATTTCTGGCGGAGTAAATTGCGTCATGGTGCTCTTTTTCTATTAGACGTTTCCCAACTGACCCTACTATATTGTGCAGTCAACGATATCAAAAACAACGCTCATGGATGAAATTAAAAATATAAAATGGCAAGAATTTGCGCATCGCACCTTATATATGATGGACTTTCTTGACTTTTTTTTTTAATGAGAGATTAAATGTATAATAACGACTTAAGCTGCTAGACTCTCCATACAGATGATTGTAGTAGATATGGCTTGTGTAGAATAGATAATTTTCAACAGAGAAATGGTATGCAAGTGTGTCAAAAAACATTTCTAAAATGTCTTTTCCCTAATTTCTTTTCATAGAACGCTACCTCTACGGAATAGTGTCAAGCAGTGTACAAAGAATTGTTTGAAAATACTTAACCATTACACTTCCCTGTTAAAACCGTCTGATTCTCCTAGCCAGGTTACAAGTTATTCATCTGTCCTCATCAATATATATATATATATATATATCCACAAAAAAAACACACAAAAATCTAAAGCGAGCCAAAACCTACCGCGGTTTCACACTACGGATCGTCAGGGCAAAGGCTGAAGCACTAAAGATAAAACCAAATAAATAGACATACACTAAGATAGGGGGGAACCATACCAACACAAAAAGGGGGGTTAGAACAAAAAAAGCAAAACACACTAAATTAGGAAAAAATATTTATTAAACACATAGCTAAAAAAAAAAAAAAATTTAACACTACACTCTCACACTAAGCAATGAATTTATATTTATGAAACTTACATTTGTTTAAAATTTCAGTCTTAGCATTAAGCAGATTATGGGCGGGTTCGAATAAGGCTATCGCTAGTTTTTCCTCGCCACATAAATTACAGAATTTACTGCCTTTATTGTAATCAGTACATTTTTTTATTATTTCCCATTTCAAAATGGGGTCTTTTTTAATTTTAGATCTTATGTCCCAAATATAATTCGATAAGGTAGTGCTATGTCTATATTTTTCATTTTTAAATGAGGTTTTGTGATTATAAAATCTAACTTTAAACGAATCGTGCGTAGCACCTATATACGTTTTAGGATACTTATCTTGCTCATTTTTATAGACTTTAACACTATAGACTACGTTAGATTGGTTACAATTGCCTCTAATAGGACATTCAGCTTTTACTTTACAATTACATTTATTATTAGTGTTTTTATTGGTAGTACTAGTTTTCAGTTTTCTTTTGTTACTGTTATTAATAATTTTGCCAATATTTGGAAGGCAAGAATAACTAAGTTTAATGGTATTTCTGTTGAATATCTTTTTAAGGGGACTATCGTAACCAAAATGTCTATCTATAAGATTGAAGAACATCTTACCAATTTTAGATTTAACCTCTTTGTTAAAGGGGGGGTTAAACCATATTATGTTTCTGTATCTAGTATTATTATTGTTTTTATCAGTATTCTGGTTTAAAAATTTGAGGGTTTGGGAGTATCCACTTTTTATAAGCGCTGATTGGGAAATCTTCTTATACTTATCAAAAATTTCAACATTAGATGAATTAGTGGATAATCTATACGCTATACCATTAGGGATACTATTAAGTATATGGGCAGGATGGTTAGAACTCTTGTTTACATATTTAGGGATATAATTATTTTTAATATAAGGTGTAATATATCCTGTATTTAAATTAAGCGTAATATCCAAATAGTTAACAATCCTGATATTATGCTCGATTTCAATAGCGAAACCGTAAGTTTTAAAAAAACATTGTAAATCTTTTCTAATTTTATCACCTATTTTCGGTGTACAATAATCTACCATAATTAAGCCATCATCACGGTACAACCCATGATTATGGAAGTCTATAATAGTATTAAGTTTATGAAGTAGTAAGCAACCGATCAGCTCCGCCACCTTCCGCACTATCATATGCCCCCATAGGATTGTCAAATCCTTGGGCATCAGTTTTTTTTATCCATATTTCATCATTATAATATAGGAGGGTTTTACGGCAATGCCAAATTATCTCTAATTCAGCTTCAGTAATTTCGTTATATTCCTTAGCTAATGTTAAAGCCTCAGTAAGCAATTTAGTAGTTATAGATGGGTAGAAGTCATTTATATCATATTTAATAAAGGCAGATTTTTTATAAATTTTTAAACTTTTAAACCACTTAATACAATCGCCTGTGGACTTCCACTGGTTAATGTTTAGAAAGATTCTTAAATTATTACAGATTTTTTGGATAATAACCTTACTGATCTTTCCTAGTTCGGTTTTAGTAGGGTTAAGTAGTCTGAACTCAGGGTGATTGGGGAATGAATCTTTATGATCTTTAATAGTTAAAAATGAATTTTTTAGGGTTAATTTTTCAACCCTATTGTGTAGTTTAAATTTAGCTACTAATGTGGTAGCCTCTTTATTTAAATTAGATACAATGTCAGGTGCTATTTTCTTATAATGTTTGGCTACAGAATTCTTTAATTCTCTATATGCGATTTGGACATAGTATATATATTATTCGATTTGTCTCCTTTTATATAAATATTACTATTTTTACTACATAATTTTAAAGTATTTCTTAGTTGTTGTTGGAAATTATTTTGCGCAATTTTTCTATATTTAATTTTTCTAATCAATCCTATTAGGTCTTTTTCAAAATTTTCCAGTTCCTTACAAAAAGATGGGTGTTTATATGTTTTAAATCCATAATCTTTAAAATTCTCGCTAGTGTTTATGCTGTGTAAGAAAAAGAAAGCTCTCCATCTTAACCTAGAGATAAAAGCTTCAATTTTTTGGAGTAATTGTAATTCATAAATATGTTTTTTAGGTATGGGTATATCCTTAAGTGAACAATCTAATATTATTTGTTCCATTGTAGTATAGTTTAAAGTGCTCGATAGGTAAACCCAGAGCTTATAAAAATAATAACTAAATAGACTCTGTAAGTATGTAGGCTGTAAATTTATACTAAAATAAACCTTCAAAAAAACCACTAACAAACAGAACCTAATTCCGTTACAATCCGGTGCACTAAGGCGTCGGATAAATGGGAAGAAAAAAAAGAAACCCGCGGAACAAGAACAAAACATTCAATACTCCGCAGCAAAGATTTTTTTTTTTTTTTTTCACTTTTCTCGTCTACTAATCTTTTTACCGGTCAGAGATAAAGGGTAACACGTGGTTTTGAAAGGCGGGGGAATACAATTCAGAAATATTTCAAGACAATTACATTTTAAATTAGACATTATATTTTATAAACTGTGAGAATTAATAATAATTATAATAATAATAATAATAATAATTATAATAATAATAACAACTCACTAAATCTGAAAGGAAAATATTAAAACAGAGCAGGGAATACGGCAAAGAAAGGAATTTTTCCCCCTAGTCTAAGAGGGCAGGGGTATATTTTCAAAGGATTAATAATAATTATAATAATAACTGACTAAATCTGAAAGGAAAATATTAAAAGAGACAGAGGAAGGCAGCGGATAACATATTTGCATGGCCTGATCAGGTGGATGACGGAACGGGGTTTGCGAGGTGTAACAGGAGAAAATATATTAAGAGTCACCAGGGATAGGAAGACGTGGTGAACTATGATCGCCTAAGTCCTGAATGGACAGGGCACATAGAAGAAGAAGAATCTTTTTACCACACTTTCTAATGTTGAGGTGATTTCTAATGTTTGCTAAAGTTACAACTAGTTTGGAATGTCAAGATCTTGACTACATCGTTATTTTTCGTTCTACTTGTATATAAGTAGATACCAATGCTTATTTTGCTGCTGTTACAAGTCTTCGAATGATATTTAGTTTTGTTATTTGGGAAAGTTCTTTGTTTGTTATTCTATATCACTAGTTTATAAGATTTGGTGAAGAATTGTTTTCTTTAACACTTACAGGATTTATTCACGTGAAGCCATTTTTAATCATTTACCTGAGAAAAAGGTTGTATATAGCTGATACTTTAGGCATTCCTGAACAAGTTGAAGGTCAGGCAACACACACACACACACACACACACACACACACACACACACACACACATAATCCCCCCCCCCCCCGCAAAAAAAAGTATTTGAATTTAAGATCAAAAGATGAATATGAGATAAGATTTCAGAATTTCAGCTTTTATTTCCTGGTATTTACATTTAAATGTCTTAAACAACTTAGGAGACACCACTTTTTGCAACCATTTTTCAAGTGAGTAAATCTATTGGAACACGTGATTGAGAGATGTTTCTTGTTGCTCAGGTGTTACCTTTTACATTGATTATTTAAACATTAAAAAAACTCTGAATGACTAATCTTAGATTTAGTCTTGGGTTTCATCTGTAAGAACGGCATTTCTTGTTAAAAAGTATTAACCAAAATGAAGACGTGAGTGACCTCTATGGGAGAAAGGCAAGCCAAAAAATCGATCAGAGCTATAGGAAAATAATTGGGCATTGCCAACACAATAACTTGGAATGTCATGAAAGAGAAAAACTAGGAGTGTATTGAGCAAAAGACATAGAAGAAGGAAAAGAAAAAAAAACAGTTGATGATGGAAACAGTGTGAGAGCCGTGAAGAAAAAACCAAAAACAGTCAGTAACATCACCAAAATTTGATACAAAAGCTGGTATATCCTAAGCAGTTTAACACATCTATATTGTTGTGGATTCCGGGAATGTGACCCGCACAAATAAATGAATAACGACCAGTAACTGAAATAGCAAATAAGTGTATTAACGCAAGCAGTCAGTACAAAGTAATTCATAGTAGCTTTGTGCTCCACTCATCGAGAAGATTATTACGCCGTACCCATCAGCTTCCGACGTGAACATACTCAATATACTACGGCTTCACTTCCAGAGACTTGTACATATACTTTTTACTAACCCGCTTTCCTGGACTACTAATCTTCATTCACGTCTGTATCCTTGCATTAATACACTTATTTCCTATCTCAATTACTGGTCGTTGTTCATTTATTTGTGCGGATCCCATTCCCGGGATCCACAACAACTTGGCGACGACAATTCAAGAGTCACGTCAATCACAAAAATCTGGCGACAAAATCCGAAAGAACTCTCTCTGGACTCTCGTTTGCTCCGGTTAACTCTCTGTGAAAACGTGGTATCCTCCAGTATAGCTTCTATAGCAGTAGTATAAGTATACTCTGGGCGAGTCCATCTTTATAAAAACCCCACAACAAGGCTGGAATTTTGAACTCTTTTGATCATAAACTCAAATTTCTTCAGTGAACAAGAAAAATTTTTGAACAGTTTTTACACGGAATTTATTTATATTTCTTAGATGAGGTAGTATTTACACTATTTACATTATTCGGACTATTGTCCTCATCTTCATTGCCATTTGTACGACGTTTCGGCCGTTGTACGCTCCCGCCTTTTTCAGGTGCTATATATATCGGCAGGATGAAAGCTTAACAATGGGTTCGCCATTATCACCCTCACTGGCTAACATATACATGGAATACTTTGATGAGATGATATTAGAATTCAAAGCTCTAAAGCCAACTCTATGGCTGAGATACGCTGATGACACCCTCATACTATGGCCACACCAGGAGGAGCTCCAGACGCTACTGGACCATGTGAACTCAATAAAATCATCGATACATTTCACTATTGAAAAAGAGTGTGAGAACAAACTAGCATTCCTGTATGTGCTAATCTGGAACAGACGGGGGTTCAAGACGTCCGTGTGCCGCAAGCCAACATTCACCTGACAATTCCTCCACTTTAACTCTCACCACCTATACAATGTAAAAAAAGGGATCGTCTGCTGCCTGCAACATCGAGCAAAAGTCATAAACGGCTACCAATGGACATACGAACAGGAAATGGTTAGTATAAGCAGTAGCCTACAACGTAATAATTATCCAGGGTACATAACAACAACTTCGACGAACATGGAAGGAAAGTAGAATGAGAATAACGACTCTCAGAAAGCAGCCTCGGTCTGTTTACCCTATGTAAAGGGGTTATAGGAGAAAACACAAAGTATCTGTGATTCATATAACATCAGGACGATCTTTAGAAGTAGTTCTACACTTCGCAGGTATCTCTCCCGAATGAGATCCCCAACAGAGGAGGGCATAACTAAGGACTGTGTCTACGCCATTCCATGTAGCTGTGGAAATAAATATAAAGAAACAAGTCGTCCCTTTGAGGTAAGGCTACAAGAACATCGCAAGGCCGTAACACGAGGGGAGATATAAAAAAATATCCGGCGTAGCTGACCACATATGGGGGGAGGAAGGGGGATCACCGCCCCCTATGGGATAAAGTTGAAATAATAGATAAAAAACGCTACTGGAAATTACGTAAACTTAAGAATCAGCATTTATGCTAGGCTACAAAATTCTCCTAAGCCGGCTGAGTATGGAAATGAATATAATATGGGAACCAGTAATACAGAGTGCCATGGAAAATCATTAGTGACAAAAATTGCAATATGAGCTCTGGTAAAAAATACTAGAGAAAACCATCAACATCAAAAATTGTAATATGAACTCTGGTAAAAAATGGTTACTGAACATTAGGTGCCAGAAATACAATTAAGGACACATGGCTCAGTGGATATAGACGTTGGTTAGTTCCAGTGCCTTGACCCAAAGAGTCGTGAGTTCAATACCAGGCTATAGCAGTGATGAACAAGTAACTTAGATAGTCGAGTTAGAGGGAAATAACTCATGACTATAAGAGGCTTCGCACAAGGAATGGGAATGATATACCTTAGTAATTTTAATAAACTGTTCGGTTCGAAATTCCTAGCCCCTGAAGAAGGCCGGAACGTCGTACAAATGGCAACCAAGGTAAGGACAATAATCCGAATAATGTAAATAGTGTAGTTTTTACACGCTGGTAAATTGTATATTGGTGTATGTGTATGTCTGTGTAGCAACACTTGTCTGTTTAGGTGTGTGTTGGTGGAGGGTAACATTTGTTAATATATGTCTATATGTATGTGTGCGTATTAATGTGTGTGTGTGTGTGTGTGTGTGTGTGTGTGTGTGTGTTACTAGAACTTGATTTGTAGGGCTAAAAACGTCGAGGAATTTTTGGCAAGTGCGTTCAGCTCACTTGTTCTGTTATATCATTGCTTGGATTATGCCTACCTATCAGAATAACTGATAGCGTCTGCATTTTGGGTCTACCTTGAAAACAGCTGAAAACATCAAGTTTAATTTTGAACGGTTTAACATTTTTGCTTTTCTTTTCAGTGTTACTCGTTATTCTAGTTTTTCATTTGGCTAGAAAACTACAAAGTGGTGTTAATGGAAGCAAAGCACGAAGAAATTGTCATGTTGAGACCTGCTATCTTGAGAGATTGTTCTTGTTTCTTGTTGACCGCCATGGCAAATTTGAGTCTCAGTGAGAATTAAATCTGTTTGAATTCAAAAAGTCAAGTATGTAAAAATCACGAGTTTCCTAAAAATCAATGTCTCCTTGTTTCTTTTTTTTTCTTTTTTTTTCTTTTTTTCTCGGATTAGTTTACCTCGATGGAATAGAAATTAGTGTCTAAATTTCTTATAAGTATGATAAGCGTCAAATCTTTTAGTTAATGCTTATGTTTGGACACCATCTGGCTCAAGATCTTCGAAGAGTTCGTTTCGATTGGATTTCGGGTGATGCTTTAAAAATTCTGAAAAAAATCAAGTTTATTCTTGGATGCTTTAGAATGTTTGTCTGAAAATATATGTTAGTATTGCATAACATTTTAAATGGAGACAAAAGAAAAATACTCATTTTTTTTTTCCTTTTGTTTAAAAATCTATTTTGTTCTAAAAATTGATCTCTGGTGACCCCCAGTTACCTTGGAAATCAGTACCACTTATATCATGATTTTCTAATCAAGCCATCCCTAGCTCCCAATTTACCCCCAACAAAGTGATTGTTTGACTGCAGGGAAGATCACAAAGTTCATAGACTAATTTTACTTCGACTGACCCGCGGTGACCTCGCCGATCGAATCAGACTTCATCCACCCTCGCATTTCTGATGTAAAGAAAACTGCTATTTCATAGAATATTCAATATCGCACTCTAAATTTTAAAATTGTTTGATTTGGCTAGATATTGCATGCTATAATCTCAAATGCCCTCTGAAGTCATCGTCACGTCACCTGTGTCACTACTTGATGTCTTGTGAGTCTTTATAGCAACACACAAAAATCAATATCTCAGTATCTTTTGCTGGAAATTATTTCATTTCGCTAGAAATGGCTTGCTGCTATCCTTGTTGAACTCTGGTGATCCTTACTGTCCTTCCAGAGGAAGCTTACATCTTAAATAACATTACATGCTGTCACGCGATTAACTATGCAAATCCTGCGTCTCCGAGACTCTCCGTTTGTTTCATTCAAATATAAAACGCACACATATGTTTTTTTTGTTTTTTTTGTTTTTTTTTTGGTGAAAAATATAAGTTATCTTAAATAGAATGCGATAATTATTAAATAAAATCCGATAATGGATTCATATGGTTTTTCAGTTTGAGTTTTGTTTAACGGCAAATCAACCTCTGTGATTTATTCAATGCCAAAAAAGTGGGATTTTAAGGTATTTTTTTAACGTTTGGTTATAGTGAAAAGGTTGATTTAGTCGGATTTCTTGAATATTTTTTTGTATTTATTCATTTTTATTTTAGAAAACTGAAAATGTCTTCTAGTTTTGTATTAAAAATCTACTGCCGGGAATAATTTTTTCCTTCAAAAATTGTTATGGAAATTTTGTTTTCCAAAAATGTATTGTTGGTAATATTTTCCTTCAAAAATGTATATTTATCTATAAAAGTCTGTTTTTATGTATATATTTCTATAAACGTGTATTTTATACTTTCATAGTGTTTTGACCCCAATTTTGGGGTTAACTATTTGCCCATAGCTGCTACCCTAACAGGTGCTACCACTCCGGGTCAGGAATCGACCTGGGAACAACAGCAATTAAGGGGTGGTTCCTTGCTTCTCACAATTTCCAAATCAAAGGCTTTGCTGTCGGATGCAGTTTACCGTCATGCCCAGGACCATAGTGTTATGGATTCGCACCATAAAGAAATACAATTGGGAATAATTTTCGGATTTTATTTAATAATATTTGCGTCGTGCTGTAGTGGATATCGGTTAGGAATGAGAATTTGGAGAGCCAAGTTCAAATTCCAGTCGAGTACGTTACCTTCAGTTACGCGTAAATATCCTTGGGAAAGCTATGAATCCATCCATTCTTCCTGGTTATAGCAAGGCAGACTGGGCCGGATATCAGTCTATGCAGAAAGAAATAGCAACCTACTGCAATAAAATATTCTACCTAGTCAGTCATGAATCGAAAGAGACATGATCCACCAAGCGTGTACCGCGTATGGCACTTAACTGATTTAATAATTATCAAATTCTATTCCTACACACTCATATGAAGTTGACTATAATAATATAAATGAGACTCGACAAAGTTCAAGCTTGTGTGTTAGAAGATTTTAAAGTATTCATAGTTTTTTTCTTTTTTTTTTTAGGGTAGAAAACAAGACAAATTCATTACGCTTATCATTTTGATTGTTCCTCAACAGTAACTGCTTCAAAGATTATTAACTTCCATTGAAAAAATAATTTTAGAGTTACGAGGGTGGGTTGAAAATTTCATAGACTGGTGATGAAGGAATGAAGTGAAATCGTGCATGCATGCATTAATTTCATTTCTTATTATTAATAACTGAATTCTTTTTTTCCAGGTAAACTGACACATGAATGTGTGTATGTATGTTCGTGTGCGTGTGTAATTTTAGAAGAATATAAACTGATCCGGTTATTTGAAAAGCCATCTGACATCTCAGTGTATTGTCACACTGTGCCTCAAGACTGTAATAGTTTATTTTGAAAACTTCTGAAAAAAGTCGAAATATCGTGCCTTTATTTTGAAGTGATCATGAGGCTATCTACTATTACACCTTCATCGATATATATATATATATATATATGTGTGTGTGTGTGTGTGTGTGTGTGTGTGTGTTTATTGTCTAAACTACTATTTTATATTACCAAGTGTATGCATATATATATATATATATATATATATATACTCATCTGCAGACAGCCTTGTTTCGCTGTATCACAGCTTATCAGTACGTTTACACATCCGATTGCTTTTGCTTCTAGCCAAGATTGAAACTCGACCGAAATGAGATCAGTCGGCAATTCTACCTCTATGCTATAACCATTTCACACCAACAATGCTCAAGGGGTTACACTGAGGGCAAGTAAACGGGAAGTAAACAGGGAAGCAAGTAAACGGAAGGGACTTCCACAAGCTGGGAGTGCGAGAAAAGAAACAATTGGAGTAGAAGAGGCGGTTACACTTAACCGGAGAAAAGGTAGCAGGCTTAAATTGACGTTCGTGGGTACCAGGAAAAAAATCTCGTCAGAGCAGTAATCCTGAAAATATTTGTAGAAAAGACAGAGAGAAGCCAGATTACGTCGGTGGGAGAGTGACTAGAGAAAAGATGCCAAGTCAGGATAGATGGCATTGCAGATATTTCTTTGCATTTTATCGAGAACAACGAAATGTATGCCAGGAGCAACTGATCAGATATGGCACCTGTATTCAATGCACGGACGAATGGTAGGTTTGTAAATGTGCAAGATGGGTTCTGACGAGAAAAATTTTCTGGCAAGGTTAAGTAACCCAACCTTCCCCGCAGTAGATGCAGTTATAGATTCGATTTAGTCTTTCCACTTCAGGTCATTTGAGAGAGTGAAGCCAAAGAGGCACAGTTTGTATCTCTTCAGGAGACTAGTGTCATCTATTGTGATCGCTTGTAGGAAAGTTTATTTATGGAGTTTATTTATGGAGTTTAAAGGAAAGCAGCTTCGTTTTCGGGGCATTCAAATTTACTAGCCATTTTCTATCTCAGTCCATCACAGATTCTTTTGAAGAGCAGCAACCAGGTTTCTTTGTCAGCTTTGGCAGTTTTACTATTGAAACAGGAGTAAAGTGTGGTGCCATCTGCATAGATGTCTACCTGGGAGCTGATTACACCAGGAAGCTCATTGATGAAGATTTAAAAAAGCGTAGCCCCTAGGATAGGGCCTTGAAAGACGCCTGCGGTTGTATGAAATGATCTGGAAGCTTGCCTGTTCAAATCGAGATTCATTTCACGATTTGAAAGGAACGATTAAATTAAATCAAACAATCGTCCAAAAATACCGTAGCTCTGGAGCTTGAGCAGAAGGCCAGCATGCCGAACCCTGTCAAACGGTTGACACACATTTTTGTAACAAAAATTAACCATAAATAATCAGGCTGATAAAAATAAATATGTAATACTGTTATAAACATAATATCTACTTAAATAGGAGTATCGATCAAAAATAATGTTCAAACAAATCATTTCATATATATATATATATAATTTGTGGACATCAGCCGATTAAGCTAACGTGGTTTGACCTTTTCGATTTCTTCAGGCGATTCGCGTTGCAAATACAAATTGTATACATATTACAGATCATCTGACAAAATCGAAAAATACAAAACCATGATAGCGTAATTGGCTGATCTCCCCAACTTAAATATCTAAAATCTTTACATGTTGAAGCTTCATTTTTCTTCAAACATGTATTGAGCACCTTCTAATACAAATGTTTACTGGCCTAATCTAAAACTAATTTAAATCTGACCTATATATATATATATATATATATATATATATATATATATATATATATATATATTAAGGGAAATGGAAAATTAATTCCGACAATGTGAGATAAAAAATTAAAAATAATATTTGAGAAACAACAAAATATGGATTTATTTTGTTGTTTCTAAAATATTTTTTATTTTTATCTCATACACACACACAAACACACACAAACACACACGCACACACGCACACACACACACACACACACACACACACACATATATATATATATATATATATATATATATATATACCCACATTTCTAAATAAATCAGATAAATAACGTGTGAGTTTTCGTTAACAATCTCCAAGTATTTTGCCATCTTATTCACAAGCACCCTTTTTTCTCAGTATCGAACAAAAGCAATCATATACAGTTAGCATTACCAGAGACAATTATATTTCATGTCAATTGCGTCTCCAGAATTCTTGTGCGCAATTAAACAGATATTAATTAGAAAATTAGCAATAAACCAAAACAAAATAAATATACCTTCATCATTCAAATATGGCGGCGATAGTAAATCGGTTTAATGTGCCTCATTTTTCTTACCTTCATTTCATTTTTCCGCAAACATATATTTTAAAATATACATAGAAGTTCATCTATCGCCCCGTTCACATACTTCTCCGGTCTTTTGAACCGATGCAAAAGTTTAAGATTGTATTTTCGGTTCTTTCTAATCTCTTTTCAGTTACTTTTCCTCCCAATAGCCCTTTGTATCTTAGTGGCATTATCACCTTGCTTGAGATGAATTTATCTAGCAAAAATACGTTAAGTATCAACGATTTAATTTTTTATCAAATGTGTGAAACCAACGATTTAATTTTTTATCAAATGTGTGAAACCAACGATTTAATTTTTTATCAAATGTGTGAAACCAACGATTTAATTTTTTATCAAATGTGTGAAACCAACGATTTAATTTTTTATCAAATGTGTGAAACCAACGATTTAATTTTTTATCAAATGTGTGAAACCAACATATCCTTTTTTTAACTTTTTGTTCTAAGCATCAAATATGAAGGAAAGATTTGAAGCAGTTGAAATGTGATTCTTCAGAAGGACGCTGCGGGTATCATGGATCGAACCTGTGAGCAATGGTGAGGTTTTGGAAAGGATGGAAACGAAAAGAAAATTAATACTGAGCATCAGGAAGAGACAGCTAAAGTTCCTGGGACATGCAATGAGGAAGGAAGGCTTGAAGAACCTGATACTAACAGGTCAAATAGAGAGGAAAGGAGACAGAGGAAAGCAGATGATAACATATTTGAAGGGCCTGAGCAGGTGGATGACAGAACGGGGGTTGCGTGGTGTAACAGAGCTAAGAGCCACCATGGAAAATCATGATCGCCTACGTCCTGAAAGAACAAGGCACATAAAAGAAGATATACACAATCTAAACACACGCCAACTTTTTGCATTTTCATGTGACTATAAGTAAACTGTAATCTACGTGCAGTATTATTTTAAAGAAAATTTCCGGGCAGCCCTTAACAACTGTTTATTTTTTACTCAAAATGTTTTCTTCGTTATTATTGTCGATATCATTACATCTGCAATGTCTTTTCTGTTATCTCTTGAATTTTCTGCGCTGCTGTTCTTCTTTATTTTTGGTGACCCATTTTAGATTTTATCCTCCCATATTTTCATGCAACGTTTATCCCTGCAGTATGTGATCCATCTCAAGCATTGCCAGAGATATTAATCGAATTTCATGCCAATGACAAAAAAACAACATTTATTCAAAAAAAGACTTGATCTATGCTGAGCTCAGTATTTATTGGACACATCGTAAGACATACCAAATTAGACTTTACATTTTCTGTCACCCCAGAGTATCGAAAAGCCAGGTGTGTCAGAAGGTTGACTAGAAAGGTAACCTTATAGACGCCAGATTCCGAATCGGACCTCAAAAACTGTCACTGGCTTCACTCACAGTCGAACCATGTGAGTTGAAGATAGGCATACACGGCACAGGATGTGCGTTGTGGTACAGTGAATATCGGCTCCGAACAAGAAACCGGGGAGCCGAGTTCGAATTCCAGTTGTATTCATTTACGCGCAAATACCCTTGGGAAAGGTATTAATCCGTCTCTTCCTTCCAGTTATGGGTTAAATAGCAGGACAAACTGGGTTCTATAGCCTTGGTCGGCAACCAGTCTACTGCAGAAAGCAATGGCAACCTACTGCGGGATAATCTTCTGCCTAGTCAGTCATGTCTCTTTCGAGACATGATCGCCCAAGCGTGTATCACGTATGGCACTGATACACGGGACAACCTAATGGCAGGAAGGTTTACAAATATCCACTGAGAGAAAAGGTAATATTAATATTAACTGACGAAGTCCAGAAATGAATAAAAATAAATTTACGTATAAAAGTTTTAGTTTCGTATTTGCATTGGTCTTAATAACGGTAACCCTGCACCTCTCAAACGTAAAGACGTCCAGTAGACTTTTCATTATCTTTGAATACGTCCAATAGTCATTGCATTATCGGGCCATTATAATCCTAACTGCTGATGAATATAACATTATTGATTATACTAAGATTTGAATCGACTGCATAGTAACAACTAGAATCACATTTTTATAGTGAATAACAGCGAAATTTATAGGAATTACTTATAGACGTTGTATAGTTATCAAAAGTATTAATATGGTTATTAACAACTTCTGTGCGTTAAAAAATGTACTGGGTGACATATTTGCTTTGGTGATTCGACAATAGCCAAGTGGTGATTGAGTGGCTGAATTTTCTTCCAATGTCCCATGTCACTGAACTTTCTCGTATAACAAATATTTGTAATAAACGCATTTTTGCTGCACACTGAATGTTGATATATATATATATATATATATATATATATATATGAAGATAACCAATACGTTTAGAATTCTCTGGCACTTACGTTTTAAAAAATGCTCGATACAACACAGATTGTAGAGCGTAATATAATTATGATTAAATTTGTTTTTTATTTAAAATTAATTTAATTTACATTGCAACACGGACTTTCTATGTTTTGAGACTTGTATCTCGTCATCAGGCAATATTTGACTTACTTTGCTGAAAAAGATTTGTTGAAACTCATTTTCCACGAAGTTGAAAATTGACTGAAGAATAGATAAAAGCTTTAAATCTCGAAACAGAAATCTCCGTGTCGCAATGTAAATGAAATTAATTTTAAATAAAAAACAAATTATATATATATATATATAGAGTCGCCGACTAACGCCATTTCGGTCGGGTTTCAATCCTGGGTAAAAAAGCAATCGGAGTCTAACCGTACTGATGAGCTGTGATACAGCGAAACAGATCTGTCTGCTATATATATATATATATTGGGGAAGTAATCTTTCATTTAAACATGTTTCGTTAAAAACGACCGACAAGGAAGATTTATTTAAGTTTTGATCTAATTTTTCCAGTATTCTTACATGTTTCCTTTTTGCTGAAGTTAAGGAATGTAAATATGTTTTCGACTTTCCAAGCACTTTCAGCCTCTTTACAGATCATTTTCAAGGATGTTATTTTTCCGGTGTTGTTATGTTTTCATGTATGACTCTAATGTAATTTTTCGTTTTAGTGTTTTTTTTTCTTTTTTTGTAAAGAAGAGTTCTTTAAAGCTGTCACGTGAGGCGCGCGGCGGACATCATGTGAGCGTCTGTCCCTTTTAAAAAAAACTTTCAAAACTCGATTTCTACTGTTAAATAATATAAGGTTATGGGTTAATAAATGTTTTTTATTGCACTATTATTACGAGATAGGTGGCATGCCATAGTCTGCTCAGGCAAGTGGAATTCTGGCCAATATATGTAAATGATTTATGACAAGAAACACAATGTTGTACAGGGCATTGAAATTCATACACTATGTTAGTCTTTGCTAGTTCAGATTTGATAAAGTTATTAAAATTAGAAATAACAAGTTTTGCCGTCTTCCATTTTCTATAATTTTTTATATTATAAATTTTATATGTTTTTGAAGAATTAGGGCAGAAATATGGTGTTTAATGATTTTTCTTACCGAAAATTCGTACTGTTTATAGTTAATGTGCATTTGGATGCAATAAAATATGTTGATGTTTTCTTGTGTTTTATTTTTAATACTAGTGTCATGTACTTTTTGTAAGAATAATTTTTTTTGCATATTAATAATGTAGTTAGGAAAATTATTTTTGACTAGTGTTTGTTTTATGTGTTTTAATTCACTTAAAAATATTCTTTGAAAGGAAGAATTTTAATGTGCTCTATTTGAAAAAAGATTGTTAGTACTGCTATTTTTATATTTTTGGCATTGAATATTATCATTAAGAAGACAAGAGTTCTTACTGGTGTTTTTTTTATACAAATAAGTGATAAATTCCTTGTTTTTTAGCTCTGATTACCTGACTCCAAGAAAAGGGAACATGTAAAAATACTGAAAAAATTAAATCGAAAATTGATAAAATCTTCCTTGTTGATCGTTTTTAACGAAACACGTATATATATATATACCTAGTGAGCCAGAGAGACCTACCTAGGTTTCATCTAAACGGATCGTCAGGGAAAGCTGGCCGTGGAAGTTTTTTCGACATGAGTATAGTTGTTATCTCTTATATATATATATATATATATATATATATATATAGTGTTTGATACAGAGTAGAGCTTAATATATATATATATATATATATATTAAGCTTTACTCTGTATCAAGCACTGTTTATAAAAGTAAATGCTTGAACAGTGGGTTTTAATCTACGTGTTCTTTAACTTTTTGTAATATATATATATATATATATATATATATATATAGATAGATAGATAGATAGATAGATAGATAGATAGATAGATAGATAGATTCAGAGCAAATCTTATCAACGACAACAGACATTTGTGCCGATTCCTTTTACTGATCAACTTTTCAAAATTAGGAATGAGCCTTCTCAAGCAAGGTGGAAATTTTGTCATAAATTGTCAGAATTCATATATATATATATATATATATATATATATATATATATATATATATATATGGTGGTAATAAATCCTAAGAAAAGATTTGGTAAGCAATACCAATAGATCCTTGTAATGTTAGATTAAATATTAAAACTAATCCAACAGAAAGCGCGATGAATTTGTAAAGTATTTATTCCACGTATAAATTCAAATCTTACATTTAGGGGATAACCATTTTAACAAGTTTTCAAATATACTGTTGTGGGAGCATTACCCACATATCAGAGTGAACTCATCCAGATTCTGTTTAGGCCAGGAGACAGTACTTGGTCAGTTTAAGACCAGTTTAAGACCAGTTTTGAACCTATTCACCGTGGTGGTTAGGTAATGTTTTGACCAGTACCTGGACGCACGCGCTCAGGTTCCCCACGTTAAAAAAGACCTTGTGTCACATCTCTCTCAAGTGGGAAGAAGGGTAAATATTACTGTATTATAGTAACTGTATTAGTAGCATTATTGCGTTACTTCAAGACTCTGCTAAGCGCTTATATTTCATTGACCATCTGTATTTATTATATGCTGTATTGTACTTTGCATTGTTGTCAATATATGTATTTAACCCAATCCGTTGCGTTCGTGTTTTCTTTGAGTGGTTTTAAAACCAAGGCCATATCATATATATATATATAATTATTGTTAATAAATGTAGATATTATTTTACATCTATAGCACGACTCGGAGTTTCATTCACTATGCAATCATCAGGTGCATATTATTGACTGACCCTTCTTGAAATCATAATATATATATATATATATATATATATATATATATATATATATATACGTGTGTGTGTGTGTGTGTGTGTGTGTGTGTGTGTAATGTATTGTGATATAGCCTTCGATATTGAGGGATAAATACGACGTATGATTAATTTATTAAGGGACATTATTTCTTTGTGTTTCTTCTTTTTTTCTTTTTCTTTTACTTCGTGTTATAGACTGAGGGTTGTTTCGCATGAAAAATGGCGTGAGGAAATTTGTATGGCTTGCAAGCGAGTCAAATGGACCTCCTTATGGAGTAAGTAAATGGGAGTTACTTAAAATTACGTTGCATGCACGATGAAGTGGAATTTTTAAATTGTACTTTCACTTTCCTGATAATTTCTGACGACAACAGATCGCGAGAAAAACTACTCTTATCATGAACTTATTATTTTGCTTGTTGTGCAAGAAATAAGGAGATATATAATTCCAGAGCATCATAAATTTATTCATCTACTTGATACGCAGTAAATAAAAAAGATATTATTCGCGAAAACTGCGGATTTATTTGACTAGAGAATAAAGGAATATTATATCAGAAGATATCACCCCAACTTCATCTTGGATGTTATTTGATTACCAGAGGGGGAACGAAATACATGCATTATTCTGGAATCTTATATCTTATATTACGGAAAAACGAACTTCTGACTTTGGACATCATAAAGAGTCCATTTGTCATTACAAACATTTGAACTTATAAATCCATAAAACAAGAATGTTTGACTAACACCCAGTATCAGATAAATGTCCTTTATTGCCTTTACATGTTAAACCATAATATTTCTATATTTTTTTTGTTGTTTTTTTTTGTTATATAAAATTGTTTATAAAATGTTAATCTTTTGTTGTTTATTGATACTTGGTTGTGCGTTTTTATCTGAGCGAAACCATCTTTTCTTTTCTTCAAACTGGGTCTCATATCTCTATATGTTGCATATTCGTAACAATATATACAATGTGCTTGTACAGGTTCTGTGAGAATGGATAATTAGGTGTGATCAGTAGTTGGTCAGAATAAGTAAGTTCAAATGCTTTGTCCCGACGACTTGTAAATTCGTACTTATGCCTAATAGCGGGCTACACTTGTTTTCCTAGCAGACCAGCTTGCTAGAACAGCTAACCATATCGCAAGCACATTTGTGTTTGTTCAACACCCATAGAAACTACCTTCTATTTATACTGAGCGGTCTGATGAGTAAACCTTAGTTACAGCCTCTGAAAAATGGCACATAATGTCATAACCAATTTATATCACAAGCCTTGGGACGGCACGTGATATAGTTTAATACCAGAAGCATTTATTTTTAATGTATTTTCTTTGGAATTGCTTCTTGGTTGGGACAAAATCTTTTCAGTAGCCCCATGTATGTTTCTACGTACGTCTATGTATAATAAAAGAAAGGCTCCCTTGTTCGTTTATATATATATATATATATATATATATATATATATATATATATATATGTTATTTGTCTATATTTCTGAGATGAGGTAGTATTTACACTATTTACATTATTCGGACAATTGTCCTCATATCTGTTGCCATTTCGGGCGTTGTATGCTCCGGCCTTCTTCAGGAAAGAATTTCAAACCAAAACCTTTATTATGATCACTGAGGTATATGAACTCCATTCCTTGTGGGAAGCCTCGATTGGAAGTTATGAGTTATCTCCCTTTAACCGTAAAAGTTATTTTTTCATTCATGCTGTAGCCTGGTATTGATCTCACAACTCTAAATTCAAGTCAGGAACTAACCGACGTCTATATCCACTGGACCATGTGTCCTTAAGAAAACTTCGTACAAATGGCAACAAAGATGAGGACAATAGTCCGAATAATGTAAATACTATATATATATATATATATATATATATATATATATATATATATATATATATATATATATATATATATATAAAAGCTAGATACAATCGTAAATTCTATTCTAATAGTTTTATTTCTAGCACTTCTCGCCTGGTTTCTTGCTTCCCTGTCAACTACAATCTTCAAAAATATATATGAAACGCCATTTTCGTCTTCCTGAAGCCTATTTTTTTATTGTCTTTTATCCTCACTAAAAAGTTATCATTTATTTTCACCCACGGTACTCCTTTGCTTCTCAGTGGCATTATTGTCTTGCTCGAGGTGAAATGATGAACTAAACAAAAAATTCTTTCTCTAACAGTTCATACGATTTTTTTTTAATTTTACATGCAAATTCATGCTATCTTTTATTTTCTCTCAGTAAACAAAATTTCTTTTTTATATTCATCTTTACTAAGGTTAATTTTCTTTATCCATACCGACATTTGTTTATTTATCCTTTTCTTTCAAATAGTCTCCCTTTTTTTATTTCCTTTTCTGTCTATCGAAAATGTTTGTTTTGTTCATTAGATGCTGTAGTTACGTATCTGCCCCCATGGTCTGTTGCTCCTGCTATATATCTGGAGACCTTTCATACAATCTATTGAAGGATCCGCAATATTACTGATCTTGACCTGGCTTCTCGGTTTCAGTTTTTTTCTCATTGCAGTAAAGTTGCCACCATGCACTTTTGATGGCAACTATTCGAGTGAGCTCTTCGCTATGGTATGAATTTGTTGGTTGGTTGGTTGTTTTGTTTTTATAGAAAATCAACCTCCTTGGGTCATTTATTGCCAACTAAATTTTATTTATTTATTGCTGGTAATACCTTTTTCTTTCTCCAATTTATTGTTGTTTATATACGTTTTTGTATCTAGTAATACATTTTTTTTCGAGTATCAAGATTCATTGGGATTTGTTTTTTTAAAGGCAAGGTCCCCAAGTGCTACCCTTGTTATTTAACCCATAACTGGAAGGGAAGGGACGGATTGATACATTTCCCAAGGGTACCAGTGCTTAAGTGAATGCAGAGTATTCAACTGGAATTCAAACACGGCTCACCGATTTCTCTTTCCGAGCCTATATCAACTGCACCACAACGCACATCCACATAGACTTAGATAGATCTTCAAAATCTTCTTACAGCACCTGGTATTCCCAAGCGGTCACCCATCTAAGTACTGACCAGGCTCAACGTTGCTTAACTACGGTGATCGAGCGAGAACCGGTGTATTCAACGTGATATGGCCGTAAGCCTGGTATGAATTTAAGCGCAGCACTAAACTGATGATGAGGTTTCGCCCATTTACAATTTCCTTTTTTCACATTTATCGTTTGTAAAACCCTCTTCCTGTTCCATGCTTTCCAGTGATGTTTAACTAGCCGTATAGCCTGGCATTGCTCGGGTGTAATGAAAGCTTTAAAACTAATCCATGGTCCTGAAGCTCAGACTCAGCCTAAAGAATATTTGTGTGAAGTTTGGTGAGAATCGGAAAACAATTGTGGATTTGTATAAAGGACATACAGACAGATAAACAGACACACACACACAAACATCTTGCCTTTTATATTTATATATATATATATATATATATATATTAGTCATCCACATACAAGCCTGTTTCGCTGTATCACAGCTCATCAGTGTGGCTAGACGCATCCACTTGCTTCTGGCCGGGATCGAAACTCAACCGATTTCGTGTCAGTCAGAGTCGCTACTCCCTAAGCCATCGACGCATGGAATCAGAGAAGGGAAGTTTCAACGCGTTGTGTATAAGCTGTGTGATATTATCGATTTTCTGCACTATTGTAAGAATTTCAACCTTATAACTTTTGAATATCGTTTCTTATGTCTTTGTCTATGAGTGTATCAAATTTGATTAAAATCGGACTACTCTTTCTATAACCCGATTTTTTCGATTATCGATTTTTGATATTTATCGGGGATACCGCGACACAAAACCTAGCTAAGGTCACTGGCAGACACTTATAGTACAACTGTGTAAATTTTCAAGAATATCGGTTCAGTCGTTTCGGAGTCTATTGGTAACGGACACATCGACACACACACACACACACACACACACACACACACACAAAGTTCCATTTATAAATAAGTTTAGACTTAGATCAGTCAGTCGGTTAAGTGCCATACGTGATACACGCTTGGGCGATCATGTCTCGAAAGAGATATGACTGACTGGGCAGAAGATTATCCCGAAGTAGGTTGCCATTGCTTTCTGCGGTAGACTGGTTGCCGACCAAGGCTATAGAACCCAGTCTGTCCTGCTATTTAACCCATAACTGGAAGGAAGAGACGGATTAATACCTTTCCCAAGGATATTTGCGCGCAAGTGAATACAATGGATTCAACTGGAATTCGAACTCGGCTCCCCGTTCCGAGCCGATATCCACTGTACCACAACGCACATCCACATGGACTTAGATAGATCTTCAAAAATCTAAATCCATTGTCAATCGATATCTACTGTTCTCCTGATTTCTCATCTTTTGTTCGCGCTCTTTAACATGGTTTCTGTTTTTTTATGCTTCCACGCCCAATAACCTCGTGTGTCTTATTAGATTTACTGTCGTACTTGAGTTGAATTCGATTAAAACAAAATGAAAAGCATGACAAATCCGAGCTTATCAATTTCTAAAACTGTTACACTACATAAGTTATCTCCCCTAGAAGCCCGTGACTTCATGTACTTTAATAACCTGCAATGCCGACAGGTTCCAAATATCCATCATACTGTCTTCTCTTTCTCTCCACCTCTTCTTTCTCTCTAATATTCTTTACTTTCACGCGTACCTTTTCTCCATCTTACTTTTTGTCTTCTCACACTTTTCTCTGTACCTTTCTCTTTACTTCTCTCCTATTTATTTATTCTTCCTCCCCTTTATTTTTCCCAAACCTCCTTTTTCTTCTGTTTAATTTCTATTTCACTTTGATTTTCCTCTTCTCTTTTCCTTGTCATCAACCGTTTCGTCCACCATTCTCTTTCTCATTTCATCTTCCTTTCTTTTCCCCTCACCCCTTTCTCTTTCATTAAATTCTTTCTCTTCTTCTTTCTTCTTACCTTCCCTCTTTCCTTTTTTGTTAATCTCCTTTGTGAGTCTTTTCTTTCCTCCTATCATTATTCCTCTTCCTTTTCCTGTTCCTTTTTCTCTTCTCCCTTTTCCGTTCTTTTCCCTTTTCCTTTACTCGTTCTTTCTTTCGACCACTTCTTTCCTACTTTCCTTTCTTTTTTTTCTTTCTTTTTTTCTACCATTTACTTCTTTCTCTGTCTTCTCAACTCTGCTTCTCTCAATTGCTTCTCTTTCCCTTTCCCTTTGTTTTTCATCTTCTCTTACTCTTTCCTTCAACCATTTATTCAACTTTCTAATTTCTTCTTCTCTTTCTAATTCACTTCTTCCTTTTTGTCTTTACTTCGACCTTGTTTTGTTTTGTTTTTTTCATTTTATATATGACCATCCAAAGCAGACACAAAGTGTCTCTGACCAACGGGGCGCAAGTCAAATATACAAATAGTGTCAATGCAAACAACTCACTGCAGACCACACAGACTTGTGACGTCAGGAGTCGAATGACCAATAGCTTTCCGCCTCTTCGTGCTACAACTGAACAACACGGTCAACAGAAAGCGAAAGGAAAAGGCAATGACGAAATTTTCAGTGACCACTGCTGTACAAACAAAAAAATGGGGTCGATTTCTTCCACAAGGGATTTTTTTAAACAAATCAAACGGCCAGATTCACTTGGTTTTATTACAGTTATTTTAGCGTTTCAAGGGGTGCGCCTACGTGTATGCGAATATATAAATGAAAGAGTAATTATACATGCACGTTCAAAAATCTGTGACCGGATCTTCTTGTGTGCATAAATATGCGTGATTTATTGCCAGTCAGTACTTTTCTTAGTGTGATGGTTAGCGGCTCAGAACGGGAAGTCGACGCGACGAGTTCGAATTCCAGTTGAGTGTACTGTATTCCCTTTTACGTAAATAATTTTAAAACGGTAAGAATTAATCTCTTTTTCTCCCATCAAATATTCGGGCTGACCGGACTGTTCATTCTGGGCTGGCAACCAGTCTATGAGAGGAAATTTTCTGAATTACCAAAACCCAGATGTATGAAAGGCGTTATCGCAGGAACACGTAGTCGTTTAACAAGGAGAACCCAAACAGAAAACCAATACTTCCACAGAGTGCATTAGTTGGCCGAGAGACCAATCACCTTACCCACTAAAACAATTCTATTACCTCACGCAGCACGATATATATGTGTATGTGTGTGTGTGTGTGCGCGCGATATTCAAGATAAATAATTTTACTATAAGTTAAAGTATACTAAACAGGCCATCTGAAAAATGCATTCAAGACTGAAACAGACAGTTACTACCCAATGCTGACCTCTCAAATACATACATACATACATACATACATACATACATACATACACACACACACACACACACAAAAACACACGTGTGTGTTGCTGCTGATATACCATAAAAATAAGCTTCAAGAACATAGATTTATTAAATGAGACTGGGACTGAATTCTTAAACTCGAGTGGAATTAGACTTACTATCGCTTCATTTCTTTTTATAAATATTTTTATGTGGTATTGAGACCTAAGCAAGTCAGACGGGTTAGTTTATAATAATTAGATATATCCGTGAAACATGGTATTAATATTTGAATTTTCTGATGAATCTTAATTCTTGAGTTAATAATTCAATAAGCGCATGACAAGTCTTATGTCAATGACATTTCCGTAGAAATTCCTTTATCACATCGTTAAATATTTGAACTTAACAGCTTTAACAAATATTGCAATAGCAATCAAAAATATGAATGCTGGTTGTTATTTTAAAAAGTGGGTACAAATAAAAAAATGATTTGAAATTGATAACTTTTACCATTTCACCGAAACAGCGGTTAAACACTTTCTTTCTTTCTGATTTTTTTTCTTTTGTTCATTTTCTCACAAATTAATGTCTTTTACCCTCTTTCCCCGTGAAAAAAAATTCTAAACAGTCCATTCTTCTTTTCCAAACTTATAATAGTGAACTGTTTTTTCACTGTCTTTTCCCGCCTGAAACCATCCTGCAAATCTACCATCCGCCCTTGCATTGAATACTGCTGCCATATCTGGTCGGGTGTTCCTGCTGTCTATCTAGGTGTCCTTGACAAAATCCAACGGAGAATCTGTAATGTGATCGATTCCGACTTGGCAGCACGAATACAGTCACTTTCTCAACGGCACAATGTGGCTTCCCTGTGTCTCTTCTACAAATACTTTCACGGCTTCTGCTCCGGTGAACTTAGCTCTCTGGTGCCCCCTATGTCTGAATTTACTCGAGCCACCAGATTAGCAACTAGTTCCCACCCTTTTACTGTGAAACCAATTAAAATGTAAACGCAAATTCTACTCCCTCAGCTACGTTTCTCGCACTTCCCGCCTGTGGAATTCCCTTTCCGTTTACTTACTTCCCCGACGACTACAATCTCCAGGAGTTTAAATGTAAAGTCAATTGTCATCTCTTATCTCACTAACTTGCATCCTCACTCTCATACTCCTTTCTCCGTCCACTCCACTCTCATCAGTTTTCTCATCCTTCTCCTACCCACTTCCTGACATCCCCAGTAACATGTCACTCTTTCTCATAATTTTCCTCTTATGTTATCCCCTGCGCACCAGTGGCAGTAGACTGCCTTGCTTGGGGCGATACGATTAAAAAAATATTACTGCTCTACCTGAGACTGGGATTGAACTCTTAAACTCGCGTAGAATTAGACTTACTATCGCTTCATTTCTTTTTAGAATTTTTTTTTTTTTATGTGATATAAGCAAGTCACACGGGTTAGTCTATTTGGCCGTTGTCACAGATGATATTATTGGGTGTTGGCTTTTCTATTCTATTATTAGT
>JBBBDQ010000773.1:1787500-1887500 GCA_037127315.1 Ascarosepion bandense | reverse complement strand
GATGATGACCATGCATGCTTTAGGAAAATGACTTTTAAGAACATCTTTGCTGAGTTTTTTTTTTTTTAATTCTAATTTTCATTCTGTTCAAGAGCTCTTTTACCATTGTGCACTGTTTTACTCCACGATGAACGATATAGAGATAGGTTTTCCAAATCTTTATATATATATATATATATATATATATAAATTTAGTATCCCTGAACTGTAATTGGCATTTGGGGCTTTTCCTTTTGATGATGACCATGCATGCTTCAGGAAAATGACTTTTAAGAACATCTTTGCTGAGTTTTTTTTTATTCTAAATGTCATTCTTTTCAAGAGCTCTTTTACCATTGTGCACTGTTTTACTCTACGATGAACGATATAGAGATAGGTTTTCCGAATCATTATATATATATATATATAAATTTAGTATCCCTGAACTGTAATTGGCATTTGGGGCTTTTCCTTTTGATGATGACCATGCATGTTTAGGAAAATGACTTTTAAGAACATCTTTGCTGAGTTTTTTTTTAAATTCTAAATGTCATTCTTTTCAAGAGCTCTTTTACCATTGTGCCCTGTTTTACTCCACGATGAACCATATAGAGATAGGTTTTCCGAATCATTATATATATATAAATTTAGTATCCCTGAACTGTAATTGGCATTTGGGGCTTTTCCTTTTGATGATGACCATGCATGCTTTAGGAAAATGAATTTTAAGAACATCTTTGCTGAGTTTTTTTTTTAAACTCTATGTCATTCTGTTCAAGAGCTCTTTTACCATCGTGCACTGTTTTACTCCACGATGAACGATATAGAGATAGGTTTTCCGAATCATTATATATATATATATATATATATATATATATATATATATATATATAAATTTCGTAACCCTAAACTGTAATTGGCATTTGGGGCTTTTCCTTTTGATGATGACCATGCATGCTTTAGGAAAATGACTTTTAAGAACATCTTTGCTGAGTTTTTTTTTTATTCTAAATGTCATTCTGTTCAAGAGCTCTTTTACCATTGTGCACTGTTTTACTCCACGATGAACGATATAGAGATAGGTTTTCCGAATCATTATACATATATATATATATATATATAAATTTAGTATCCCTGAACTGTAATTGGCATTTGGGGCTTTTCCTTTTGATGATGACCATGCATGCTTCAGGAAAATGTCTTTTAAGAACATCTTTGCTGAGTTTTTTTTTAATTCTAAATGTCATTCTGTTCAAGAGCTCTTTTACCATTGTGCACTGTTTTACTCCACGATGAACGATATAGATATAGGTTTTCCGAATCATTATATATATATATATCAGGCACGTGCCGTCAGTAATTACTCGGGGTAGGCCGCTTATGATTTTTATTTCGTAAATCTACAAAAAATAGAACATTTTGTATTTTATATGTAATAATCCGAATAACCTTCCTAATTTCGTTGGATTAGGTACCATAGAAGGTACCATGGATTAGGTACCATAGAAGGTACCATGGATTAGGTACCATAGAAGGTACCATGGATTAGGTACCATAGAAGGAAAATGTAATTGCTGATCTATTTTATTCAGGGTAGGCACTTTCATTTGAAATATATAATCATTCTATTAAAATGTTTCAGACATATAGGTTTTGTCAATATTTTGTCTTCGAGTTGCACGTGCTATCAATTTAAATTTTTACGGTTGCTGAAACTCCGTATAAGATGTGATTTCTGTTATGTGATACGCCTTCTTTGCTTGTGATTCTGTAGCAGCAGTCTACATGGTTAAAAAAAGGGTGGTCCTCGCTATGACCTACAGGCTACATATGTTCAATTTCCTTTTCTACTATACCACATCTGTTATCACTGATACATACACCGAAGTAGTTTAAGTATTTAGCATTTACTAATGCTGCATCCTGAATTTTTATGATGGATTCAGGGTAGGTACCCTCATTGCTTTCATTTCAATTCCAGATCAGATTTTCTGTTATGTAAAGATTTATCTTGAGTTCTAGTTCTTAAAATATTTTGAACATTGTATATGATTCCTGAGTATGACGATAAACTACATCCAGCAGCAAGGTCTATGATCGGGAGATTGAAGGTTTGGAGGAGCTTGTAACTATATCTTAATTTCAGTTTCTCCCACGTCGAACCTGACCCGGGGTGGTAGCATCTGTTAATGAAATAGTGAAACCCCAAACAAACACTATGAAAGTATAGAAACATTTATATAGTTAAAATACTAGCAATGCATTTTATGTAAAAAAAAAAAAAGTCGTTATGACTTTTTTTTAATAAAACTAGCAGTTTAGCCCAGTTTCACTCGGGTAGTCTAAGGAATAATAAGAATAAAATATGATGAATTTTTATAGCAAATACTTGCACAACATCCACTCTCTTCACTTTTATAGATATAAATAACAATGTAGAATGTCTCTCTTGGATTAGGGTGGGAGGGGGAGGGGCAACATATATAGATATAGATAATATAAAGTGGGGTGATTGATTCTATGTTAAAATCAATACATAAACTTATCCCTGACTTAATGGGGGATAATATATATTTTTCTACCCCTAATTTTGACTTTCTGAAAAATTTCAAGGTGTCGTTACCGTTCAAATATTTTTAGCTACATCTGAGCGCAACTCCCGTCGAGCTAGACCGCAAAATGCAAACGCTTAGTCGAATCTATCAAACAAACAAATACTTACACAGCGTCCACCCTCGTCACTTTTATAGATATAGATTAGCAACAATACATTTTAAAAGTAACCTGAACAGTAATACATTTTATCTATAGTTGAAGATATACAATTTCATTCAAAATATATTTAGTTGAAGCCATAAAATCATTCAAATTATTTAAATTTCGGTATAAAATAACCAATAGTCACTAAACAACATCATTGAAACGAAACTAAACTAAATATGATATATAAAAATCGATAGAAAACATATTAAAATCAATTCATAAAACTATCAAATAGCTATGTCTGTCGTTCTGTGACAATAAAATCATGATGACATCTGATCATAAAAGATTATTGTCTAGTAAAGATCAACTTAGTCTGATGCAATCCGAGGATCGAACCTACTACACAGTATTAACGATGTGCTAAACTAGCTTCTTCTTCTTCTTCTTCTTCTTCTTCTTCTTCTTCTTCCGCTTCTTCTTCCTCTTCCTCTTCTTCTTCTTCTTCCTCTTCCGCTTCTTCTTCTTCTTCTTCTTCTTCTGCTTCTTCTTCCTCTTCTTCTTCTTCTTCTTCTTCCTCTTCTTCTTCTTCTTCCTTCTTCTTCTTCCTTCTTCCTCTTCCTCTTCTTCTTCTTCCTTCTTCCTCTTCTTCCTCTCCTTCTTCTTCTTCCTTCTTCTTCTTCTTCTTCTTCTTCCTTCCTTCTTCTTCTTCTTCTTCTTCTTCTTCTTCTTCTTCTTCTTCTTCTTCTTCCTTCTTCTTCTTCTTCTTCTTCTTCTTCTTCTTCTTCTTCCCTTCCTTCTTCTTCTTCTTCTTCCTCTTCCTCTTCTTCTTCTTCTTCCTTCTTCTTCTTCTTCTTCTTCTTCTTCTTCTTCTTCTTCTTCTTCTTCTTCTTCTTCTTCTTGTGCCGTGTTCCTTTAGGGCGTAGGCGATCATCGACTTCTTCTTGGCTCTGTTTCTTGTCGCTCTCAAAATTCTTCCTCTTGATATCTCTCCCAAACACTACTTTGCCATCCATTTGCTCAAGTCTGTCAAGTAGGTTTAGCGCTACTTTCCCCTGTCTCTCTTTCCCTCTATCTATCCTGCGAAGATTAAATTCTCCAGGCCCTGCTTTTTCATTACATGTCCCAAAAACCTCATCTGTCTGTCCCTTATGTTAAATATGAGCAAAATATAGTTCACATATTTTCTAAGCTTAGTATGAAAAAATATAACGACAGGAAATTTGTACAACAGCCTTTCAGGTGGGTAACATCTAAAAGCTTTGATACTCGTCATTTGAAATCTGGGTAGATGGATTCCATCACGGACCTTTGCTACTAACAAAATTATATAACTGTTTAATCGCGAAAATGGTTTATATTTGTCCCGAAAAACGAAGGCAAAATACATAGAAAGTATTAAGACTGTGAATAAGTTCTTGTTGATTTTTCATAAAAAGTAATGCTTTATTTACAAAACTTAGTAAGAAACATGTCAGTAAAAATATTGTCCATCGCTAGCCACATTTTTTTTTCCATCTTTCTGGCAGCATTTGAATTCCATGTCGGAAAAAGGACAAGTCATTTGATGCTAATCATGAGTCGACCAATTTTTTGGCATCTTTAATAGAATGAAATTGCTGCTCAGATAGGCCATATGCCATCGATTCAAACAAGTGATAATCAAAAGGAACAATGTCTGGTGAATACAGTTGGTGGGGCAGGACTTCCCATTTAAGCGTTTCCAAGATTTTCAGCCGTTTTGCAACATGTGGCCTAGTGTTGTCATATTAAAAAATCAAATTGTCGTGTGCCTGCTCGTATAGCGACCGTTTTTTCTTCAATGCTCTGCTCAAATGCATCAATTGTAGTCGATAGTGATCTTCCGTTATGGTTTCTGTCGGATTGAGCAACTCATAATAAACTACATCCACTTGATCCCACCAAATGCAACGCAGAAGCCTCGAACCATGAATATACGGTTTTGCCGCAAATGTTGATACATGGCTGGGCTTATCCCCCGACCTTCTACGCTTAGGGTTATCGTAGTGTATCCACTTTTCATCGCCGGTCACGATACGATGCAAATAGACTTTCATTTTCTACCGTTGAAGTAGCTTTCCACGCGCGATAAGACGCCATTTGATGTCTCTCAGCTTCAACTCATACGGCATCCAATGTTCTTACTTCTGAATCATTTCTAATGCTTTCAAATATTTCGAAACTGTTGTGTGATTAACTCCTAATGCTCCTGCAAGTTTGGCTTGCGGCTGACATAAGTCTTCATAAAATAATGCCTCCAATTCTTCGTCTTCAAACTTTTCGGTGCGCCAGTGTGTTCTTTATTTTCAACATAACAATCATTATTTTTTAAACATCTAAACCAATCTCTGCATGTTGTTTGCGACAGAGCATGATCGCCGTAAGTCTCAACAAAAATTCTGTGTGCTTCAGTTGCAGATTTCTTTTAAATAAAGTAGTGCAGTAAACGACGTCCGTTGTGGTGCAGTGGATATCGGCTTGAAACGACAAATCGGTGAGACGAGTTCGAATTCCAGTTGAATTCTTTGCATTCCCTTGCGCGCAAATACCCTTCGGAAAGGTATTAATCCGTCTCTTCCCTCCAGTTATGGGTTAAATAATAGAACAGATTGGGTTCTATAGCCTTGGCTGGTAACCAGTCTACCGCAGAAAGTAATAGAACCTACTGCGGCATAATCTTCTGCCCAGTCAGTCATGACTCATCCGAGACATGATCGACCAAAGCGTGTATCATGTATGGCACTTAACAAAGTGCAGTAAAATTTACCGAAAATATACTTTCTTTGGAATGAAATCTGTCATGCTTAATGATTTGAAAAACGAAGTCATCACACTTCGGTAAAATGACATACACTGAATTCCAATCTTGCTTATTGTACTTCCTTATAGATGTGCTATATGCTACTTCTGGAAACTAAAGAATTACGATTGGTTTGACAGATAAACGGTAACAACCAACACGTATATATATATAAATATTAACTATTTTTATTCTTTTCAGTGACCGTTGTGTGTAGAGGAGTAGTTGGAGGGTCGGTACACACGCATCAAGACAGCGGCCATCGGGCTGCGTCCGTCCTTTCTCTTCCTTGCGTTCTCTCTGTTCCGATCTCAACTCTGACTGATCTCTTATATAGGCCGAGATACGGTCGACAACATCATCCTTCCTTCCTTCTCGAGGCACATTGTTAATAATAAACTATTTCGAGGTTTATATTCTCCGACTTTGGCTACGCTGTTTATCAAAACACACTCACATTCCTTCAATGCAATAATAGTTATTTTGCTAGAAATATATTTTTGTTTTCATATCTCCTGATCTGGGAAAGAGCTGTCTCAACACAATTTTGCCCGTCACTCGGCGTCAGCATTCTTTGGTTTTTTAAACAATATTTATTTTCATTTGTTAGCTGGCTTGCATTTTTTGCTGTTTAATGTAAATACACTTCTGCGCAAAATTGAGCAAAATGTCAGATAATATATACCGGATGCGTTGCCAACTGAAACTACACACACGCAGTTCTGGGAACGCCCTCTGTAGGAAAATAGCGGAAACTTGTTCAAAATTCTAATATATTTTTATAAAGCTGTCAAAGTTCAGGACGTAGGTAGCCATGGCTCTCTATAGCTTCCTTTCTTTAGATATCTGTAAATTTCCACGACTCCTTGGGAATGACGGTTTCCCAACAACTTTCACTTTTTAAAAAATCAGAGTTGTCCATTTATATTAACGATCACTCGAATCTAGAGAGTCCAGTCTACCTTAATATTTAAAGCATAAGATATTTGCCAATAAAAAATTATTTCTAGAGTTTCCTTCTACTTGATTATAACTTCTTATTTCTTTGTTTCTCGCATTTTTCTTTAGATTATATTCATGTTTTTTCGGGTTACTTTGTTTTCCTTTTGATACCGTTATTTCTAACTTCATTTTCCAGCCCCTGATTTTCCCGACATTCCTTGTTCATTTCCGTTTTTGTTGCTTTTGCTGCTGTTTTTCTTTTCTTTTTTTTATTCTTTAAATCGTTCAAAATCTTTCTTTTCTTTCCTTCTTTTATTTTTCTCTCTCATTCTTTCCTTTCATTCTTTAAAATTTCATCACGCTTATTCTTTTCATTCACTGGTCTTCTATTCTTTTCTTTTTTTCGTTCTTTTTGCCGTACTTTTCTGTCTTTCTCTCGGCCTATTCTTATCCCACTTCAATTCAATGTATTCCTTTCTTTTTCACACTCTCTTTTCATTTTCTTTCTTTCTTTTTTAGACTGCATATTCCGATCGCGTTTTCAGTTGCTAGCGTTTGTTTGTTTGTTTCTTTGTTAATGTCTTTCTGCATTTACTTTCATCGATTTTCTTCATTTACTGTTTACCCATTCTTTCTTTCTTTCTTTCTTTCTTTCTTTCTTTCTTAATGAGTTGTCTTTCTTTCTTTCTCCCTTATTCTTATTGGATTTTTAAAAATTTTTGTTTCTCCATTTCTTTTTCTTTTCTTCTTGTTTCTTTTCATTCCTCCACATATTCCAGTCGCTATTTCATTCAATATATTTCCTTTCGTTTCTTTGTTACATTTCAAAATTTTCACCCGATTTCATTTCCTTCCTTATTTTAACTTACCCACTCTTTGCACATCTCTTTGCATCTTCCTCTCTCTTTTTTTTTTTTTTACTTTTCTGCCTTTCCTTTATTCTTTTTTCCTTCATTCCTTTTTCCTTATTCTTTTCTCGCCTTTAATCCTTCCTCGCCACTTCGTTCCCAACTGTGTTCTAGTAACCAAAGTCAAGTATGAGACAATCTAGAAAGTCGCTCGTGCGAAGTGGGTTGGGTTCAGTGTCAGTCCATCTATCAAACTTTGCTCCGCCCTCTTTTGCGTCGGCGGAAGAATAAAGGCGTTGAGCGTCCGAAGCGGAGGAATGGGAAAGTCGAAGCGAGTGAGTAAAGCAAAGCAATTGAATTTCTTCTGTTGGTGATATTGTCGGATTAAGAATATTGACTACTGGTTCAGATATTGGGGTTGGGACAACGCGAGCAAGTGAAGAGGGGAGAAAAAAAGCAGGGGGTGCTTAATAAAAGGTAAAACGGCTGTCTACTCACATGCACAAATATAGGCATTGAGCTAAGGCACAAATACATGTACACAGTTTTTTTATTTTTTTTTAATAATCAAGTTGGTTTAGTATAGGCCATGAGCGGGTTTCTTGGCATTTATTTATTATTTTTTTAATCATTTTCACTATTTTTGTTGTATTTTGTGTGTACTTTAAACATTGTTTGCCAGATAGACAGATTAATAGACGCAAAGGAATTAAATGAAAATGAGCGAAAGACTAAGCGAAAGACGAAAGGAAGGAGAAAAATTAGAAAAAAAGATATATGAAAAGAAATATGAAAAAAAAGTTGGATAAATGCATAAATGAAGGAAAACTTACGAAGGAAAATTACCCCCGAAAAAGGGAAAATCAAAAAAATGAACTAAACTAACAAAATGATATTGCTAAATTTTTCTGCAACATTACAGAGGTTTAAAAAAAAAAACTTCTTTTTTTTTTTTAATTTGCGGCAGAAAAAGATTCCTTACAAGGTGATACCTTACAAGGTGCCCGCGACGTTACCTTGTAACATTACAAATATGCTACCTTGTAACGTTACAAATACTTTGCCTTGTAACGTTAAATTAACAGAAAAGGAAGAATAGATTCCAGAAGGATCTTAGAATGTGCATTCATCATCTAAATTATTTATTCTGCATTAAAAAATCCCGAAAAATATTATAACTTCTATAGATAAGGTTAAATGAAGAAACATTATTCTGATGCTATTTGACTACCAGACGCGTGATGTGCAACAAAGGGTCAGAAAAACGAATATAAATTCAATGTCAATCATTATCTACTGTTTTCTTAATTGTTCTCCTATTGCTTTCTCTACTTTACAATGTTTCTCGTTTTTCTTATTCTTTCACACTCAGTAACCTCTTGTATCTTAGTCCCTTGCACACACACACACACACACACACACATACACACACACATATATATATATATATATATATATAATGTGGATCCCTTTATATATGTGCTAATCCTCTCTACTTTTCTTTAGATGTTTTGTCTATTGGTTTATCAAAAACAAAAAGACGTTGCTATAACATTTCTTCAACGTTACAAAGAGTTTAGAAAAATGTTATTCTTTACACTACTTACAGTGAACCAGCAATGTTACTTTGTTACATTACAAATACGTTGCTTTGAAACGGTAAACTAAGAGAAAATAGATCATAAATTCCAGAAAAATATCAGAACGTGAATTTTTGATTGACTGATTTGTTTTCTACGGATTATTAACCCTTTACAGGTTACTTAAAGCCAAAAAACATTTTTAGATTGTAAGAATTCTTTTCTTTATCTTTTTTTTTTGTGAAGGGGGGAGGTAAAAATGATTTGGCGATACAATTCTTTTATCAATATGATTAGCGCGTAATTGATTATAACGCACCCAAGTAAAATTCTGAGTCGTTATCTATTACACCCACTTGTACACACAAGTTTGCAACACCTAGTATTCCGAAGCCGTCAACTATCTAGGTACTGACCAAGCTTGATGTTGCTTCAATGCGGTGATCGCATGAAAACATGTGTTTCAATGCTATATGGCCGTAAGCCAGAACGTGGATTCATCGTTTAAATCAATAATCAATTAAAAAATGATTTTATACTTTCTTTACGAAGGAAAAGTATTCTCATATTATTTCATCAGTACGAAATTTTTCAGTCACATTAAATCGCATTGTTGCAATTGTGATGTGGTTAAGGGTCAGCAGTTAGTTTGGGTACCAGAAAATTGGTGATTACAACGTTATAATAACGTTACCACAACGTCACACATCCCCTTAACGAAATAGACTGTGTCTGCCATGCTGCATGGACATTCGATGTTAGAGGGGGAAACAGCAGAAAGCGATGAGTTTAAACAAACAATTCAGCTATTACCGTACGCGACTCATGGCGATCCACATTTATGGCTGTTGTATCACATACTTATTTGCACTTCTTCTTTTATGTGCCGTGTCCCTTCAGGACATAGGCGATCATGGTCTTCCACATCCCCCTATCTCTTGTAGCTCTTAACACCTTTTCTCTTATTACCCCTTCTAAACCCTGTTCTTTCATGAGGATCAGATTCTCCAAGCCCTCCTTCCTTATTACATGTCCCAGAAACTTCAGCTGTCTTTTCTTGATTTTAAGTGTTGTGGCGTCTCCCCGTTTCATGAAAATAGAATCGTCTAGAGTATACGCATACTCCTGCTTTAGAAGCGAGACGGAAGATACCGAGGTTTCACGGAGAATACAGCGTCAGTAGTTCATAGTCGCTCTGGGCTTCAGTCAGCGAGAAGATTATTACGCAGCACCCGTCAGGTTCCGACGTGGACATACTAAATATTCTACGACTTCACTTCAAAGACTTGTATATATACTTCTTATTAACTCGTATTCCTGGACTACTAACCTTAAAGTTTGTATACTTAACTTAATACACTTATTTTTCTATCTCAAATTCTGGTTGTTGTTCCTTTATTTGTGCGGTTCCTATTTTCGGGATCCACAACATTAAGTAGAAGTTTCCTTTTCGTTTTCATCTTTTCCAAAACTTCGTTGTTGATAACATGTTCAGTCCATTCTATCCTCAGCTTTGTTTTTTTTTGTTTTTTTTTTTGTAGAAACACTTTTCGGTTGCCTCAAGTTTTTGGGTCAACTTTGATGAGATTGTCCAGCATTCGCTACCCTATTTAAGGACAGACATCACATAACAATCCAGTACTCTCTTCTATGTTTCCAACAAAATCTTTCTGTCTATCACTACTCTGCTTAACTTTTAGAATGCATCCTTGGTCAACACGCCTTCGGTTCCCAGTGTCGCACTTTTCGTCCTCTGTCAGAACACGTCCTTCTTCTTCTATGTGCCCTGTCCTTTCAGGGCGTAAGTAACCATGGTTTTCCACGTCTCCCTATCCCTGGTGGCTCATAGTACGTTTTCTCCTGTTACACCACGCAATCCCTGTTCTGTCATCCACCTGCTCAGGCCCTTCAAATATGTTTTTCTCTGTCTCTTTTTTCCTTCTATCTGGCCTGTCAGTATCAGATTCTCCAAGCCCTTCTTCCTCATTGCATGTTCCAGAAACTTCAGTTGTCTCTTCCTGGTACTCACTATTAATTTTCTTTTAATTCCTAGTGTTTTAAATTTCTGTCCCTGAATGAAATTTAGTATCTCCGATCTGTAGTTGGCATTTTGAGATCTTTTCGATGATGACATTCGTTATGTTTATGTTTATTCCTTTCTTTTTGTTTTCTTTAGCTACCTTCTGTAGGAGGTCGTCTTTCCGTTTCTTCAGCCTCTTAATAACGACTAGCAGTATAGCCCAGCGTTGCTCGGGTGTAATGAAAGCTTTAAAACTAATCCATAGTCCTGGAGCTCAGACTCTTTGGACGTTGGCATGAAAGACTAAAAAACAATAGTTGTTTCCAGTTAAAGCGAAACCGTAGACTGAAAAAAAATGAATGAATGTAAGTCAAATTTTGATTTCCTGGTATTGATATCAAATAATTTTTTTCGTCGTAAACTGAATTTTGAAGGCTAAATAAGTCCTCTGAGTAAATGGTATCATGGCTGAGACTAAGAACTACAATTATACCTACCCGAAGCAAAAACTAAAATAAAAGGGCTGAAAAAAATAGATATACAGGCAGATAAACAGACACACACACAAACATCTTGCCTTTTATCTATACATATATTATCGATTTTCTGCACTATTGTAAGAACTGCAACATTGAAACTTCTGAATATCGTTTCTTATGTATTTGTCTATGAGTGTATCAAATTTTCGATTATCGATTTTCGATATTTATCGTGGGGTACCTCGACACAAACCCTAGCTGAGAACACTCGCAGACGCTTATATTACAACTGTGTAAATTTTCAAGAAAATCGGTTCAGCCGTTTCGGAGTCTATAGGTAACAGACACACACACAGAGGCAAAGTTCCATTTATAAATAAGTTTAGATTAAAAAAATAACATCAACAAGTATTTCTAAGTCTTTTTCACAAGGCGATATGCGTTGCTAAAAACGATTTCGTGGTATTTATTATTCATAACCCTTAAAAATACGAAGAACAATATTTTTAAAGTATTTATGGGATATTTTTCAGGTATGGTAAATTTTAAGGTATTTATGATATATTATAAGGTATTTATAGGGTGTTTGGAAAATGAGAATATTTTTTATTGCTCCATTATAGACAGGAGTATATCCGCGATATACTAACGTCTTAATACAACGTAAAATAGAATAGCTGAAAGAATGGAATGGCAAATATGCATTATTCTCAACGAGCTTTTATAAACTGCTATGTCATACAAGATATTATGTACAAATATGTGTCTACCTGTCACTATTTTGTCCCACACGTAAATATAACACATCTGAATACAGCAAGCAGTGTGAATGATTAAAACACGAGAGGGTCTTACTTGAAATATTTCCGGGAGAGGAAATGATCAGGCCGGTGTTGTCCTCTATTTTTCTTTGGCTGGTCAACGTAGTTTCCTCTGTTCACTCTACTATTGCGGGTTTACGATGTCGTCTATCTTCCTGGCCATCTTCATAGCAACTGGTGTTTGGTCCCAACGCACACTCACGTCACTTATTAGCCGTCACGTGACCTCGTGAATTCATTTTACTCAATGGGAGATAAACGCCTTCTGCATCCTTACTATATACTATACCAGAAGTGTTTCATTCCGTGAATTCAGATATTTACACCTTGGACCCGCCAGGCTATTTCCACGGAGTCAAATCACCATAACTCCTTCAATATCAAATGTAAGTGGAATTCCTATTTTGTGGAGCACGCGCTCAAGGGAATGCGTCCCTGAACACAACAATATTAAAGCTTTCAAGTAATACTAGTCGTTATCTATCTTCTTAACACACTGATCATAGTCGTTTTAACAGTAACCCTCTATCTTAGTGGCTCTTGAGCCTTGTGTTAGGTAAATAGAAAAGTCACTACATCAGATATTCAACTTGCATCACAACTTACTTAGTCAGAACAGAACCCTCATAGTAATTCGATGACTACTTACACTGACGGAAACATGCTTGACTTGGGACTAGTAGATTGGTAGACTTGAAGAAACGGAAATGTGGTTCTACAGAAGGATGCTGAGGATACTATGGATCAAACATGCGATGAGGTTTTGAAGAGGATGGAAACGAAAAAGAAACTGTTGCTTAACATCAGAAAAATACGGCTGAAGTTTCTGGGGCATGTAATGAAGAAGGAGGGCTTGGAGAATCTTATACTCACGTGACGGATAGAGAGAAGGAGAGACAGGAAAAAGCAATGCATGACATACTTGATAGACTTGAACAGATAGACGGTAGAGCAGAGTTCGGAAGAGGTCACAGGAGAAGGTGTGTAAAGAGCTACATGAGATAGGAAGATGTGGAAGGCCACGATCGCCTACGTCCTGAATGGATTCTGTGGCAAAAATACTTTAAAAAAATGTATGATGCTATCTTTCTCCTCCAACAATCTATAGTAGGGTAGACTGATCCCTCTAGCTTAGCGTGAGAGCATGAGTAAGAGAAGGGTTGTGAAATCACTAAACTATCTTTCCTAAGACTACTCTGTGGAGAACCGTGATCGCCTACGTTATGAAGAGACATGACAATAAAAATGATTACGCTACAAGTAGTGTCTTATTGAAAAATGAAACTGTAGTCGCGGTAATGTGAGGTGGGGTAAATATTATTCCGGAAAATGGAATCGTTAATCGAATTTCGCCAACGGCAGTTTGCGTAACTATCGAGGAGAATTGGAAGCACATCGACGCACTCTATCCTATCAAAAAATAATCTTTAAAGACAGTATTTTAATATGAGATGTACCACAATCGTTCATGGAAGAAAGAAAACGCAGGGAAGGGATCAGTTAAGCAAACAGTTTTCAAATAACTACCTTACCGTAAAGGAATTAGTAAAAAGCTCTTACATCCATTGCTAGCCTTGATTAGCGGCCAGCCGACGTTATGCTTTTGTCGAACTACATCGTAATATCGTTAAGTTTTCCTGTCATTAGTTGTTATGGCGATGGAAGTGGTCGCCTATGGTTGAGCCAGAACCAATTGTATGCCTTTAACAATAGTTACATGTCCAACTGGTTTCAACTCAAAGAACATAGTTTGAATTGAAGAAGAGAATGGTGAGTTGAGGCAAAGACGTGTGGAAGGAGCACGGTTAGGCAGTGCTTAAAAACACATCGAACAAGAAATTTAAAACTTCAATTTATATACAAGCATCAATTAATCTTCAGCGTTTCTCTCTGTTTCTCTCTATGAACAATGTTTGTTTTCGTTCACTTCTCTCTATTTATGTACTGGATGCGAATTGTCATCATTGTGCTTTGTTTTTTTTTTATTAAATTTTGTCGATTACCCTCTATAGTAGGACCAGTTGGGTGCCGTCTGTGAGAAAAAGAACGCTATGATGCAATTTACTCCGCCAGAAATTTAGATACTGCATGCTGTACTTCTTGGCATTCGCGCCGGAAACTCTAATACGAAAAATACATATCAAATGAGATGCTCGGTTTTAGAGAAGAAAGAAAGAAAGAAAGAAAGAAAGAAAGAAAGAAAGAAAGAAAGAAAGAAAGAAAGAAAGAAAGAAAGAAATGAAGATAAAGGGGGCGATAAACCTTTTATGGAAAACCTTGTGGTTGGGTGTTAATCTGAGGACAGTGCAGAGAATTCAGAAAAAATTTGGATGAGTCTAATTGTGATTATGGGGGTGTTTTGAGTGATCACTAACGATAAAAACGTTGTGCCTCCTTTCATCTTCCCACAGTAATTCAGACCTATATCAAGTGCTTTGAAGAGACAAGTGCTACCCTGGGGCAAGATGGTGGCTGCCGGAAGAACCAAAGTTTGAAAACAGGACTCTTTACCATGCCACACAAACAGGAGAATCCCTTTATTGCTGTCAGACAATTTCTGCAACCACATCACCCTTTACATATAGTCACCTAACTCACCAGACTGCAAGCCACTTGATTATTAAGTTTGGAGAGCAGTTGAGTGAGAGACCAACAAAACTGCTTGCACCATTAAAGATGTCAGCAATTCGCCAAATTAAACAAAGAGATTTTCTAGAAGGGATCCAGGAGATTTCGAAGTCGTCTGCAGACAGTGGTTGAAGCCAATGGCGATTTTAGTGAATAAATTTACTCTTTAGAATTTCTAGAAAATTTTGTGTAATTTTGGTTAAATATCTGTATAAATGAGATGTCAACGTTATTTCATTTTTGTGTAATTTATACGACAGCTCATCGATCGCACGCTGTATACAATTCCGCTAATAAAACATATTTTTTCTGAAGAAGTCCTTTTTGTTATTCAGTTACCCATACTTAGTTTGATATACTGATTTTTATATACCATATTCTCCTCTTCCAACTATGAGGCTAGAGGTTTCTTTCTTGTCATCAACTGTAGTGATTCGAAAGTACCTTATGCACTCGGGCGGTACATGTTAGTACATGTTAGTACTATGTTCCTGAAGCAATAAATAAGATGAATTTGTCGGTATAAGAACTTCTAATACAGATAGAAGCTTATATTTTTTTTAAATTTTTCCACGTAGTCTCCCAGCAGTATCACACACTTTTCCCATCTGTGCACAAGCTTCCGTATTCCGTCAGCGTAAAAATATTCGGACTGATATCTCAGCCAATCGCTCACAGCACTTTTGACTTCATCGTCACTTTCAAACTTTGTGTCTCGTGAACGCTTTCAAAAGACCAAACAGGTGAAAGTTTGAAGGGGCAAAGTCTGGGCTGTAAGGGGGATGAGGGAACAATTCCCAGCCCAGCTCGTTGATGGTCTGCACCTTTTGGGCTACTGTGTGAGGCCTTGCGTTGTCTTGATTCAAGACGACTCCATGTGACTGATGACTGATTTGTTCTTCAGATAGTCTCAAAGTCCTTGTAATGTCATCCACCGTCACTCTTCTGTCAAGCTGAATGAGGTCATTGACTTATTCGATCACCTCAGGAGACCTCACTTCTGTAGACCTCCCAGGCTGGTCTTCATCCTCAACACTGCTCCGTCCTTCTTTAAACAATTTAGCCAACTTGTAGACATTTTTTGGCTAAAACATGTGGCAACATACACAATTGACATTCTCTTATGAATTTCAACTGGTTTGCACCTTTTAGCAACCAAAAACTTGATAACTTACCTCTGTTCAATCCTGGAGCATGCTTCTTGGTCGGCCATCTTTGTTAATCTCCAAAATTCTCAAAGTTTTTTTTCAAGCTGCAAAAAAATTAAAGCCCTTTGAAAGAGAAGTAAACGAAAAGAATTTTTTAAAAAAAAGTAAGTTTCTATCTGTATTAGAAGTCCTTATACCGAAAACTTCACTTTATTTATTGAATGAACCTCGTATATTAAACTTCAAAGGATTTACGTACAGATTTTTCTTTTTTTTTATTACTAAGACATTATATCTTATTATTCCGCATATTTCTTCGTACCTTCATTAGCGAGTTTCCTACGCTCTATTAATTCTGATAAACATTCCTGTTATAGCTTGCTTCTCTCATCCCAGAAAATTGAAGAAAAATATATCAAATGGATGTTTGGTTTTAGGGAAATAAAAAAAGAGAAGAGAAAGAAGAAGATAGATGAGGCGATAACACTCTTATACGATTAACGTCTCCTTCAGTGAAATGGAAAACCTCATCAATTTTGAATCTCTTCATTTGTCTTTTCTTACTTAAAATAATAATAATCGTTCCTTAGTTATTTAGGATGTATGTTGTACTCTATCATTACCGCAGATAAACAAATGGTCATTCCTTTAAAAATTTGCCTGTCTCCTGCCCACAAAATGCAAAAATATATATCAAAGTGGATGTTTGATTTCAAGAAAGAAAGAAAGAAAGAAAGAATGAAAGAAAGAAAGGTAAGTTAGAGAAGGCGATAAAACTCAGATATGTTTAATGTCTGCTTCAGCGAAATGGAAAACTTCGTCAATTTTTAATCTCTTCCCTTGTATTCACTTACTTTAAACAATTATCACTGTTCTTTACTTATCTATACATATTCAACTCAGTCATTATCGCAGATAAACAAAGGACCATACCTGTAATATCTTACCTGTTTCTAACTTCCAAAACTGAAGAAAAGTACATATCAAATGGGATGCTCGGTTTTAGAGAAGAAAGAAAGAAAGAAAGAAAGAAAATGAAGATAGAGGGGGCCATAAAACTTTCATGGAAAGCCTTGTTAATTTTTAATCTCTCGTCGTACCCTCTTACTTCCTCAAATAGGGACCTGCATCTATACTCATGATTGTCACTCTAATATTTCGTTCAAGTTGTTAGGATCAAATATTTAAAGAGGCAATTAAGACTTTCTCATGAGTATTTTATTCACAGGGAGCTTATTCAGCTTAAGAATTCAGATTCATCGGAAAATTTAGATAGGAAAACAATGAATTTTTCACGGATATTGCTCACACCCTGATTGAGCACTCTGGAAGAATGGTAGACTTTGAAAAACAGTAGCTACTCTGGCATATACGCATCGCTCATTCAGTAATGAATTAGAACACTCTGGCTATTGAGCGTGTATAATGATAATATACACGCTAAAAAGTATGCCTTCTTCCACCGAGCGCCCATAGCCCAGAGGTAGAATCGCCTACTGACGCCAATTCGGTCGGGTTTCAATCCTGGGTTAAAAGAAATCGAAGTCTAACCGTTCTGATGAGCTGTGATACAGCGAAACAGATCTGTCTGCGGATGACTAATTATATATTATATAGAAATATTATACTGTGTACATTGATGGCCATTTCGATGTGTTGTAATTATTAGAAAGCGTGTCTTGCTATAACAATTACGACTGAGTCACAATCAGAACAGCATAAGATACGCAGACGACACAGTGTTGATAGCTGAGGAGAGTGACATGAAGGGATTACAAATAAACTGCAAGAAAACCGAATGCATGGTCATCAGCAAAAAGAGCAGCCCAACGTGCCAAATACTGGTTGGAGGTTGTTAAAATCAAGCAGGTAAGAAAATTCAAATATCTGGGAAGTGTTCTAACTGAAGACGGAAAGTGCGACAGAGGGATCCAAAGGCGAATCGGCATGGCGAAAGAAGCGTTCCAGAAGCTGAGTAAAGTATTAAGACACAGGAAACTTTCACTAGAAACAAAGAAGAGAGTACTGGATTGCTATGTGATTTCAGTTCTTCAATATGGTAGCGGATGTTGGACAATATCAACAAAGATGAAGGGAAAACTTGAAGCAGCTGAATTGTGTTTCTACACAAGGATGCTACGGATATCGTGGACCGAGCATGTAAGCAATGACGAGGTTCTGGAAATGATGGAAACGAAAAAGAAGTTAATATTGAGCATCAGAAAGAGACAGAGGAAAGCAGCGGATAACATATTTAAAAGGCCTGAGCAGGTGGATGACAGAACGGGGGCTGAGAGATGTTACAGGAGAAAGCGTGCTAAGAGTCACCAGGGATAGAGAGACGTGGAAGGCCGTGATCGCCTACGTAGTGAAGGGACAAGGTACATAAAAGAAAGAAGAATAGGTTTGATTTTCAATGAGTGCCTTATACTACATCTAAGCTACGCTTAGAAAATAGCTATATTCTGTACATTGAAAGACACTTCGATGTGATGTGATGGTTTCGCCATATCAATTACAACTTAGTAGTGAGTTAGATAAATGGCATGACAGGAAACCAGAATGCAAGGTTGTCAGCAAAAGGATGAACTCAAAATGCAAATTACAAATCGGGGATGCTAAAACAAACCAAGTACAGAAATGTAAATATTTGGGTAGTATTTTAACAGAGGACGGAAAGATGAAGAGGATGCCATTGACTAAACATAGGAGCAACGACGAGGTGTTGGAAAAAATGGAAAACAAAAAGGAAACTTATACTTAATATCAAGGAGAGAGAGTTGAAATTTCTTGATGATGTAATGTGAAAGGAGGGCTTGGCAAATTTGATACTCCCAGGACAGATTTAGGGGAACGCAAGGAAGAGGAAAGCAATGCATCATATACTTGATGAGTTTGAGCAACTGGATGGTAGAACAGGGTGTCAGAGAAATAACAAAAAAAAAATTATTAAGAGCTGCAAGTGACAGAAAAATGTGGAGGATTATGATCGCCTACACCCTGAAGAAACACGGCACATAAAAGAGAAAATAGTTAAGTTAGATCCACACTACATGCTTCAAACTTTTGGCTTTGGGCCACATCTGAGTTTTGCTTAGAAAATCATGGGCATATCGACGTGGTATAATGGCTAGCAAACTTATCACGTTAGATCAATTACCACTGAGTAGTGAGTTCGAGCCTCATTATGGACGTGTATCAAAATCAATATGCTTTGTGGTGCAGTGGATATCGGCTCGGAACGAGAACTCGGGGAGCCGAGTTCGAATTCCAGTTGAATTTATTGCATTCACTTACGCGCAAATACCCTTGGGAAAGGTATTAATCCGTCTCTTCCTTCCAGTTATGGGTTAAATAACAGGGCAGATTGGGTTCTATAGCCTTGATCGGCAACCAGTCTACCGCAGAAAGCAATGGCAACCTACTGCGGGATAATCTTCTGCCCACTCAGTCATGTCCTTTTCGAGACATGATCGCCCAAGCGTGTATCACGTATGGCACTTAACTGACTGATCAAAATTAAGTTTAGTAAATAATTGGATCGCCTCAGCAGAGCAAGCAAGCCATATTTGTATATAATTTCAAAAGATTTCTATCTTCAAGGAGTACACTATTAAGCTTATTAAATAACATTAAGAATATCGATATAAACTAGAAAGAGAAGTCAAGAACCACAAACCTCCGCCAAGACAATACCGACATCATCTCAGCGATTAGCAAGAGATGCTTATTAAAATGAGAAATAATAACTACAATGAACTTGACCGCTTTCAAAATTAAATGCCCATTTAAATTGAAACAGGGGGGTAATTCGGTATTTAAAATGATCTAGAGGAGATAATTCAGTATTTGGTATTTGAAAGGCAAAAATTAAATTTTATTAAAACCAGAAAAATAACGCACAAACTTTATCCTTTATCGGATCAAACCCAAAATCTAATCAGTTTGTACCAATCATGAGATCAATCATACCGAAAGGTTTTATCCGAATCCAACAAGGGGGTTTTGAGATATCTTGACTAAGGCCAGACAAACAAACAAACAAACGTGACCGAATACAATTCCCCGCTTAATGTTGAATTAATAACTTCTGAAAAACATCAAGAAAACATTTGTAATATTTTGGGGCATTTATACGGCGTATAATTTACTCGTTGAAAATATCTTGCGCCGCATTCGGAATGAGAAGATCTTCCGTTCATTACACCGAGAAATACTTTCTGCGTATAATCCTCGGCTACAGTCAAAGGAACTCACTATCTGCTGATAGATCTATATTCTAGATAGCTACCCTTGATGTTTTATTTGTATGGCTATTTCATTATTTTCGAAATAAGAATAAGATAATACTCGATGGAGTTAGCAATTCTTTTAACATTAATCGTGAAATTGCCGCTAGATTCTAAAAAGCAATCAGTCAGTTTCACCGCATTTATTCCTAGTAGGTTTTGCTTATCTATACTGGCCATTTTGTGATATATATATATATATATATATATATATATATATATATATATATATATTGTGTTTAAGCAACAAACTTTCTTTTGTGCAGGTTTCATTAAAAATGACGTACAAGGTATTATCATTAAGTTCTTATATACTTTTTCATGTTTCCTTATAATTTTTTTCTTTTCAGAACTCAAATTATATAAGATTTTGTATTTTCTTGATAATGGTTAAAAAGTATCGCCGAAAGCGCTATAGAATAGATTAGATTAATTAAAACATTTTATGATAATACTTTGTCATTTTTAATATATATATATATATATATATATATATATATATATATATATATATATATATGTTTTTGTTGTTGTCAAGTAAGTCCCCATTTTAAAAATACTTATAATTTATTTATTAACTATGATTTTTACAAGAAATGGAAATAGAGTTTCTATTTAAAATTTGATATTTTCACCAGATTTTGCTACCAACGTATCGACCCTCCCGGAAAAAGCATCTGCTGATTTCACCAGGAACTCTTCTGGTATGGAAGGTATGACTTCAAGTTCTACCAAAGTTTTGGTTTTGTATAGTAGACCTTCTCCTTTAACCTACCCAAAGAAAAATGTCACAGGGCGTTAAATCAGAACCCCTGACTACGCGTATATAATATAGGGAGTTACTTTTCAATTACACACACACACACACACCCACACATATATATATATATATAAGTCATCCACATACAAGCCTGTTTCGCTGTAACACAGCTCATCAATATGGCTAGACATCCACTTGTTTCCAGCCGGGATCGAAACTCGAGTGATTTGGTGTCAGCCGGAGTCCATACTGCCTAAGCCATGGGCATATGGAACGAGAGAGAAAGGGGAAATTTTAGCGTTTTATATATACACACGCTTGTCACCGACAGAACTCAATGATATATATATATATATATATATATATATATATATATATATATATATAAGAAGTTACTTTTCAATCACATGTGTGTGTGTGTGTGTGTGTGTGTGTGTGTGTGTGTGTGTGTGTGTGTGTGCAAGGAGAGAATTGGAAGTTATGGGACAAATAGAAAGGAAGCAAAAAAAGAGATTGTTAATGGTGATTTTCTAAGCGTAGTTCAGATGTGCCACAAGACCTGAAATATGGGACACCAAGTGAGAACCGAGATAAGTAATCAACCATAACTGTTTTAGCGAGACAAACTTGCTAAACATTTAACCACGTTTAAAGATCTAAAGAGTGATTGTTAATGCTGACTTTTCTTTACAGCCGCTGAGAAAAGAATCCACGGCCGAAATGCATATTAAAAACATACATAAGAGATATTTTTACAAATGTCTATAGAATAAAAGAGAGAGATTATGAGATATGGCTCTCCACAAACTCCTGTCCGCAGTGGTTCCTAACAACGTTTGTCTCTGCCAAGCCGCACGCTCTCCGTTCTCTGATTCACACATCAGGTAGATGGTCCACTGCTTTACTATGACTGTTATGACTTCGATATTATGTGTGAGCAACGGAGAGGATTGAAACAATGTAAATCCTACACTTAACATCAGGTAGAGACAGTTGAAGTTTCTGGGACACGTAATGAGGAAGGAGAGCTTGAAGAATCTGATATTCATAGGGTGGATACAGAGAAAGAGTAATGCAATGATGGCAACCTACTACGACAAAATATTCAGTCAGTCATGTCTCTTTAGGGACATGATCGCTCAAGTGTGTATCACGTATAGCCCTTAATTGACTGATATTATTTGCAGCATCTTGACTATTAAAATTCGTAGATAGAGCCTCCAGCAATCGCTCCGTCTAATCGGCAGAAGATTTCATAGTGTTATTTGCAGATCCATACTTCTTCTACAATTTTCTTTTTAATCGTTTACTCCAAGCAAAACAATAATACCACAAGGTCACAGGACGGGATATAATATATATATATATATATATATATATAGAATGAAAAATAATGTGAAAACTTTAGTGGGGAGGAGTGAGGAAAGATCAGTAAAGTAATAGTAAAGTAATAGTGTATGCGGTTGTATAGGTGTATATGTGCATAGATATATTCATGTATTTTTGCGTATGTATGTGTCCGCTTGTTTTTTATTCAGCATGTTTATGCGTATTTTTATATTTATGTGCGTATGCTTTATAGGGGTGAATGTGTGCATGGATGTGTTTATGCATGAGCGTGTGGTTGAGTTGTTAAAACGTTCGATATCTGACAATAAGACATGGGTTCGTATCACACAATTACTGATTTGTCAGGAAGGTGACATTTGGGGGAGACGATCCCAGTGCAAATGTGAATTTTTGAGAGTGAAAATGGGTAGATGGAACAGCTCAGAACCTGCCAAAGTTAGATGTTTGATTGTGTTTAGCGGCCCATCAGCCACTTGAAGTTAATTAATGCTGAAAGCTAAATATTTTGAACACAATTTTATAGCTTCAATTAAATATATTTTGAACGACATTGTATCGTTCAGCTATAGATAAAAATGTATTGTTGGTCATTTTACTATAAAATATGTCAGTCAGTTCAGTGCCATTCGTGATACATGCTTAGGCGATCATGTTTCGAAATAGACATGATTGATTGTGCAAGAGGTTTTCCCGCAGTAGTTTGCCATTACTTTCTGCGGTAGACTGGTTACCAACTCAGACTATAGACCCCGATCTGTCCTTCTATTTAACTTGTAGCTGTAGGGAAAAGAGACGTATTAATACCTTACCAATATTTGTATTTGTGCGCAAGTGAATGCAATGAATTCAACTCGAATTCAAACGCTATTCTCCGATTTCTCGTTCTGAGCCGATAGCCAATACATAAATAGATATTGTTCATAAATTTACCATAAATACTTATCGTAGCTAGGATTTGTGTCGAGGTACCCCCGATAAATATCGAAAATCGATAATCGAAAAAATCGGGTTATAGAAGGAGTGGTCCGATTTTAATCAAATTTGATACACTCATAGACAAAGATATAAGAAATTATATTCAGAAATTCAGGAAATCAAAATTTGACTTACATCCATTCATTTTTCTTTCAGTCTACGGTTTCGTTTTAACTGGAAACAACTATTGCTTTTTAGTCTTTCGTGCCAACGTCCAATGAGTCTGAGCTCCAGAACCATGGATTAGTTTTAAAGCTTTCATTACACCCGAGCAACGCTGGGCTATACTGCTAGTATGTTTATAGTTTCATAGTATTTTCTTTTTGCTTGTTGTTTCATATTCGTCCATAACTGGGACTATAATAGGTGCTACCATTCCGTAAGATTGAGCCTGGGAATAACAGCAATTGAGATTTAGTTTTATACTCCTTAAAACCTCCAATCTACTGATCAGATGCCTTAGTACCGGATGTAATTAATCTTCATACCCATGATTTCTGCTACAAAGTCACACGTCATGGTGACCGAGGTTTTAAGCGTACTGGCGTTGTTTAAACTACTGACGATAAGAGATTAGAAAACTGTAACTATGGTCTCCTCAATATTTTTTTTAATCGTATCACCCCGTGCAAGGCGTTAACGCCACTGATGTACAGGGGGCTACATAAGAGTAAAAAGATTAAGTAGAAGAGAGTGAAGAGGAAGGCTAACCAGTTAGAAAGGAGCAAGAGAAGGATGGGAATACAGGTGTGATGACAGTTACAAAGGTGAAGAGAAAGGAAAGGATATACAGTGTGCTGTAGAAAGAACTAGAGTCAAGTGGTTAAGAGATGAGTATTGACATTGCATTTAAATTCCTGGAGGTTGTAGCTGTCAGGAAAGCAAGAATATGGAAGCGAGTTCCATAGGCGGGAAGTGCGTGAGAAGAAGCTGCAGGAGTAGAATTGTCGTCTACATTTGGTTAATCTGTGAATAGGTGGGACCTAGTTGCCAATTTGATTGCACGAGTAAACACCTGTTGCAGAGGCATGAGTGACTTAAGTTCGTTGGAGCAGAAGCCATGAAAGAAGTTGCAGTATAAACATCGTAATTTTTATAAAACTCATAAATGAATACGTGTGCTTTCCCGTTTTTTGTAATTCTTTATAACATTCGAAAGTTTTCAAATTCTTAATTGTTTCCTATTCCACCGCCATTAGGAGATTAAGTACTCAATATTTCCTGTTTGATACAAATGGGCTTTATTGTTATATCACATTTATACTGTACGAATAATTACAACCTGTGTACAAGGTACTATTAAATAATACGTGGTATTCTAACAAATTTGAATTTTATCACTGCTGTTGTGCAAGATATGAGAATTTAAAAATGTATAATCCTTTGTCAGGCCAACCGTATGTAAAAGGTAGAATAATTTAAAAATCTTATCATTATCTACTAAATTTACTCGCTTTATCATTGTGTACTAAATTTACTAAATTCTTCATTGTCTACTAAATTTATTCACTTTATCATTTCGCCAAAATGAAATTTTTACGTCTAAAGCTATCATAGGACAGAAAACACTTACAAAAATATATAAATGAATATCCATATTTTTAGAAATGCAGATACATACATATATGCATAAAGCTAGCAGCTAATCAGATAGATAGATAGATAGATAGATAGATAGATAGATAGATAGATAGATAGATAGAATCACACTGGGAAAGATAGATAGATAGATAGATAGATAGATAGATAGATAGATAGAATCACACAAGGAAATATAGATAGATAGATAGATAGATAGATAGATAGATAGATAGATAGATAGAAACTGCTAACATTGAAAGCAATTCTGTATAATGAATAACAGTTTCACGCCTTGAGCGATCATTCGACGACACTGTTTATATCTACAAAATATCTATTTTTGATATTGAGAATCATTTCTATGAAAACAGACAAATTTAAACTATATATATATATATATCCGTAAATATTTATTTATGTATAACTAAATAAAAAAATGTTTCAGCATGTGTGTTTAAACATTCTACTATTATCACGTTTTTAAAACCGTGATTAATGCATCTTCTTCACCCTCTTCATGCACGTACGATCAGTTTCTCACTTACCAATTCATAAAAGCACATCTATACACGTACATATCTACAACCATTCAAAACACTTTTCACGGCCGCCCACTCATAAAAAAGATTAACAGATTGAGAAATTTTTCCAAGGGGAAATCCCAACATTTCAAAAGTTTTGAAATGATTAACTGATCGGACAAATGTAAATAAGAGCCCGCCCAGTGAAATCATTGCTTTGCGTGCATATAAGATGGTGCTATGGATGATTACATACGAATGAAACAAGCGAACGATTTTGTCGGCCATCTTGCTTCTTGGTTCTCGCCGTTGGCAAAATTCGACTTTTCCAATTTGACTTGCCGCTATATTTGGAAGTGTCTTCATCGTAGAAACCAAACAAGTGACATCATTGGCTCTAATGGAAAAATGTTCAGTTTACGACGTAGTTTGCTTTCAAAATGTAAAACGTAAATTAATAATAATAATAATAACAACTCTAGTATCGATATTAATGAAATAGTAAAGATGGGGATGCTGACGATTAAAGTTTAACAATCATTGTAAATAATAACAAAACCTAACGATAATGCCGATGAAGAAAAAAATACAAAAGGGTGACCGTACTGATTATAGTGATGAACTATTCACAGTAAGTAATCATAATTGCTAAAATATTAAAATTGATGAGAAGATGCACTATTATTGTTATGATAAAATTGATTGTAAGAGAATGGCAATAATTATAAAGGAAAATAAAGCAACAGTAATAATGTTCAAAAAGTGATGAATAGAATATAATGATTATATCACGACGTCTGGATATTCGAATACTATTCCAGAAAACGAAATTAAATGAAGAATTGTTTTGGAGAATCAAGAAAATAACATGACACATACATTGTACTATATTTGGAGGAATTTTTAAACTGGACGATAAAGGATTCTAAAGCATTGAATCAACAGACAGGTAAAAGACCATGTCGTCGATTATGTGAAGAAAGAAAACGCTGGGTAGACTTGTTGTTAATCGGTCTAGAGCCACAATCACCTGGATTTTGTTTAATCATTTCACCTCAAGCAAAGCGATAATGCTTCTAGGAAACAGGAGGTAACAAGATGTAAAAGAGAATGAGAAGACTTTCGTGATTAGGAGCAAGAAAAGGACAAAAAGGTACAAAATTTAGGAAGATAGAATATGGCGAGTAACGTTGCATTTAAAATTTTGAAATTGTAGGTGGCAAGAAAGCAAGAAATCAGAAGAGAGTTCTACAAAGTGGGAAAAGAAACTATTAGAATAGAATTTAATTTCTAGCTATTTCAAGAGTAAAATGATGAGATTTTGTTGCGAATCCAGCATCAGGTTTAAATTTTTAATTTTTGAAGATTGTAGGTGGCAAGAAAGCAAGAAGTCAGAAGAGTGTTCTACAAAGTGGGAAAAGAAACTATTAGAATAGAATTTAATTTCTAGCTATTTCAAGAGTAAAATGATGAGATTTTGTTGCGAATCCAGCATCAGGTTTAAATTTTTAATTTTTGAAGATTGTAGGTGGCAAGAAAGCAAGAAGTCAGAAGAGTGTTAGTCCTACAGGCGAGAAGTGTTAGAAAATCTGTTACAGTAGAAAAGAATGATGAATCTAGCTAGTTAAAAAGTAAAACAGAAAGGCCTACACTATTTACATTATTCGAACTATTGTCCTCGTCTTTGACGCGATTTGTACGACGTTTCGAACGTTGTACGTTCCGGCATTCCTCAGATGCTAAGAAGCTTTATGAGTTCAATACCAGACTACAGCAGTGGTGAACAAGTAACTTAGAGAATCCGGTTCGAGGGAAATCCCTCATGACTACCAAAAGAGGCTTTGCGCAAGAAATGAAAATGATATACCCAGGGATTTTGATAAACGGTTCGGTTCAAAATTCCTAGTACGTGAAGAAGGCCGGAGCGTACAATGTAAATAGTATAAATACTACTTCATCACAGATATATCGACAAATACAGAAAGGCCTAGTTGCCAATCTACAAGCACGCTTAAACCTATGCAGGTAAGGAACTAAGGGAAAATGATCGTCAGAACAGTATCCATGAGAACATTCGTAGAAAATACAAAGGGAGACGTAAATAAGGTGATAGAGTGACTGAAGTTGAGATGCCAGATCAGGATCTATTAAATTACAAACATGTCTTTAAATTTTGTCAAGAATCTCGAAATATATGATAAGAGCTCCAGACCAGATATGGCAGTAATATTCAAAGCACGGACGAATATTAGATTTATAAATGCGCGAGATGGATTCTGACGAGAAAAATTGTCAGGTCCGACACAGTGCACCAACTTTCCTTGCAACAGACCTAGAAATTGACTCGATATAATTATTCTACTTCATATTAATGTAAAACGTGAATCCAAGAAAACGAAAAGTATTGTCCTTCTAGAAGTTGCATCAGCCATGCTGATGGCAGAGAGAAATGGTTCTTTTTAGTGATTAAATGGAAGCAGTTTATTTTTGTAGGGAAGCGTTAAAATTTATAATCTATGTTTTGTCTCAGTTAACCACTTATTGAAGGTCCTTTTCGAGAGTATTTCCCAGATTTAGTTTGTCGGATCCGTTGTACTTGATACAGGAGGTAATAGTTGTGGCATAGATACTTAGTCGGGAGATGCTGTAGTGGAGATAAAAATCCCAATAATAATAATAATAATAATAATATCATACATAATAAGTATGGATGCCAAATGCAGATTCTGTGACAAATATTGGAAAACTATAGACCACCTAATCTTAAAATGTTGAATACATGCGCCAAATGAATATAAAAACCGTCACGATAGAGTTGGGTAATATTTACACTGGACAATGCACAAACACTTACTGAAGATGGTATGAACATCATCCAGCACCGGTTACAGAAAAAGAAGAGATCACAATTCTATGGAATCTTAATAGACAGGAAGATTGAAGCAAATAGGCCGAACATGATTGTCAAAACAAAAAAATTGCCTATTAATTGATATGGCTTGCCCAGTGGAATGTAACATAGCAACCGGCGAATTTGAAAAGCTATCGAAGTATAAAAACGAAAAAATCTAAATAAAAAAATGTGGAAATGGAAATTGAAAACAAAAATATTACCAGTCATAGCAAGTGCGCTTGAAATGATAAAAAATGGTACACAACAACACATGGAAAAATCCCTGGAAACCCCAGCTTAAGATAAATACAAAACATAATCTTGATAAGTACAGCGCACACACTATGAAGAACTTTGTCTACGTAATGCTAGTGATGTGATTAGAGTTAGAAAACCAGTCATGACATGTAACCATAACATCGCAGCACTACCTGTATCGGGTGTTTCTACAGACTTGGTAGGCAATGTGACCATAGCAGAAATCGAAATGTAATAATAATAATAATAATAATAATAATAATAATAATAATACAAATTAGCAGTGATAATTTCACGATTTTGCTATTGAAAGTTTCTAATGAATCATAATTCTTAATTTAATGAATAAGCTGTTCTGAGTTTTATGACTATAAAATACCCATGCAAATTCCCCCATTGCACCGTTAAATGATTGAAGTAGCAAATTTCAGTGCATGCAGGTTTTTACTTAAAGAAATAAAGAGAAACAATTGAAAAGATTTGAAATTGAAAAGTTCTCCAGTTTCATTGACGCAGACGTGAAAAATATGAGAGGGTTATCACCTTCGCTATCTTTTTTCTTTTTCTCATTGAAAACAAGCAGCAGCTATGATATGTTTGTTCCGTCTTTCCCTGCGGCCAAAACGAAATCGTTCATTATTTAATACGCACTGACAGGGCACAACATCCCTCCTAACTAACTCAGGAACGAAGTAACTAGGAGAATAATAATAATAATAATAATAATAATAATAATAATAATAATAATAATAATAATAATAATAAGCAGAAGGGATGTGGAAGATGTTCATGTGGTTGAAAATATCAACTACTATTAAATAAAGTGAACCTGGAAAATTAGTGGAAAGAAAGTAAAACTCTCAGCAAAGCTTGAATAGATTACCGTAATGCATTCGATAATGTGCCACACTCATAAATGCTTAGGGTTTTGGAAATGTTCAAGGTCTCCTCGGTGATAATAAATTTCTTTAAATATAGCATGGAACTATGAGAAACCACATTTTACCTAAACTATACGAAAAGTGCTGCCACTTTCTGTAGCCCTCTCTTTCTGTCTGTCTTAAATACCCCTTTTGCATGGACTAAACAGTAATAACTACAGATACAAAAAATAAAGAAAGGGTTTAATCACCTATTCTACATAGGGGATATCAATCACTTTGCCAAAAACGACAATGAGTTGAATGATGTCCTTAATACTGTAAAATGTTTCAGTGATAACATTGGTATGCATTTCGGATTAGATAAATGTGCAAAAAAACATTCAAGAAAGGAAGAACTAACAAAACACACTCAATAGATCTGGATTTTGTCATAAATATTAGCAAACTGGAACAATAAGAAGCCTATAAATATCCAGGAGTTAGCGAAGGGAGTTAAATACAATATACCCAAATGAAGGAGAAAGTAAGAACAGAATACTACAGATGTGTGCGTCTGGTGTTAAATTCCAAGTTGAATTATTAACAAAACAGAATATCAGTCATTAAAACCTTATTTGTCCCTGTGTTGCAACACATTTTCAACATTCTTAATTGGACCATAGCTGACATTAAGCGACTGGATGTCAAAACGAGGAAGCTTCTCACTAACTATCACATGCATTATCCTAAGGCTGATTTTGACCTTCTGTATGTATCCAGATCCGAAGGAGGCAGGGGATAAGTTCAACTAGAACTATCTTGCAAAACTACAACAATCGGCATTCAAAGATACCTGGAAGCTACAGAAGACGGGATGATGATCAAAGACCGTGAAAAAAGTAATAACCTTTATTCAGTAATAAATAAAGCCAAGAAACTTAAAAGGGAATTTAACGTAGGTGAAGAAGTGCGAATAGACCATAATTGACATACTGCAGCAGCAAATAACCTAAAAATGAATGCAAACGCAATGTACCAAATGCAGAAATGATGGTAAGTTAAGCCTCTTCATAGTCAATACTTTGCTTGTACTAGGCAAGGTGATGTAGAGAAACAGAGTAACCAACAAGTGGTTGCGTCGTGGAGGATTAAAAGTTGAAAGTGAAAATTTTATTTTTGCTGTACAAGACTAATGCTTTATTATTAGTAGCAACAATATTAACAGCGTTGGATATGCAGATGACAGATTATTGGTAAGAGAAAAATCCAGAACTAAAACTGGGAGCACACCGCCTGTATGCGGACAAAACATCTGTTCCGCATGCAAGGATAAAAACAGCTGTAAGACAAGGATATGCGATATTCAACCTTTACAGTGAGGCGATTCTAAGAGAATTAAAAACCTCACCAGGGGTCATTAGAAGCGGTATCAATCTTAAAAGCAGTAGATATGTATATTTACACTATTTACATTGTTCGGTTGGTTGGTTTGTTTTTATGGCATATCATCCGCGGCGGGTCATTTATTGCCAACTAAATTTTATTTATTTATTGCTGGTAATATCTTTTTCTTTCAACAATTTAGTGTTGTTTTTATATGAGCTTTGTGTCTAGTAATACATTTTTCTTTTTGAGTATCAAGATTAATTGGAATTTGTTTATAAGGGCAGGGTCCCCAAGTCCTACCCTTGTTATTTAACCCATAACTAGAGGGAAAGGACGGATTAATACCTTTCCCAAGGGTACCAGTGCTTAAGTGAAACAGGGTATTCAACTGGAATTCAAACTCGGCTCACTGATTTCTCTTTCCGAGCCGATATCCACTGCACCACAACGCACATCCGTCACTAAACGCTTACAGCACCTGGTATTCCCAAGCGGTCACCCATCTAAGTTCTTCGGAGATCGAGCGAGAACCGGTGTATTCAACGTGATAGGCCGTAAACCTACATTGTTCGGACTGTTTACTTCCTCACAGTGAAAAATTGAGTTTTCCCGAAATAAATATAATAAATATGCAGAAACAATTGATCATTTCGTATCAGGTTGCACGGTGTTGGCACCAACTGAATATAAGATTCGGTATAATGGGCCAATATCTCCACTGGAAAATATGCAACTTTTACGGGAAGAAAATTGTAAGAAACGGGTTTAAACTCCATTTACAATTGTATTTTTTTTACATTCTCTCAACCCGTAACTTCAACTGTTATTATTATCATTTATTAGTGCAGTTTTACACCAGTATTATAATCTGCTTTCCTTGAAAAACAAGTGACAACAAATTTTGAAATCGGAGAGCCGAGTTCGAGTTCTACTTGAAATCATTGAATTCACTTACGCGCAAATATTTTTGGTAAAGATATTAATCCGTCGATTCTCTCTCGAGCTATGGATTAAATAGCAAGACATATTGGGTTCTGCAGTAATGGCAACCTACTGCTAGAAAAATCTTCTGCCAAGTCAGCCATGTTTATTTCGAAACATGATCGCCCAAGCAGTATCACGTATGACACTTAACTGACATATTTTACACCACTGTCTCTTTGTTTGTATACTATTCTTTCTCTGTCTCTCTCTGTCTCTCTCTCTGTCTCTCTTTCTCTGTCTCTCGCTCTGTCTCTGTCTCTCTCCCTCTCTCTGTCTCTCTCTCTGTCTCTCTCTCTCTGTCTCTTTGTATACTATTCTCTCTCTCTCTCTCTCTCTCAATAGCCAATCACTACTCGTTTCAAAACAGACCCGTCTGCTACGGTGGCTAGACAAACCCTATCACAGATGAACGGTCAATCAACAGACCACACCTGCAACTATGCTGAGATGTCCTTAATTACTGGTTTTGGGAGAAAACGCATAATCTGGTATGTCACAAATTTAATAAGCTCAAAACCTCCAACGACATGACTTATGATTTCGTGCGACCACAAACATCGTTGTTTTCAAAATGATTTAGTTTTCCCAATTTTCCTCACAAGACCCTTTTTCAGTGGGTGCTTTTGGGGCACTTTCCGTATAGCTAGATAACATCAAGAAATGATCTCGACGAATTATTTCTTGGTTAACCCAAGATTTGTCAGTATGAAAACCGGGTCTAATGGTTCACTCACAAGTTTTGGGTCAATCCGTTGTATAGTTGTTCCCTTTCCAAAGGTCGATTACAGCAAGAAGACCTCTCGAAGATAAGATTCGATCCCGTGTCTTATGGTTCACTTAAAAATCTTGTGTCAACCTGTGGTATGGTTTTTCCTTTCCCAAATATCGATTATCTCAAGATGTCCTCTCGACGGTCAGTTTAAAACCTGTCTCTTTTGATCAGGAAACAAACGTTCTTATGAACTATCCACGTGCCAGCAACAACAACAACAACGACAATGATAATAATCGCAAGAACCATTTCAAAAAAAAATTTTTGTTATAAACAAAACTCATCTTTTATGGTCATTCAATATGTAGGTGATCATACTTCTCCATAACGTCCTACTCTTTACGACTTTATTTAACTTTTGACTGTACCATTCCTTGTCTATCCTATTCTGCAAAACTCAGACTCGTTAAGTGGGTTACTAATAGTTTCTCTTCTTCTATGTGCCCTGTCCCTTCAAGACGTAGGTGATCATGGCTTTCCACGTCTCCCTATCCCTGGTGGCTCTTAGCACGCCTTCTCCTGTAACACCATGCAACCCTCGTTCCGTCATCCACCTGCACAGAGAGCCGACTTTCATAGCAACGGATTTAGCAATGGATTCGACGTAGTCATTCCACTTGAGGTTCTCTAAGAGTGTCAGGCCAAGCAGGCGTAGTGATTTACTCTCTGGGAGGCAAGCCTGTTCCATGCTAATGGGAGGGAGGTGCGGATGTGTAAGGTGGTTAATTGATAGCAGCTTCGTTTTGGAAGAATTGAAATTTACGAGCCATTTCTTACTCCAATCCACCACGGATTGGAGGTCCTTTTCAAGCTCGGTAGCGAGGTTCGCCTTGTCGCCCACACCAGATTTTTGATCGAGGCGAGAGTAAACTGTGGTGTCATCGGCGAACATGCCTACTTGGGATGTTATGGCATCGGGGAGATCATTGATGTAGATCAGAAAGAGCCTAGGACCTAGGATAGAACCTTGAGGGACACCCGCGTTTGTAGGGTAGTTCTGGGAGGCATGTCCGTTTAATACCACCTTCAATGTGTGGTTAGAGAGGAATGACTGGATTAGGTCCAACAAAATTCCAGTTATGCCATAGCTTCGCAGTTTCCGTAGAAGGCCAGTATGCCAGACTCTGTCGAACGCTTTAGAGATATCCAAGGCAACGGTTCGGGCTTCACCATTCTTGTCGAGAGCCTGGTATATATACTCGGTGATGGTCGTTAGCATATCAGCAGTAGACCTAGTGAAGCGGAAACCATACTGTTTGTCCGAGAGGAGCCTGTGGGCTGTGAGATGCTGAACGACCTCTGCGTTGATAATGGCTTCGAACACTTTGCCAAAGATAGGAAGAAGACTGATAGGGCGGTAACTTGCGGGGTCCGAGTGTTCTCCAGTGTTCTTAAATATAGGAACTACAGAAGAATACTTCCAACAGGCAGGAAGAAGATAGGCAGAAGTTTTAGAGCTTAGAAAGGTCAGAGGAGAGTTCAGGGGCACATTTCTTCAATACTATGATTGGGATTCCGTCCCCACCACTCGCTTTGTGAGGGTCAAGTTTCGATTACTTCAATATCTCTCGCGATGTAGTTTGGCCCTCCCTCCATTCATAACTACCCACAGTTGCCGCAAAAAACCTTATGGAAAAAGCGAAGGGCATCTCTACGCACGAGCAGTTTAGACCAAAGTTTAAAAGAAACAAATTGGATCCCGTGAATCTTGGAAGATCACCAACCAAATCATGAATATATATGAATACATATGAAATGAATATATATATGAAATGAATTTCATATATATGAAATAATAAAATAATTTTATATAAAATAATTTCATATAGTAAAAAAATAAATTCAAAAATAAATAAAATAATTGACTAATGCTTAAAATAATGTTATTTATTATTTAATATATTAAATATATTCAATATATTCAATATATATTTAATATTTTTAAAGAAATATTATTTAATATATTTATAAATTTAAATATATTTAATATATATTTACTATATTAAATATATTTAATAATAATATTATTTAATATTTTAAAATAATATTATTTAATATTATTTAAAATAATATTATTTAATTATTTAAAATACTATTATTAATATTATTTATAAAATAATATATGAATATATATATATGTTTAATATATGAATATATATATATGAAATGAATATATATGAATATCTATGAAATATATGAATATATATATGAATATAAATGGCCCCGAGGTCAAATCATGTTCGACGGACATGGCATACTTCTTTGCCTTTATCATTCCCTCCAAACAAAATTCTTCAAGAATATTAAATACTGTTGACATATTTTGGCGGAAAATGGCCATAGCTCACTAAGCAGGCTTTAATCTAACGCGTCCCCGATTTATTCATCATCCTACATCCTCTCTTCCACAGGTAGAATGTGGCAAGCCACTTGCTGCTCTACCGCTGCTTCCACGGAAAGTGATCGGGCGAACTGCATTCCCTGATCCCAACAAGCCAAACCTAGACAGCAAGGATACGCAATGCCACTTACATAGTAGAAAGCTACCCATATTTCCCCTTGTATTTCATCATTGAGAAGTTCTACTTAACCAGCTTCTTTCCTCGAACCGCTGCTCCGTGGAACCATCTACCAACAGGATATTTCCCCGATCACTGTAATCTCAACCTGTTCAAGGTAAGAGTTAACCATTATCTTTCACTTTTACACGCACAAACAATATCTTAACCTAACCCTCTACCTCAAGTGGCTCCAGGGCTTTGTAAAAAATGAACCTTACTGTAGTATATATATATATATATATTTCACAGGAACGGTGTTAGTCATAACTTTGATTTAACTAATAACGCACATAATTAAAAAAAAACAAAAGTCTTTAAAGAGAAATACCTCGTAAGTTTAATTATAATGTTATTACTCATGTTAAACACACGCCTACAAAAATAACATTACATCGCCATCCTTCTTTGAAACCATTCCCAAAGAATATAATTTATATATCGATCTAATACAAAACAGTACGTATGTAAAAATATCTCAAGATTAATAGAATACGTGCCCACTACGCCGATTAACCACACAAAAGTGAGAGCATGAGAACTCCTACTACTAGATATACACACAAAAAAATTAAGAATACACATTGCCATCCAATACCCGCTTAAACATATTATAATTTTTACAAACCCACTTACTATCTACGGTTTTAATGCACGTGATACATGACTGACCAATGAGAATCGACCCAAGCAAAATTAAAAATACCAGAGTTCTTTTCGTTTGTCTGTTTTCCCTTAATCTCTAACGAAGCTTTAATAAAAGTAAAACATTTTGTATTTTTGTGTGTTTGTGTATTAGAAACACGTATTTTAAAACGTTTATACACATTTTTATGTAATATATAATATAATGTATATATTTCACATACACGCATCCGCACACACACACACACACACACACACATATATATATATATATATATATATATATATATATATATATATATATAAGGATGTTGTTCATAAATACTGATATTCTTGAAAGATTTTTTATATTAAACTTATGCTTTCTTACACAAGCACTACATTTTCTCGCAGGTTAACTTATCACTTATTGAAACTCATTAGGTTTAAAGGTCAGTCAAAATATATGGAGGACACAAAGTGGCATATATATATATATATATATATATGTGTGTGTGTGTGTGTGTGTGTGTGTGTGTGTGTAAAATTATTATTATTATTATTATTATTATTATTATTATTATTATTATTATTATATACGTTATAATTAGTGGATACATGTTATTTTCGTCTATTTACCTGAGTTTTTCAAGAGTTTTAACAAAGACGATGTATCCTTACCAAAAATCGAACCTATGCCCCCATTTATGTAGGGAAAAACAATTGTATAATCCGACATACTTTTAGATTGACCCAGTCAAAAAGAACTTCACAAGAAAACAAATGTGAATTACCCTTACGAAGCACGTCTCTCACTATGATCTTTCAAAAACCATATCTGCTAACTTTTAATTTCATATCTGAAACGTGAAGTAACTTTAAGGAACTAACGGATTTTTATCTATAGTCCTATAAATTTCTTATTATTATTTTATTTTATTAAAAGGCCGACAGTCACTCAAAGTAGATGACTGTCGGCCTTTTACTGAAAAAAATAATAATAAGAAATTTATAGGACTGAAGTTTATGGGGCTATGCAAGAAAATAATAAGAAATTTAAGAAGTGAAGTTTATGGGGCTATGCAAGAAAAATAATGGTTAACCCTAGACTGAAAGAGGTCAAGGTTGTAGTCATTGGGAATATATATATATATATATATATATATATATATATATATATATATATATGAAATGATTTGTTTGAACATTATTCAAATTGTCGTTTGTTTATAAACAAGTTTCGTTAATCTTCGTTAATTTCCGTAATACATATATATATATATATATATATATTAATTATATATTTTTACATATCAACATATATAAGAAATAATAACAAACCCGTTATCTAATTATTATGAAATGATAAATAAATAAAAACAGAAAATTCAGTAAATACTGTCGATAGTAATATGAAATATTCAGAGTAAAAATTAAGATGTTATTAAACGATTATAAACCCATAATTTATATATATATATATATATATATGTGTGTGTGTGTGTGTGTGTGTGTGTGTGTGTGTGTGTGTGTGTGTGTGTGTGCGTTCAGCATTTTTACTCCAAAGTTTTGCTGACAAACCTTTGTGTGATAGTTCCGCCCAATCGACAGTAGGTATCTGTAATCGCCTTCACAAAACTTCAAAGTCTGCATGACTCTGCTAAGTGAAGCAACAAACTTCTCCACATTATATATATATATATATATATATATAGATAGATAGATAGATAGATAGATAGATAGATAGGTGTGAGTTTGTAACCCTGTGTTTCACGTTCTTGCGATCGTTAGACAAACTTGTCTGACGATCGCAAGAGCGTGAAACTCAGGGTTACAAACTCACACCTATCTATATGAATATGTCTGCTCTATCACTGATATTGAGCGCTTTTAAATAAGTAACACGCATATATAATATATAAATAATATAATGTATATAACAAATTGCATATATATATATATATATATATATATTGATATTTATAATTATATACATACACTTTTACACTTTTCACACACACACACACACACACACACACACACACACACACATATATATATATATATATATATATATATATATGTATGTATATATATATATTCTTATTATTTTTAGAAATGCTTTTGTTTTGTCTTAACGATCGACTCCAATTCAGTAATTTTCTTGTTTTCCCTGAAACGTAAATCTTGTTACTCTCTGTATTTACTCTGTTTTATCAAGTCTAGCACAAGGTTATATAACTTGCACACGCTAGTGACGGACTTGCTAACGTTTTCTCAATGACGAGAAGGGAAGATAAACAGAGGCTTATATGCATTTTTACATGCATGTGCTTCGGTTCCTTTCTTTTTGTTATGTTTTTCCCCCGATAGTTGAGATTCGTCGCTTGTTTCTTTTTTCACGAGAAGACACATGCACCAATCGTTCTCAACACACACCACCCACCGCATAATTTTAAATAACTCCGCCATCTTCAAACTGTTCGGTGACCATGCGTAGGAGTTTGACTATTCTCCGGTCAAGAGGACCGAGTTTTAACTGGCAAAAAGACAGACGCTTTTTAATCGGCCCTCATTCCGACACAAGGAAGTGTCCTGTCTTCCTTATTTGTCTTCATTAACTCTTCGGCCTAAAAAGGTTAATCGTCCATCATTCACGAACCGACAGAAAATGTCGATTCTAAATGCTTACACTTAAATAAAAGAAGCAGAGTAGGGAGAGAAATTTGGGAAACGCTTTCTTTGTTGGTGATTTGCATTTAGAAAACTTGTTTTTCTGAACGAGTTGAATTGAGTCACTGTCGCGTGGGAGTAGAACATCCTTTGACTGCCTTTGTGTTTTTGACTTCCCTAAATAAACGAACTGGCTGGACGCTATGGGCTGTTGGCTAGAAGATCTAATTTACCTATTTATAGATAAATATGTGCATAAAAGTGTGCCCCTCTCTAAGTAGTTAGACTAATAGGTTTCTGGCCATGAAACCAGAGTTCGAATCTCAATATAGTTTATTTGTCAAGACTTCTATGGGTGGTGTCTTCAGGCGATATTGCAAATCGCCTGCCTGAAGACACCACACATGTTAGAAAGTTAGGTCGCGTAATAACTCGTTTACAAATGTAAATATATATATAGAGAGAGAGAGAGAGAAAGAGAGAGAGAGAGAAAAGAGAGAGAAAGATAATCGATTGACAAATGAAGAAATTGAGATAGATAGATAGATAGATAGATAGATAGATAGATAGATAGATAGATAGATAGATAGATAGATTAATTAAATGGTTGTCTAAACGTAAATCACTTTTATACTCTTGGATAAGGGTTTTAGACCAAATGATTTTTCAAGGTATAAACTTTTTCATATTATAAAATATCTATTTCATAATTACCGGCATTTTAATTAGAGTTAAATTTATTTTTCTTCCTAATTTTATCTCCGATTGTCTTGAGCGTGGAGGTAAATTCCTGTTTTTAGCGATAGCTAATTTATTCTCAAGTTTAGTAGAAAAAAGGATTATAGGGTAGAAATATGAATTTTTTCTTGTTTTTGTTAGAAGCGCTATTCATGGGTTAGATAGATAGATAGATAGATAGATAGATAGATAGATAGATAGATAGATAGATTGATAGATAGATAGATAGAAGGAACAGGATAAATAGATAGATGTTTGCTCCTGTTACTCCTGTCAACTCCCGTTCCGTCAACCACCTGATCAGGCCCTGCAAATATGTTATCCGCTGCCTTCTTCTGTCTCTCTTTCCTTCTATCTGACCAGTCAGTATCAGGTTCTCCAGGCTCTCCTTCCTCATTGCGTGTCCCAGGAACTTCAGTTGTCTCTTCCTGATGCTCAGTATTAATTTCCTTTTCGTTGCCATTCTTTCCAACACCTCATCGTTGCTTGCATGCTCAGTCCACGATATCCTCAGCATCCTTCTGTAGAACGATATTTCCGTTGCTTCCAGTTTTGTCCTCATTTTCGATGAGATTGTCCAGCATTCACTGCCGTATTGAAGAACTGACATCACATAGCAATCCAGCACTCTTCTTTGTTTCTAGTGAAATTTTCCTGTGTGTTAGTACTTTACTCAGCTTTTGGAACGCGTCCTTTTCCATGCCAATTCGCCTTCGGATCTCCGTGTCGCACTTTCCATCTTCAGTTAGGACACATCCTAGGTATTTAAACTTTTGTACTTGCTTGATTCTGGTATTTCCCACATTTATTTGGCATTTTGGGTTGTACCTTATGCTGATGACCATGCACTCAGTTTTCTTAAAGTTTATTTGTAGTCCTTTTTTGTCACTCTCCATCGCTATCTTCTGTAGGAGGTCTTGTAGTTTCCTTTCCGTGTCTGCAATCAACACTGTATCGTCTGCGTACCTTATGTTGTTCAAGTTGTATCCTCCAACAACAAAACCTGGCGTGTCATCTAGGGTCCTCAAAATATTCTCGCTGTATAGGTTGAACAAATCCGGTGAAAAGACACATCCTTGTCTTACGCCTCTTTCTATCTTTGTAAAACTACTGAGATCGTTGCCTGTCCGTATGCAGGCCGTTTGCTGCCAGTAGAGATTCTTGATTGCTCTTGTGTATTTGCCGAAAATATCGAGGCTGCCGAGCATCTCCATCAATTCTGTGTGTCGTTTCTTGTCGAATGCCTTCGCGTCGTCAATGAAAGAGGTACAAGTCTTTCTTCATTTGTATTGCCCTTTCGGAGAGCATCCTAATCATGAATATGGCGTTCCTTGTTCCAGTGTCTTTGACGAACCCGCACTGTTCCTGCCCTATCTCTGGCCTAATTCTGCTTCTCGCTTTATTCATCGGGATTCTGACCATCAGTTTGGTAATGTTGCTCATTAAGCTGATAGTTCTGTGTAGTTCACACTCGTTTGCACCTGGTTTCTTCGGCAGTGTTATAAATATCGACTTGCATAGGTCGTCTGGTATTATTCCGCTGCTATAAATTTCGTTTATTATGTCGGTAATTTTTTCTATGCCATATTCTTCTAAGGCTGTCAGCAGCTCTATCACTATGCCGTCTGGACCTGCTGCTTTGTTTCTGTTCATTTTGGCCATTGCAGCTTCCATTTCGGATTTTAGTATTTCCGGTCCATCCATCTTCTTGTGTATTCTCGGTTGTTCTCTCTTGTCGCCAAAGAGATCCTTTATGTATTCTTCCCATCGCTGGAGTATTTCCACTTCCTCTAATATGATTGTTCTGTCCTTGGATTTGATGCATCCTGTTGAGGAGCAGTTTTTTTTTTGTCCTGTCAGTTCTCTTATCTCTTTATGCATCTCTGCTTTGTTGATCCTGCTCAGTCTCTCTACTTCTTCGCATTTGTTGTTGAGCCATTCCTCTTTGGCTTGTCTGCATTTGTTCCTTATCTCCCTGTGAAGTTTCTTGTACTCTGCTCCGTGTCTTGGCGTTATTTCTTGTCTCCTTTGCATCATGTGGAGGATCTCTTCGGTCAACCACTCGTTTTTTCTTCTGCGTCTGCTTTCTTTTGGGGCTATGTTGTTCGCTAAGGTCACCATCGCTTCTTTTAATGACTCCCATTTTGAATGCCCTTTTCCAATTTGTTCTTCTTATTTCTTTCTCACGCTGTTATTGTATTCTTTCTGCAGGGTGAGGTCATTCTCTAGCGTGTCGTATTGCAGCCTTGGTGATGTGCTGGGCTTCTTCAATTATCGGAGTTTCACCCTTAGTTTGCAGATGACTGGGACGTGATCACTTCCGCAGTCGGCACTTGGGTGTGTTTTGCATTGGGCCACTGCGTTCCTGAATCTCTTGTTTATAGTTATATAGTCTATTTGGTTTTTCGTGTCGATTCCTGGGATTCTCCATGTGCATACACGTCGTGGGTGTTCTTGGAATCAGGTGTTAGTAATTACCTGGTCATTCGCTGAGCACCATTGGACCCATTTTGTTCATTGCGCTCCCCTAGTACAAAGTTGCCGCTCGTGTTTTCTTCTCTATCTTTACCTACCTTGGCATTCAATTCCCCCATTATAATCCTAATTTCTTAGCCTTTGCATTGGGCCTTGGCATTGTCCAGTATTGAATAGAAAGTTTCTATCTCGTCCTCCGAACTCTGAGTTGTCGGCGCATAAACTACTATAATAGCTATATTGAATGGCCTTCCCCGCAGTTTAACCAAGAGGACCCTCTCTGAAAGCTGACAGTATCCAAGAACACATTCCTTCACTTGTTTGTTTAGTATTAAGCCGCCCCCTTTTTCGTTTTTTTTTTACCTCCTGCATATATTATCCTGTGGGTGTCGCTACAGAAATCTCCATTATTAGGCCATCTGGTTTCGCGTATGCCTAGGATGTTTATCTGCAGTCTGTCCATCTCCTGCTTGACATTCTCTAGTTGTCCACAGTTGAGTGTCCTGACGTTCCATGTTCCGATAGTAATTTTGACTTTGATGCGCACAGTCGCAGGGTAACGGTCCAGAGACACCTGTTATTCATGTCGCTCTTTCTCGGGCGAGGGACAAATTTTGAGGTAAGATGTCCCCTTTACGCCGTTAAAAAGATAGTCAAAACGTAACAAATTTTACTGCGAACAATAAAAGTCAGGAAGCTGCGGAGAACCGTGATCGCTCACAATCTGTAGGAACACGAAACAAAAAGATCCTCTTTACGTATTTCAATTCTTTATCTCTTACATTTTGAATATAAGAAAGAGATACCAAGCTCACCTCATCTAATGAATGAAATGATCGAACAACAATCGAAAGAGGCAATACAGACGGATTCTTGTTAAGATACTACTCTGCTGGAATTGTGATGTTTTTCGCCTGTTTCTTCCAGTTGTTTGCCGTTAGATGCTGGCCAGTCGAGAAGCCAGACACGTTGCTTCGTTTCCTTTCCCTCTACGCTGTTTGATCATTTTGAGAAAAATGTTTTATTATTATTTATAGATGGCGTTCCTTGATCAATTAAATCTTATCTAACTGCATCGGATATATCTTCCTTTGTAACGCCATGACGTATACATATTGTTCAGATCTCGCCGACTCTCACTAGAGCGCGGAATGTGGCACGAGATTGAACGACATGTTGTAATATTTTATAAGCCTTTTTCCCACCTCACAATAATTTAACTCTTCAAAAACTTCTTACACACATCTATCTATCTATCTATCTATCTATCTATCTATCTATCTATCTATCTATCTATCTACCATATTCTCTGAATTTTTAACAGGTTTTATCTATCTATCTATCTATCTATCTATCTATCTATCTATCTATCATATCATATTCTCTGTAGTTTTTAACAGGTTTTATCTATCTATCTATCTATCTATCTATCTATCTATCTATCTATCATATTCTATGTATTTTTGACAGGTTTTATCTATCTATCTATCTATCTATCTATCTATCTATCTATCTATCTGTCTGTCTGTCTGTCTGTCTGTCTATCCATCATATTCTCTGTAGTTTTTAACAGGTTTTATCTATCTATCTATCTATCTATCTATCTATCTATCTATCTATCTATCATATTCTCTGTATTTTTGATAGGTTTTATCTATCAATCTATCTATCTATCTATCTATCTATCTATCTATCTACAATATTCTCTTTATTTTTGACAGGTTTTATCTATCTATCTATCTATCTATCTATCATATTCTCTGTAGTTTTTAACAGGTTTTATCTATCTATCTATCTATCTATCTATCTATCTATCTAGCTATCTATCTATCTATCTATCTATCTTTAATTTACATATCATAACATCCAGTACTTATCGAGAGTATGTGCGGTTGGATAATACTTATACTTATACACAAATACTCTTGAGGAAGAGTTAGTTTTACCAGCTGTCCCCCAGCTATGAGTTAATAGTTGTATGATAAATAATAAATATTATAACTTGTATTCTTTTCATTCTCACAAAATATTTAATGCAATATTCACTAGCAAAAGTGAATTGTTCTTAGAATCCAAATTGTTTCGACTTTAAATAATTCTCAAAGGGTTGATAAACTGTAAAAAAATCGAATCAATATTTATCGAGAGTGATAAGCGAGTGAAAAATTACGAAATTCCAACTCATGTCATCCTTTGATAAGAATCAGACATTATTATAACTAATTTAATAATTATCGGCCGAGTTTAATATCACGAGCTTTACATTAAGAAAATGTGTTAAATTTGAAATACGTATATATATATAAAATAGCTGGCCACTCGTGTTCGGGGATACCTGTCTACCAAGGCGCCTAGCTAGTCCCCATTGCAGACGCCTGCTCAGGCACACTTGTGTTTATTTATCACCAACGGAGCCCATTTGTGGTTTATACTGCAATTATGATGAGCGGACCTTAGTTACAGTTTCTGGGAGAGAGCGCATTATCTAGCGTAAACAACAGTCTGAACAAGGTCAAGACACTCAAACCCTCAGTCACGATGACTTGTGACTTCGAGCTAGCAAACCATCGACAACTCCTCAAAGGGAGCCGTCTACCGAATTTCACTCACAACCCGCGGTATGGTTTTCAGACATTTTCCAAATATGCCGCACGCTGGAATCGGTTTCTCCAGACCGATAACCTGATCAAAGAATCTTCCTGACAAACCGACCATCGTGAGATTCGAACCCGGGCTTCTTGACCAGAAAGCGAACGTTTATATATATATAATGGAGATGTCATAATTGTTCCAACGAGAGAAAAGTGTTTATTTTAAATAAAAGAGAGAAACCGCATATATATATACACACACGTGGAGTATAATAAATACTACATTCAGAAGACGAAACGCGTCGGCAAAGTACAATTGTTTTTCTTGTCACATTTTTATTAATTATCTCTCTTCTATAGATACACTACATCTGAGAATATTTGCACACCCACACCCCCCACACACATATATTTTACCCTAACAAGCCGTTGGCTCCTGCTTAGATTTTCTGTCTTTCTTGCTCTACTTTCGTATTGAGCGCTTTAGTGTTAGGGTTTTTGTCTTGGGTTTTTTTCTTTCTTACGGGTACTTGACTTTTTGTTCATGTACTTTGTTTGTTTCTTTTTTTTTACTTCCCCCTCTTTTCCTTCCGAGTTTGTCCTCAGTGGGTTGTTCAAGACGATTTAAATTAGTACTAGTTTTGGCAGAGTTAGTTCTGTTACTATTGGTATTGTAATTACTATAGTTAATATAATATATATATATATATATATATATATATATATATATATATATATAAAACAGAAATAAAGGTTGTTCCAACGAGAGAAACTTTACATATCGAGATCCATTTCGGATCCAACGGATTTCGATATGTAAAGTCAGAAATTCATTCGCCTGAAGAAAGTCAAATTTGGACTCGAAACATGTGTAGCGATACAATTTTAAATCTGGATACTTAATGTTTTATAAAAAAAATAAATAATATCAATGATAACAATAAATCTACACTATTCAAAATTATTTCTTTCTATTATAAACGTTGTATTTGGTAAGTATGCCTAGATGATTCGATATCTCTTTTTTTTTAATGCAAAATTTTCATCTACTCACCTAGAGAACGAAAGTATTCCCAAAGAAAATATCCCTCTCCGCCAGAAACCGAACCTATATTCCTTTATTAAAGTGAAAAAGTACTTTCAAAAAAGGTATTTTCACTATCATATCACCCATCACCCAAAATATGACCTCTTAGCTTCTCTCATTTGAGTCTTTCTGGACCACGATATCTTAGGCGTTGTCGAGTGGAAAAGCAACCGGTGGTTATAAAAAGCTTTGTTAAAATCATTGTGGAAGTGATGAAAACTGTAAAGGAAAACCACATAATCTGGGTAGGCTTCGTTTAAAAAACACACTCATGCTGCACACTGGTAAAACTGCGGGTTGGTATGGTATCAAGCCATAACTGTACTTACGAAAGCACCCATCATAGATGCATGTCATAACGAGGCTTCGCTTATTCTGGAAAAAGCTACAAGTTTTGAAGCATGTAACTCATTATAATAGAAGAAATTATCTGCTACACCGTCTTGTGGGACATCCTATCTAAATATTACATATATATATATATATCATAACACACATGAACTAAGTCTGGTACAAAGCCACGGGACACCCAGTGAGGATGAAAAAAAAGTAATGATCAATCCAAACAGTGATATACTAATTTTTGCTTCATTTAGCCCAATGACTCTTAGTGAGTATCGAACTCATTATTCAATAATAATAATCTACCAGACCAGTTTCATAAACAGTGCACAACGGCCATCCATGCTGATTTGTATATATTACATTTTTATGTCTCATTATGATATTATTTGTATACTATCATTCAACCAAATACATGACCTAAGAGTCCTTCAATGTAGAGGATTACTCAATGATACCGTAATGGCGTAAGTAAGAAGTGCATGCTATTGGATAACGGTTGGTTCTAGACTTGAAGATGGTAAGATTGTAATGAACTGAGGAGCATCCTATCGGGAGTTTGTTTCTCAAGGTAGCAGTTCATTTCTCAGAATGATTGTGAAAGGTAACTTCGAACGAATGAAGATTGTAGGTTTTAGCGAGGACCATCCTTCAACGATCTCTGTGGCCTGGGGATACAGAATCACAAAGAACTGCACAATAAAATAAAAAGAAACCACTTCCCTTGAGAACTTTCGTGTCAATATCAACAACTAAAATATATAACACGTGTAACTTGATGAGAAAATAATGACAAAATCAAGACTTTAAAGTCCCACACTGATTCAATGGAAACCCTCATCAACACTGGAAAGAGCGATAACAACTAGTGGACTTAAGAAAGTTGCTTTCACGAAAAATCGTTTTAAGGGAAAATTTTACAGATTTTAACCGAATATAGCACTGGCTGTTTGAGCTATGAATGAAGAATGCTTCTTCAGTATTATCATTACTTTTTTTTTTTAATCGTTTCACCTAAAGCAATGCATTCCACTGCCACTATTGCGCTTGGGGCTACATAGGGGAAGGTAAATAGAAAGAGTGGTTAGATATAGGAAATGTCAGAAGGGGGGTGATAGATAGTTTGGAGGATGGGAAGAGTGTTTCAAAGAATGGAAGCGAGTTATTGTGTTAGGATATGTCTATTGACCTTATATTTAAACTGCTGGAAATTGTAGCCGTCGGGGAAGCAGTCATGTGGAAGGGAATTCCAGAGTCGGTAAGTACGAGAAAAGAAACTGTTGGAGTAGAAGTTGCGGTTGCATTTTATCGGTTTCACTGTAAAAGGGTGGGATCTAGTTGCTAATCTAGTATCTCGTGCAAATTCGAATCTAGGGGGCACCAGTGATCTAAGTTCATCGGAGCAGAAGCCATGGAAGTATTTATAGAAGAGACACAGGGAAGCCACGTCGCGCCGGTGAGAAAACTGCATTAGTCATATGGGATGCTTTGTTACCCTAATTCTTTTAAAGTACTTTAAATTCCTAATTAGCAACCTGTTTCTTTTATACCCACCGACTACTCTCTTGACCCAATGAGGGTGTGTAGCATGCGGTGTGGTGAAGTTGTAGTTCAATTCTCGTGGGAAGCAGACGCCTGAGGTCTATCCATTTCAGAAATCCGACGTGAGTAACGCAGGGTTAAAGAAGAAAATAATTACGACTAACAAGCAATATCATGCTGCACTGCTAAAGCTAAATGCCTGCACATAGATACACACACTCATACGCACTTACAAAAGAATTAAATGTCTATATAGTTGAAATAATATCTTGATACTTAATATAGTTTTAATTGGGAAATGCATTACCGTGTGATAGACCCTATCACATAACTGCCCGCATATATACTGTGGGTGGGGCCCATATGTACCAATCCGCTTGGATAGGGTAGGTCAGATTTAATAGACGAATTTCACATCAATATTTAGCACATCTTAATTTTATTTCATGTTGGATGATCGAACAATCAATGTTTCTTTTATTCCGTTTTTTTAGATGTTCATATCAAAGTTAATCCAATCAAAGCTAGATATCATAGAATTCTTCACCACCGCTTCTGGAAGCACAATGTAAGCAATTTTTGAAAAATTGTTTTAAGTGAAAGATTTTATAAATTTTACCCGAAAAAAGCACTGGCCGCTCGGTCTATGACTCTCAAATATTTCCTTATAAGGAAACAGCTAATATTACACTAACGTTTGATACTTCAAATTTATTTTCTAAAATTTAACATATTCTAAGTTATCTTCCTTGATTGTTTGGTTTGGTTTATTTTATTTTATATAAACCTCAATAAGTTATTTAATACCGATAAGATTTTTAAAATAGATTTGTATAAAAAGAATATGTATTTGTAAGAAATCAGTTTGTAGATCAGGTTTCATAGACGTATTTTTGTAAAAAAAAGGATTTTTTGTCGAGACTCAAATGTATTGCTGATAATATTTTTCCTAAAAATGCATTGCTTGTATTTTTACTATAATAATCTATTTTAATACTTTCATAGTGTTTTTGATTCCAGTTTGGGGATTAACTATTTGCCCATAACTCTGACCCTAACAAATACTCTCACTCGGGGTCATTGTAAAGTTGGAAACAATAGCAATTAAGAAGTTATTCTACGCTCCTCAAAACCTCACAATCAGAGGTAAGGCGCCGGATATAGTTTATCGTCATACCCAGGAGGAATTGTATTTGACTAGAACTAATATTATTTTAAAAGAAATATTTCAGACTTACTTATTTCTTGCTCAGCACCATCAAAACAATGATAAATTTAAAAAGGCAGATAAGTGAAAGAATTATAAAGGGACATAATATGATATTATAATGATATACTACACATCATGACACATATTATATCACGATATGCATTGTAGTATAATTTTGTTTTTTGTTTTTTTATAATCATATCGCCCCAAACAAGGTATTTTATTGCCACTGTTTTGTAGGGGGTTACATAGGAAGAAAATTATGAAAAAGAGTGACAGGTTATAGGGGGTGTCAGGAAGTAGGTAAGAAAAGGATGAGAATACTGATGAGAGTGCAATGGACGGAGAAAAAGTATGAGAGAGATGATTCAGGTTAGTGAAATAAGAGATGACAATTGACTTTACATTTAAATTCTTGTTGATTGTAGCTGTCGATGAAGCAAGTAAACGAAAGGGAATTCCACAGGCGGGAAGTGTGAGAAAAAAGCTAATGGAGTAGAATTTGCGTTTACATTTTATTGGTTTCACAGTAAAAGGGTGGGACCTAGCTGCTAATCTTGTGGCTCGAGTAGATTTTGTCATGACGTGTATTAATTTTTTATTGAATTAGCAAACCGATAAACAAAATAAAATACTATTTAAAATAAATGATGCATCATTTTTATTAATTTAAACATTGTTTTTAGTGGATAAACATATTTAAGTAGGTGTTTCGTTTATTTTAAACAGTATTTTATTTAGTCTACCAGCCTGCTAATTCAAGAAAATATTTTTAGAGAAAATGCGCCATCTGACAGGATTCAAACTTCCGTCCCGCTTTGCAGGAGAAACCATCGTTTGATCCGACGTACTTTTGACCATTGGGCCACATTGATCTTTTCATTCAAGCAAGATTCTATTCTTTAAAAAATACTTTACTCGTTCAGATTTTTTTTTTCAAAAATCACATTTTTGTATGCTGGTGGTAGAACTGCTCAGGCCGATGGACGAAATAAAAATGTTGTATAAAATAAGCAGGACGTCTACTCAAATACGATTATCCACTAGAAATAACGTTTAAAGTAATAAAAATGTCGGATTATGAAAAAAAAATCAAATCCACTTATTCATTACAATAGATATAATTTATATATAATAATATAGCACATATATTAATTTCTCCCACCCTACAACGCATTTCAGAGAAACGAAACGTTACTAGCCTACTGATTTTCTGCTGCCATTTTCATGGCAGATGTTCATATGAGCTACATTCCTTAGTAGGACCCGATATGCTACGTACACAGTATCGACTTATCTTCATTTCTTCTGTATTCCAATAAACAGCTATTTGATGGACCAGGCTCCCAAGAGAATGTTTCTCCGACCACTGCAATCTTAACCTCTTTAAATTTAAAGTTGGCTGCTATCTTTATTACATAACTCATAATTTACACTTCTTACCACCCACTCTTATGTTAATCGCCTCATTAACTCTCTACTTTTAGTGACTTTTGGTCCCTGTATTCAGTGAACAATTAATGAAATGAAACAGAAAAAAGACTATTTGCACCCCTGTATTGTCTCCCTGTTTCCTAGGAGGTGGATAGTATGTTCAAGTAAGATATCGCAACCTTTGTTTTCGGAAACTAGTTCCACGAACGCTCGACTGACTTCCACGAGATCCACTGTTTTCTTCGCTTGTCAGATTGAAGCCACATTGAATATGTATGTAACATGTTGTAGATCTCAATAAATTTAACCCAGTTATGGATACAACTGAAATGTGACTGAATAGATATAACTATGAAATGACTCTAACATCTCGTATACGTATTCCCATATAAACCATGGCTATTATATGATTTTCGAGAAGGAGGTAGCCTCTTCCCCCAAATATCTGGTATAGCGTTAAAGGCAAAGGACCTACAAGACGGTTTTATACAATACTGATAATAAGAATAACTAGCTAATTGAAGCAATAAGGGTAGTAATAACATTAGTATTTCACTGCAATGAATTATGAGTCAACCAACCAAGGTTTAATAATACTAGACTGCATTTAGAATTAGTTTATTAATATAGTGTATTTCATGATCTAAACTCATGAGGTAATATCATGTTAAATATCATGTTAAAAAGCAACATCTTCACCATTGCTTATTGTATGAATATCGAAATAGTATTAGTGTTCTAGAAGCAATTTAAAATTTAAAACATTCGAGTTGTGTATATTGATACAGAGAATGTTCGTACATGTCAGCTGGAGTTAATTGTTTTTTTTAAAATGGCATTTGTCACAAATCCGACAAGACTCACTCTGCGAGATAACCCACTCTGAATAAAGAGTTATTGAAATGACTATCGAATTAGATTCACGTCAAAGCACCGGTGATTTGAAGCAATTCTTTCTGGGTCACGTCCAACTGCCAAGAACATTTCAACCAAAGTTCAAAAGAATGGGGAGCAGCGTAAACTGAACTTTCGAATAGGAGTAGGGTGTTTATCTCTTGTTTCCTATTTAAGATTGGGTTTCCGATTCTTTCTAACGTTTACTTCAAATCTCTATTTCTAACGTCTTTGCCTAAACTCTGTTATTTTGTTTACTATTTTTATTAATAAGAGTAAATCGGTTCGCCTATCGTCTGGTTCGCACTCCTCCCCAGTCCTTTGAACAGGAGTACCTTCCTGTTTATGCCTGGGTTTCCGGTTTCTTCTAAACTCTCCACTTTTTCTTCACTTCTGTTACCCTCTTACATCTTAGTGACATTATCGCCTTACTTGGCCTGAATTTATTAAAAAGAAACGACACAATTGAGAAAACTTGCAAAGAGGGAATTTGGATTCCTCTTCAAATTTCCCTTGAAAATTTAACACAACATTCTGCCATCTGCAGCAGTATTCTAACCAACGATGCAAACCTTTCACTTTTAATATCACTTTCACTTTCACTTTCACTATAATGTTACAAATGACTAATATTTTGTGTGTGTGTGTGTGTGTGTGTGTGTGTGTGTGTGTGTGTGTGTGAGTGTGTGTGTGTGCGCGTGCGTGTGTGTGTGTGTGTGCGTGTGTAAAAAACAAACTAAAAGGTCAATGGTTATCAAGGCTGGTGCATACAAGCTCACAATCTTATCAACATTTGCTTTATTCTACCTACATTTATATACATTGCAAATTAATTTAAGCGCAGCTGATTTTTAATAGATTAAAATTCCCTGGGTTCTTTTCGTCAAAAAATGTGAATTTGTTTTACTCATACTAAGTATCGAAAAAAAAATCTACATAAAATTTCTTATTTTTTATTGATAATGTTAAATGTGTTAAAATTATTCAACTTTTTAACAAGAAAAATCTCAAGTTGATGTTAAAAATTGCCGCAAAACCTTGTTAGTTTAAGAGGAAATGATCTATTATGGCATATGTTTAATTTATAATTAGATACACTGAATTTATTTTCAATTTTTCTAGCTAGAGTGTTTACCTATATTGCATATGATCTATGATTATGTATATAATAACTTTATTTTATATGAATACTACCTTATGAAAATTGAGATGTAGTAGAGTTGAGGATCCCGTATCATATATTCAGGGGAGCACGCGACACTTGCATGGGCCCTTGTGGTTATCACAAAACGAGAAAAAAAGATTCAATAATATGACAGGTGACGTCTAATGTGAGTGACTGAGACATGAAAAGGCCATCATTGCAGACGTTTGTTACCAGAAATCTGATTGGTTCAACTAAGGCTTATTTCGAAAGTGTCCTGCTTTGATGAACAGAAAAGGTGTTAATCTTTAACTTTAATGCGGGAAGACACTCTCAATAACAGACTCAAGAGAAAATAGTTCGTTAGGATGAGGGTTCTTCTACGACCGACATACTCGCCACATTTAGCACTTTCAGCTTAATAGAGCAACCGTATTTTGCGCTGGAAATCGGTATTACTATTGATCCCTACACTTTAGTGAAGGAGATATTGCCACAGGCAACTGTTTCCCGAAACTGGGCACATGTCAGTAGTTTTTTTCAGTTAAGCTCGTACCCGAAATGAGAAATACAAGTGAGATTCTCTTCGTTCAAAAACAAAAACAAGATTTGGAGATAAAATATAGATAGTTCACTCGACAGCACTTTAAAACTAGCAAAAAGTTCAAGAGTTCATGATGACCGCTATAAATGTGAATTTTTTTTTTCAGACGCGCTATATCGAACGACAGAAACCGAGTAGGACAATCACCATTTAACATCAATGAATAAATCGATTGCTAATTTTTTTTTTAATTTTATTAAAAGAAAAGTTCTTAAAGCGTGGATTTGGTAAGTTCTTTTTAAATAAAGTAAATTTTGATTTGTTTTTGTATCTTTTTGATTTGTTTTGTATCTTTTACGGTAAACTGTAACTACATTTCAAATATCCTAATATTTGTAGTTGTTATATTTTCCCGCCATTTTTTTGGCTGTTGTGGGACATCATCTCTCAGTTCCATCTCTGTCCTCGGGCAGACTGCTACTCCGTTGTATTTCTGTCCGAGGACAGACATGCATCTGCGAAAAATTATACTAAAAGATGCCCGGTTCCGGGGAACAGTATCCCGAGGCTGGACCATCCCATTGCACTTAAGAGATGGGTCGGTGGTGGTCACCGAGGCAAGCGCGACCAACGGTTGCGGGGACTAGGCAATTTTTTGCCCTTACCCATTTGAACGTGTTCGGGCTCAGCACATTAAAAATCGTGGCACATCTCACTCTAGTGGAGAAGCTGGGTATATACAATACTTATAGTTGTAATGTAGTTAGTTGAAAATAAACTGAAAAGTTTAATTCCTGGATAGAAACTCTTTATTATTAGTAATTGTAATAAGAGCAACTTTTGTTGCTCTTATTACAATAACTAATAATAAATGGGTAATTTATTGATTCCCTCACTCATCAGTTGGTAATGTATGGTCTAAGATAACAGATCTTCACTTTGATACATTTTTTTTTTACTTCATTTTATTATGGACTTACGTGACAAAGGTAACATTTCTCTTAAGTAGGCCGCTAACAGCAACAATGACGTCATAACAAGAAACGCCAACTCGTAGCGGATCTGTTCATCAAAAATATGCATAATGATAAAATGTTGATGATTACATGAGATAATTTCATACACACACACATGAACACATGCTCTCTTGCCCCATGGCATATCTCTCTCTCTCTCTCTCTCTCTCTCTCGCTCTCTCTCTCTCTCTCTCTCTCTCTCTCTCTCTCTCTCTCTCTCTCTGAAACAGACATGAAATAGAAATATACAAGATATCTAGACATATACTTGAATATACATACAAACATACTGAAGGAAATTTTCAGGTCTTTCTTATCTATCGCATTCTGTTCGTATCTATCTATCTATCTATCTATCTATCTATCTATCTATCTATCTATCTATCTATCTATCTATGTTCATATATATGTATATGTGTGTGTGTAAGTGTGTGTGTGTAAGTGTGTATGCGTGCGTCTACATCCATCTACCTGTATCGACTGTAGTCTGTTTTTATTTATCTATCTCTGTTCATTATCTATCCATTTATCTATCTATTTAGGACACTATGTTCATATATATATATATATAAATATATATATATATATATATATATATAATACTTTAATCCAAACGGAAAAGTAGGAAGGTAAATCCCAAAAACCTGATCCTAATTAATATTAAATTTTAATATTAAAAAATGATACAGGAGGAGAGCTCAATGTAATTAAAATTACAGAGCTAATATAAAATAAAATAAATTTTCAATATTCTAAGTTGCTGAATGATCATTTCGACATGAAATCCCTAAGAGAGATTTCACATCTCATCAGCAACAGTACCTATTTCAAAATGAAAATAAAATTAAAATAAAAAGGGAAATAAAAAATTAAAAGAAGAAATAAAAAATGACGGTTAAGATTTGAGAAATTTACGTCGCAAAAAATTCGGAAGCAAATAATGTCTAATTTTAGATTTTACTTTTAGATAGAGTTGTAAGTGAAGAAATGGAAAATTTGGCTTCGTCCAACTTTACAAAGGGAAGGAGGTTAAAGAAATAAGAGGTGTTAAATTGAGAATCGTTTAAATATCAAAAATCTGTACCTGTTAAAGGATTATTTCCCTTCAAACATATATTGAGCGCATTCTAATAGAAATATGACCTATTAATATTTAGTATATATATATATATATATATATATATATATATATTAATCATCTCACCCCAAGCAAGGCATTCCACTGCCACTATTGCGCATGGGACTACATAGGGGAAGGTAAAGAGAAGGAGTGGTTAGATATAGGGAATGTCAGGAGGAAGGTGACAGATAAGTAAGGATAGCGAGGATGAGGGTTGGGAAGAGTGCTTGATAGAATGGGAGCAGGTTAGTGTGTTAGGAGGTGTCTATTGACCTTACATTTAAACTCCTGGAGCTTGCAGCCGTCGGGGAAGCAATCGTTTGGAAGAGAATTCCACAGTCGGAATTGCTAAGAGATATACCTCTCCACATTAATTCTGTTCATGTTCTATCCCTATCTTGATATCATCCACTTTATGACAAAATCTCTGTTTTCCTCTCTACGAATAAACTACTGAAAAAAACACAAATTATGGCTCCAAGCATCTTTACAATTTAACACACACACATATCTATCTATCTATCTATCTATCTATCTATCTATCTATCTATCTATCTATATGAAATACACTTATACTTGGGTGCCCCCCTATACCCACAATAATACATACAATGATATATATATATAAACATACACAAAATTCTATAGAAGCATGCACAACGTTAGGTGCACCCATATATATGAAAAACATATATAACCTTACAATTAGGTGCACCATTATACACGTGAAATATCTATATCGAAGTCATTATAGTGAAATCATTTACAATTACATAGTTCAAGATAGGATATTTTTAACTTCGTACACCAATAATATAAAGTCGTTGCGTACTTAAATTGGTATGTCAACCCATTGTAAGGTAGATCTTTATCCTCACGTCTTTGGTCTGTAAAGTCCTCCAACGAATGATCCACACAAATGTGAAAGAGCTAACAAGTGTGTCGAAACGGGGTGATTCGAAGATTTTATGTGTTAGACAGTTTAAATTTATTTTTATGGCGGCATTTGAAAATTATTTCATTTCTCTGATTTAATAATTGGCTAGATTCTCTGAATTTGATCATTTTAATCTTTCCGTCTAAGCATAAATTGCATCTGCTTCTAAAGCTATTAGGGGTTTGAGATTTCCCTATAATCTTCCATTCAATCTGAGGGGAAAGATTTCTGTCTTTTAATTCCCAGAAATGTTTAGAGAAAGTGGTCTGATGTTTTAGGTGGGGTTTAAAAAATGATTGATTGTGATTATATAGGCGTTGTTTCCATGGTACGGAGGAAATTCCTATATATATTTTTTCTCGCTAATGTTTTCGCTAGGATAGATGGTTGGTTGGTATATTACCTCTTCGGGTCTACATATACCTCCAACTGGGCATTTGTTCTTTACTCTACAGTTACAGAGGGTTTTACTATCTGTCTTTTGATTGTTATAAAATTTCTTTAGTATATGATTATTGTGTGAATTTATGATGTTATTAATATTGCTAATGCAGGAATAACTACTTTTTAATGTCTTCCTATTGATGATCTTCCTTTTTCTATTTCTAATGACTTAGAGGTCAGCATCTTCACGACTGGTCTGAATACCCCCAGCTGATACGACGCCAATGCCTCTATCCTGACTCTTTTTTTCTTCTTCTTTTTTCATTTTTCTTCTTTTTTATTTTTTAATTTTTTTATCTTTCTCTTCAGTTAAAGGAAATGCTTATTTCAGCAAAAAATTTTGTACCAAATGTGTGGTCTGATGAAATGAGCTAATTAAGCTCATTAAAATGAATTATAACTTATAACCAATTTAAACGACGTGTTGAGTTTTCCTATATATATATATATATATATATATATATATATATATATATATATATAAAGAGAGAGATTTAATCAATTCACTCCAAGCAAGGCGATTTTGCCAATAGGATGCAAGGCCCCACTAAGAGTGAAACAGTATAACAAGACTTTAGAATGAACCGAAAACCTAATACTAAGCTGGAAAAAGAAATAAATTTCTACTTCTGTTCAAAAGTACGGAAAGGAGTGTGAACCGGACGATACATTTATATACATAAGATGTATTTAGGCAGCAAGAATTCATTCAAGCATGTTTGGTTGAATAATATTGACAAGTTCTGTCCATTCAATATTTTAAAAACTTTTCCGAATTTCCGTATTAGTTGTTTTATTATATAATAAATAAATTAACCAAAGTTCAGTGATTTTTTTATTCCTTTTTTTTGCTTTCTTTTTCACAAGTACTTTCGAACGCTGCTAAATTGGTTTTCAAGGAGTTCTTTTTTTGTATGTTGATGTAACTTTTTTAGTTCATTGCGCCTTTACCGTGTTTGATGGAACGGGTATTTTGGACTTTGTACCATGTACTGTTTACGGGCACTTCGTCGTGGTGTAAGGGTTGGCAAGCTTGCCTGAATAGTGTGTTCGATCCTCACTGAGTGCTTCATACATTCGGCCTTGTTTAGAAAATCATTTGTGCACCTCGACGTTGTCTCGCTAGAAAATATTACAACTTAGTAGTGAGTTCGATTCTCGCTGGGTACCCCATACATTCGGCCTTGTGCCACATCTAAGTGGCGTTTAAAAAATCAAAAATACATACCTGCCACTTATAGAAGTAAGACAAATCAAGACAAGCTTATACATGCTAAGACAAGATTTGTTCATGGTTACCGCTAAATCGGGTGTCTGGGTAATCTTTGACCAGTGGCCCGAGCGTCCGCATAAAAACTGATCTTGTGTTACAATTCCATCCACTGGGAGAGCAGGGTAAATACTTACCATGTACTGTTTACATTATACTAATATATGAATCATCAGATGATGTTTGTTTAATGTGCTTAACGGCATATCAAGTTGTATGAGTTATTTAATGCCAAAAAGGTGAGGCTTTAAGGTATTTTTTAATGTTCAGTTATAGTGAGAATGTTGATTTAGTCAGATTTTAATGAATTTTTTTATATTAAAAAACTAAAGATGTCTTCTAGTTTTGTATTCAAAAATTTATTGCTGCATTTATTATTATGGCAAATTTTTCCTTTTTTTTCCCCTCTTCAAAAATGTCTTGTTGGTAATATTTTTCTTCCAAAAATGACTTGTTGGTAATATTTTTCCTTCAAAAATGTATATATTTCTATAAAAGTCTATTTTTATGTACATTCATAGTGTTTTGACCCCAGTTTGAGGGTTAACTATTTGCCCATAGCTGGGACCCTAACTGGTGCTACTACTCCGAGTCAGGGTTGACCTGGGAACAACAGCAATTAAGAGGTGGTTCCATGCTCCTCATAACCTCTCAATCAGAGGTCTTGCTGCCGGATGCGGTTTACCGTCATGCCTAGGACTTCATCAGATGAAGTAGAAAAATGTTAGATGATTTGAATTGGGAAATATGTATGTGTGTGTGTTTACTTCCCTCTATCTACCTATTTTTTAATGCAACATTTAACGTTAACTATTTTTAAAAATTTTATTTATTTATTGATTTATTTTATTTTATTTTATTTACTTAATTTTTGGAAGAGTGCTTTTGGTTATTTTTCATAATTTTGGAGTGAACATACTTTTTTATTATTATTTTACTGTCAATGATGTGCTTGCTGACTGTGCCTTCCGTTCGCCATCTTTCAAAATCGTGACCCCCCGCAGGTTATTGGCCGCAGCATGTCAACACTGCCACCTCCGCTGTTCACTCTGACTGACTCCGTCTTCTCTCCCAGTGCTCAACGCCTCTGACGAATACTTGAGGCCCTCAGGCTTAAAAGGCAGGTAGAAATAGCAAAAGTAAAACAAAAATAAAGTGGAACAAAGTGACTTTAGTTTGGGTCGATACATCTCTCTCTCTCTCTCTCTCTCTCTCTCTCTCTCTCTCTCTCTCTCTCTCTCTCTTTACACCCTACGATGTTTCTTCACCCAGGGTGGGTGACTGGCTGAACAGAAAACAAGATATCAAGATATGAAAAGAAAAAGGTAAAAAAACAAACATATGAAATCTTACTCTGATCAAAAGGCAAATTAACAAGTGCCTTTATAAATAATTCCTACTAAAAGAAAGAAACCAAATCTCTTCATTTTGAACACGTTTGCTGCTACCTTGGATATCTAAAATCCTACGTAATGCCATCTTTGTTTTTTCTTTCAATTGTCATTGATAATTGTTATATAATATAATTTATGCTTTATTTTACCAAATAAAATTAAAGTTATACTTTTGCGTTTAATTTTTGGCATAACCGTGTCAAATCTATAGAGAAAGGGTCTACTATCCATAATGTTTTTGTTCGAGTACTTTCGCTCACCTGAAGTAATTTATCAGGAACGGTAGCTGTCATAGACTTTTTATTAGATACATCCTAGCAATTTTAAGAACACGTGCATAAGAACACTAGGCGGATGTGCGGAGTGGTGCAGTGGATATCGGCACGGAATATAGATATATTGCGTATTTGGGCAGCAAACCCTCTTATATACATGTTTCTTTAAAGACGACTCATAAGGCATTTCAATTATTCTTTCTTGTGTCCGTATAGGTGTTTTCTTTTCTCGACATAAAGTGGGTAAAAACTGTCCAAAAGTTCAGTATTTCCGGACGCTTTCGGCTATTCTTTTAACCGTTATCAAGGCCAGTTTTTACTTTTTATTTTAATTAAATATGAGTTTTTATATGTATGTGCCGAAAGTTATAGGAACGTTTTATTCTCTTAACACTGTCACCACGTTATGACCATGTTCGCAGTTAATGTTACTGAGTGTTGGCTTTTCCTTTTTTTATTATCGGGGCTTCCATTATCTTTAATCATTTTTACGTGTAGATGAGGCTATTATACTTGGATTTTTTACTAATATGTTGTGTAGTTAAATGAGTCCTAATAGAGTTATGATCGGATAGGTGCAACGTAAGTCGTCTAGATATGCATGTAGTAGTGTCATCAATGTAATTATTTATGAGTTTGGTTTTATCATGAACGTAGTGTTTTAAGAGTTAATTGAACTTTTAAATAATGTTGGTTGTTTTAGTTTTGATTTTGCGGGTGTGATGGTACTATTATGATAAGATTAGCTGTTTTGAATTGTTTGTACTAGATAATTAATTTAACTTTCTAGTTCATTACCATCTCCGACCTGAATTTGACCTCCTCATAAAGAATAACGTAATTGAAATTCTACATCAATCAATATCCCAACTTGATGCCGACGAAGATATAGCAGTTTATCCAGATCTTAAAGCTTAAAAAACCGCTATCCTCGCAGCAATTATAATAATCTTCCCACAAAAAAAAAAAAATTGAAATCGTTGCAAAATAGCTGAAAAACCGTCCCAATATTGTCGCCCAACGAGCTGGCAAAGCTCACTAATACGTAAATTTGGACAAAATGACAAAACGTCATCCACAACCAAACTAGATTTACCAAATTCAACAAAAATACCGCGAATACCCTAAGAAGATCCGTCAATAAATTGATAACATCTAACAATGCCGACGTAAAAAAAAAAAAAAAAAAATGACCAGTAACTACCAATCAGGATATCATTTTTTTTTTTTAATCATATCACCCCAAGCAAGGCGGTAACGCCACTGGTGCGCAGGGGGCTACGTAAGAGTAAAAAAGATTGGAAAAGAGAAAACCGGAAAACCACATCCTAAACAGGGAACAAGCGATGAGCCTCTTCACCTGTTCAATATCTATACGGAAATATAAAAATACATAATACTGGATACCCACTTCGACCGATCATTTCCCAGATCCCAACTCATATCTACGAACTATCAAATTCCTTAACGATATCATTATACCTAACCTACCTACTAATTACAGCATCACATCATTTCACGAATTCCTTCAAATTCTAAAAATATACAACCTTCCCAAAGTATTTTAGCGTCAGTCGACGATGAATATTTATTTACAAACGTCCCCGTCGATAAAAGAATCGAAATAATCCTTAACTCCGTCTATAAACATAAATCCATTCCATTTCCATCAATCAAACCAAATATCCTCAAAAAGTTATTGCATCTCTTCACACCGAACGTCCCTTTCTATTACTATAATGGCAATATGTCCACCAAAACTAACGGTGTTAGTATGAGAAATCCTCCTCTCGTTCAGACCTGGCTTTCTACGTCCACCTGGTTGAATTATCCTCATTACCTACGTATTACTTTGATCAGTCAGTTAAGTGCGACACTTGATACATGCTGGGCGATCATGTCTCGAAAGAGACATAACTGACTGGGAAGAAGATTATCCCGTAGTAAGCTGCCATTACTTTCTGGTAGACTTTTGCCGACCAAGGCTATAGAACCGAATCTGTCCTATTATTTAACCCATAACTGGAGAGAAGAGACGGATTAATACCTTTCCCAAGGATATTTGCGCGTAAGTGAATGCAAGCAATTCAACTGGAATTTGAACTCGACTCTCCGATTTCTAGTTCCGAACCGATATCCGCTGCACCACAACGCACATCCCCTTGCTCACTTTCTTTTAAAAAAAACTCGATAATGTAAAACAGACATTACTTAACAATGGTTTTCTTAGGACCTGCTAAAACAGGAATTACGCGTACAAGAACAATTCCTGTAAAAGGCGAAAATCCTTCCTATTATAATTAAGATCGTTATGTATTTATTTGTACCCCCCATATATATATATATATATATATATATATATATAATTATTCGGCGACATAATTATTTTAAAAAAATCCGCAACAAGAGCTTTCATAATTGGTATTGAAATTTAATAATATATATACTTCTACCGGACGCTCGTCGCCTAGGGGTAGAATCGCCGACTGACGCCGATTCGGTCGGGTTTCAATCCTCGGTTAGGAAGCGATCGTAGTCTAACCGTACTCATGAGCTGTGATACAGCGAAACAGATCTCTCTACGGATGACTATAATATATATATATATATATATATATATATATATATATATATATATATATATTACTCTTTAGTTATGAATTGTAGTCTTTCGGGGTTTAGCGTGCCTATACACCGCATATATATAACACGCTAAAATTTCCAACCCCCCCAAAACCCACTTTCAGCCAATAGCTTAGGGAGTAGGCACTCCGACTGACAATAACTCGCTCGAGATTCTATCCTGGCTAGAAACAACTGATGAGCTGTGATACAACGAAACCGACTTGAATGTGGATGATTAAATATCCTCTGTGTTATAATAAAGACCGTTGTGCCTATATATATATATATATATATATATATATATATATATATATATATATATAGGAAAGAATATTAATAAAAAGTTTTGAATTTAAAAATGTACTTTTTTTTAACAGTATTTGTTTATTTTTATTATATTTTATATTTCAGACAGTCCTCGGTCCTTCATCAGAAACAATTGATTTTTAAATTTGAATTAGAAACGTATTTCACGATAGCGTCCGAATATTTTTTGTTTGCATCACGTGGTGTGTTTGTTCACAACATGCGGCATGTCCGTAGAGAAAGTCTGTTTGTTTTAGATAAAAATTTCTTGGAATATCTGAAAAAGATTTTTACCTATTGAAATATTTGTAAAGATTCAACACTCCTAAGTCCCTATTTAACCCTAGCTTGTGTGTATTTAATTTTAAAATCCAGTATTTTTCTTTCTTTCTGCGTGTGTATGTAGAACTAAAATTGGAGTCTATTAGTAAACATTTGCAATTTTCTAAAGTATGATCAGGTTGATTAAAATGGGCTGCAATTGGGGAGTATACATTTTTTTGTCGTATATTTAGTTTGTGATTATTGAAGCGAAATCTAAAGCTATTACCGGATTCGCCGATATATCCACTGTTGGGGCAAATTGAGCAGAAGATAAAGTATATGATGTTTTTGCTGTCACAAGTAAGGTTTGGTGGGTGTAATTTTATTTTGGTGTTCGGTACAGAGAATGTTTTGTCTGTTATTAAATGTTTACAAATTAAACAGCGAGGCTTTCCACATTTTAAATTCCCTGATAGGTTTGTATTATTATATTATATTATATTATATATATATATATATATATATATATATATATATAAAATATTTTGCTGACATTTTTTACGGCATGGGTACACTCGTTTGAAAATATTAACAGTAAATTGCGAAATATTCCTAAAGAATAGACTGAAAAAAATCCTCCTTAAGAAATTCCTCAATATTCTTCGTTCAAGCATAACTGTTCACACACTATAAAACACTGGTACCAGCGTGACCGTGTCTGCTCGTAATAGCCTCTCCAAAAAATGATGAATTCTTTGTTTGCTGGCAGAATAAAGCACCACATGACCTCCCATAGTATTTATGTAATAGTGTGTTATATAAGTGTAATTCCACTTCACTCAATTTTTGTTATCCCTGAAATTGTTCCTTCGGAAATGTGAATCCGAAATGGTCCTATTCTCTCTCAACTGAGAAATAAATACCCTTGCTGCTTTTACATACCCCTTATCGGTTTATTAGCCTTCTACCTATTTTGGCAAATTTCTAGAGTCCCTAGAATTGATAAAATTGTCGCAGTGTCTTGTATTCTTTCGGATAAGCCTTATTTTAGGTCAACAGGTGATATATTAATGGTTATTAATGAAATCGTCTATCTAGGTAAGATTTCTGAACATCGAGATATTGCTTTGAATATTGAATATCTCGAAAGCATTTGACAAGGTTTGGCATGCTGGTATTCTTCACAAGTTCAATAACATAATATTTCTGAACGAATTTTTGACCTGATTAAATCTTTATGATCAAAACGCATAATGAAACTCTCTTAGATCTTTTCCCATTAATTCAGTTGTTCCCCAGGACTCAGTCCTTCGATCCACATTGCTTCTAATTTTCTTTAAGGACCTTCCTGATATCATCATAACGACCTTCCTGATATCATCATAACGACCTTCCTGATATCACTCGGTATCTATGCTGATGACACAATTATTTACACCTGTCTTCTTAATGGTAAGTCTGATGGGTACGATGTGTTCAAATTGACAGCTGAACTGAAAATAACCTACCAGTTGTTAACTGGAACCAGAAATGTCTGGTTAATTTTAACGCGCCCAAAACAAAACTGCTTTCTTTTAATAATCTAAGAGAACCTTTTCCGAATTCCATCAACAAGGTTGATGTTAACCTCCAAGAGAGGTTTTTTATTCATTTCTCAATGTTCCCAAGTACTTTCAATCTCCTTCCGAGATCATCTTCGGGGCTGTAAGTTATTGTAACAAAAAATAATGGCAAAACTTTGTTGCTAAAAATTACTCCAAGTTTTTTTCTGCTTCAAATATAACGGTTGACAAATTCCTTTACGCTCTCACACCCTGATTGAGCACTCTGGAAGAATGGTAGACTTTGAAAAAACAGTAGCTACTCTAACATCTACGCATAGCTCATTCGGTAATGAATTAGAGCACTCTAGCTATTGGTATATGATACATCATGCGCTAAAAGTCTGCCTCCTTCTACCGAGCGCTCTTAGCTCAAAAGTAGTATCGCCGACTAACGTCAATTCGGTCGGGTTTCGATCCTGGGTAAAAAGCAACCGAATGTCTAACCGTACTGATAAGCAGTGATACAGCGAAACAGGTCTGTCTGCGGATGACTATATATATATATATATTCTTCACAAGAATATGTTAAAGAAACCTGATCTACAAAATGATTTCTTAAAAAGAATACATATTCTATTCATACAAATTTCTTGTAATAAATCTTGTTGGCATTAAATAAGCCATTAAAGTTGATATGCCGTAAAACAAAGGAAACCAAACGTAACCAGTTTCAAAAGGACTGGTTAAATTCCTGTCCACTTTAAACTCTTCTCAAATGCTCAATGTGGCGAAAGAACGTGACAAGAACTCTTCTGGTTGGTTGTATGACTGGAGGTAAACAAGATATGATGTGGATTCCATCTGTGTTCGTTATTGAATGTTTGGAGAAAGTGAAATTAACCCAGATTCTAATGGATGATATGAAGGCATTAAGATGAGTGGAAAAAAACTAAGAAAGATCATTTCGTTGGACACTCAGCAGAAGCAAGCATTCTTCTTCTTCTTTTATGTGTCCTGTCCCTTCAGGACGAAGGTGAGCATGGCCTTCCACATCTCTCTATCACTTTAATATCCCTTCTGTTACCTCTCCCAAACCCTGCTTTGCTATAAGTGCTACAAGTATGTCACAATTTTCTTTCTCCTGTTTCGTCTCTCTATCCATCCCGTGAGTATCAGATTCCCCAAGCCCTCCTCCCTCATTACATGTCCCAGAAACTTTAGCTGTCTTTTTATGATTTTTAGTATCAATTTTCTTTATGTTTCTACCCTCTCCAAATTTTCGTCGTTGCTCACATGTTCGGTCAATGGTATCCTCAGCATCGTTCTGTAGAACCCCATTTCGGTTGCTTCCAGTCTTTGATGAAATTGTCCAATATTCTCTACCATATTGAAAGACAGATATATAACCTTGAAAAAGCAAGCATTATAGATCTAAAATGTAGCAGGAACCGGACTCTAGTGAGAAGTGAAGACACAAAATGGCAGCTGCTTTTCGATTCGAGGCCAACGTTTATAGGCCACGCGTTTTCTTACACTTTCTCACAAAACATGAATGTATTTTGCTTGAGGTTTTGCAAGCAATTTTATGTTTTTTTTAAATTTTATTTAATTCATTTTTTAATTAATTTTATGCTTAATTTTATTGCAATTTTTACTTAAATTTAATTTCTGATTCTATTAATTTGTTTGATTTTAATTATTTTCATTTATATTTATTTTTTTATTATTTATTCTACTGATTTTTATTCGTTTTTATTTTGTCTGTTTACTTATTTCTTTTATTTTTTCATTTCGGATATTTTCTCCATTTCATGTTTTTATATATTTATTGTTTGTTCTCTTGTTTTCTTCTTTTTCTTTATTTTTAACTTTATTTTTTTCTTTTTTATTTATTGATTTTATTTTTACTTATCTTATATATTTTATTGATATTTTTGTTCCAGATTGTTTTCTTCTTCATACAACTTTGAAAAGTTGCTTTCCAATTATTGTTTAAGCTGATCTGTAAAAAAAAGATTTTATTAACGCAACATCAGTTTCGTACCACTAATTCAAAGGAAGATACATTTGTTTTAATTATATATATACAGAAAGTGGAAAATCTAAAAGAAGAACCTATTATTATTAAACATATTAATATTAAAACTAATTCAGCCAGAGGGCTCGATGTAAATAGAATTATCTATTTACAGAGCCAAATATGTATATTTTTTCAAATAAAACTTCGAAATCACATGTTTCTTATGATCATTTCTTCGAGGTAAACTCGTCGTGAACGAAGCGAGTTTACAATGATCATACAACACATGTGATTTTTGAAGTTTTATTTGTATATATATATATATATACATACGCGGTTTGATGGTAAACTCTCTGAGAAGATCGTATTGATATTAATTATTAAATGTTAAATATTATTGATGATCCAGCTAGAGGGCTCAATTTAATTAAATTCTTTATTTACTGAACTAATATATATATTTTACATATAAAATATTCAAAACTCCAGGGATCATGTAGCTATTTCAACGGGTGAAACTAACCCCGTATCGTCGACGATCGTAATCATTATGATCATAATGATTTGAATTTCGAAGCCATTATCAATGCCGAGGTCGTTCAGCATCTCACAGCCCACGGGCTCCTCTCGGACAAACGGTATGGCTTCCGCTTCACCAGGTCCACTGCTGATATGCTAACGACCATCACCGAGTATATATACCAGGCTCTCGACAAGAATGATGAAGCCCGAAACGTCGCCTTGGATATCTCTAAAGCATTCGACAGAATATGGCATGCCGGCCTTCAACGGAAACTGCGAAGCTATGGCATAACTGGACTTTTGTTGGACTTAATCCGGTCATTCCTCTCTAACCGCACACTGAAGGTGGTATTAAATGGAACTGCCTCCCAAAACTACCCTACAAACGCGGGTGTACCCCAAGGTTCTATCCTAGGTCCTACGCTCTTTCTAATCTACTTCAATGATCTCCCCGATACCATAAGATCACAAGTAGGCATGTACGCCGATGATACCACATTTTACTCTCGCCTCGATCAAAAAACTGGTGTTGGTGACAAGGCGAACCTCGCTGCCGAGCTTGAGAAGGACCTCCAATCCGTGGTGGATTGGGGTAAGAAATGGCTCGTAAAATTCAATTCTTCCAAAACGAAGCTGCTATCAATTAACCACCACAGGCAACCGCACCTCCCTCCCATTAGGATGGAACAGGCTTGCCTCCCAGAGTGTAAATCACTACGCCTGCTTGGCCTGACATTCTCAGCGGACCTCAAGTGGAATGACCACGTCGAATCCATTGCTAAATCCGAAGCTATGAAAGTCGGCTCTCTGTGCAGGGCCCGGAAATTCTTTCCGCCTGAATCTATCCTGCTATTATATAAATCCACCATCCGCCCCTGTATTGAGTACTGCTGCCACATCTGGTCGGGTGCCCCTTCTATTCTCCTCGGGGTTCTTGACAAAATACAGCGAAGAATCTGTAATGTGATTGATACCGACTTGGCTGACCGCCTGCAGTATCTCTCTCACCGGCGTGACGTGGCTTCCCTGTGCCTCTTCTATAAATACTTTCATGGCTTCTGCTCTGACAAACTTAAATCACTGGTGCCCCCTAGATGTGAATTTGCACGAGATACTAGATTGGCAACTAGGTCCCACCCTTTTACTGTGAAACTGATGAAATGTAACCGCAGTTTCTACTCCAACAGCTTCTTTCCTCGCACTTCCCGCCTGTGGAATTCCCTACCGCATGCTTGTTTCCACGACGGCTACAACCTGCAGTAGTTTAAATGTAAGGTCAATAGACACCTCCTAACACACTCACACCCACTCTCTCCAACTCTCTCCCTATGTACATCCTAAGTCGTCTATCACCCTCCTTCTGACATTTCCTATACCCAATCCCTCTATGTAACCCCCTGCGCTATAGTGGGAGTGGAATGCCTTGCTTGGGGTGACACGATTAAAAAAAAAAAAAAATATATATATATATATATATATATATATATATATGACAAAAAAATTACAAAGCAACTAGGATAGATCGAAACTCTTAACAGAAAGCAGTTAGTGATCTCAGATGGGTAAATGTCCTTGTTGTAATTAATAAATTATAATTCGATAACATACCTTGACGTTCAGTACAGTATTTCAAATGTTAACGCCTTGAGCATGTGTGACAGAAAAAAAAAACAAAAAACTAAGAAAAACAAAAAGAAGAAAGAGAAGTTGGAGAGTTTAGATATTTTTCCCGAAGCTGAAAACCCATGAAAGTTGACATTGTTGTGTGTGTTTTCAAGGCTTGAGGGTCGCGCTCAAAGGAAAAGTGAAGTTGTAAAATCATTGATTTATAAAACAGAGTCACGGAAATACATATCGTTGAGGCAAGACAAGCAAAATAAACAAATCGACGCCCACATTATCGTGAGTGAACTCTTCATGAATGCATATAGAAATCAATTATTTAAGAGAGCCTACTGTAGTACAACTGCATGAGAACACATCTTATCAACTGGTTCGTCTGTGTCGCGATTTCGATCCTGAGTATATACGCAGATATTAGTCATATCAGAAACGTTACCGAAAATATGTATCAGCCACCTGTAATGGCGTGTATTTCTTTATGTATTGGGAAATAAGGGTTAGAGACTAGTTATTTTTTATCAATTGGTGGTTACCTTGAAAAGTATTGTTTAAAGAAAGTTTTTTTTTCTGGATTATTAATGAATCTTTACAAGAATTGTTTTCATTTTTTTTTAAATTTTAACTGAAATAATTTATAAGGTTTTCAATCTGTTTAATTTCCGTATTAATTTATACCGATGAGGTGATATCGTTATTAAGTAAAAACTATATTTACTAATCATAAATGGAAAAGTTTTCATTGATCATAAATAATTTTAAAAGAATTCTGAAGTTTTTGTATGTATAATGGTCCTGATTTTTGTATATACGAATGTCCATACACGATATTATCAGAAAATAAGAGTAAATTCAAAATGTGTATTTCTGCAATATTTTAAATAAAAGTAATATTTGCTTCTCGACTTGGAACAAGAAATCGGGGAGCCGAGTTTGAATTCTAGTTGAATTTCTTGCATTCACTTACGCACAAATAACATTGGGAAAGGTATTTATCCGTCTCTTCCCTCTAGTTATGGGTTAAATAACAGGACTGATTGGGTTCTATAGCCTTGGTCGGTAACAAGTCTAGCACAGAAAGTTTTAGCAACCTACTGCGGGATAATCTTTCGACATCACTTTCGAGATCTGATCGCCCAAGCGTGAATCACGTATGGCACTTAACTGAATATTTGCTTCAAAGTAATTGAATTACATTTTAAATCAGCTAATATTCCTCAAATAAATTTTCAAAAAATATATTCTATTTTTTAAAAAGTTTTAATAAGGATAATTACATCGTGATAAGAGTTGTTTGATTTTAATACCCCCGATTTGTAATTTGGGTTCACGCTTTTGCTGATAACCATACATTCGGTCTTCTTGTAGTTTATACCTAGTCCTTTCTTCTCGCGTTCTCACGCTATATTCTGTAAGAGCCTTTGTAGTTTTCTTTTCCGCGTCTGCTATCAACACTGTTTCATTTGCATATCTTATATTGTTACAACTGTGGCCGACAGTAAGGAATCAGTAATGTATCCTGGTAAGAATTTTTATTCTCTCAGAATTGCTTCGCTGTATCTATGTTCATTTTAAAAAAAAGAAAGTGCAGATTAAACATTTTTGGGTTTTTCCCCCAATCTTCATTGCTGACGGTCAGCATCTTCATAGCTCCTCTTCTCTATGTGCCGTGTCTCCTTAGGTCGTAGGCAATCATGGCTTTCCACAATTTCCTGTCTTTCACGGCTCTTAAGGAAGTTTGTCGTATTATTCAGTCAGTTAAAGTGCCATACGTGATACACGCTTGGGCGATCATATCTCGAAAGAGACATGACTGACTGGGCAGAAGATTATCCCACAGTAGGTTGCCATTGCTTTCTGCGGTAGACTAGCTACCGACCAAGGCTATAGAACACAATCTGTCCTACTATTTAACCCATAACTGGAAGGAAGAGACGGATTAATACCTTTCCCAAGGGTATTTGCGCGTAAGTGAATACAATGGATTCAACTGGAATTCGAACTCGGCACCCCGATTTCTCGTTCCGAGCCGATATCCACTGTACCGAAGCGAGTTTGTGGAATTTTTTTTTTTTGTATTTTCTGAGACAAGTGGGGCTATTTGAGCGTTCAGTATGATTTGTGCCTCTACGACCGCGTTTAAAGTCACTATACCCCACCTCTTAACCGTTGTTTCCGGTGGTGCAGAGTCCAAATAACGCTTATTAAGCCATTGCTTTGCATGAACAGTATTTTTCCTATCAGAAAGCAATTCTTTATCAACACACGAAATTCAGATATTTCATTGTTTTGAAAATCTGCAACATTAGCTTCACTGAAATAACTGTAATTTGTAAACTAATAATCCGACTGGGAGCAAATTTTGTTACGTGCCGTTTGAAGGTTAGTACTTCATAAAAACCATATGGATTTTTTTATTAGTGGCGCCATCTATATGTCAGGCTCTGGACTTATTGGGTGATGTGTTACCGTTGAAATAGTTAAATGGAACCGCTTCTTCTATTTTACAGGTTCTTTTCTCACACTTTCCGCTCGTGGAACTCCTTTCCATTTCCTTCACTGAAAGCTACAATTTCTAAAAATTTAAATGCAACATCAAGTGCCATCTTCTATCTTCTTGAATCCCATCAATCTTTTATCCTTTCTTCGATACCCCTGTATCTATTCCTTTCTCTCATTGTATCCTTCTGCGCACTAATGGCGGGCCCGCCTTGCTTAGATGATATGATTTAAAAAAACAAACATGGAAGAAAAAGAGATTTAATCTACTTTTTAAAATATTCTTTCAATTGCCGACGAAATACACATTTTGACTTTTAATTTGGCAAATGCGCGGCAAATAGAATCAGCTGATACCGCCAGGAAATCATTTCAAATTTTAATGTTACGTTCGTTAGTAAAATCATTCAAAAAACATAATAAAGGAAATTGCTTTCCCCGGCATTTCTCGAAATTGTAGGTCGATAGACGTAATAAATACTGTTTAGTAAATAAACATTTCAAATACGAAGTATCCACTGTCATAATTATTGAAGAAATAAAAATGTCGGATTAAAAATAATCCATTAATTGCTTTGTTTATGGTTCGAATATGAAACACAGCAGATATGAATCTTTTCAAGAAATAATTCGATTGAAGAGGGTGCTTTCCCTAAAAAGAGAATATAGAATCTTGCTTAATGCGGTTTCTTTCTGGCCGAGCGGTAGAGTACACTAAGTCAAACGATGGTTTCTCTTAGAAAGGGTGATGCAGATTCGACTCCAGTTGGAGAACGCATTTTTTTATCAACAAAATTTCTTGAAATTGCAGGCCGATAGATATAATTCTCAATATAGACTTAATGAATAAAAGGTTACTTATATTTCAGACATGAAATATTCACTATAATAATGTTTCATATATATATATATATATATATATATATATATATATGATCATCATCATCATTGACTCTACCCAACTGAATGTAATGTGAAGGTACAACCAGGTAGGTCTGGTAAATCATGATGATGATGATGATCATCATCATCATCATCATAATGATGATTTACCAGACCTACCTTGTACCTTCACATGACATTCAGTAGGTTAGTGCCAAGGAACTCATTGATGTTTGTGACATGGAAAAAAGCAAGGTAAATATATATATATATATATATATATATATATATATATATATATATATATATATATATTTGTAACATACAACGATACCCTGTCTTCATCAGCCGCCGACCAGGGTTGATATCACGGTTTCGGTGGCTATGGTAGGACCACCACCCCTGGGTCTACCAGCAGAGTTTGCTACTAGGTAGGGTATGAAGATAAACTTGTTGATTGTCCCTCTTGTATATTCTCATAAAGAAGTAAATAAAACGATCGTTCCACTTTGCAGTTTGTATCGGCAATAAAATTTCCTGAACGCGTTTGCCGTTATTAACACGCTCGTTAATAACGGCAAACGCGTTTAGGAAAAATAAAAAATAATATATATATATATATATATATATATATATATAGGTGGAGATAAAGAGTGAAAGAGAGACTTTTAATGAGATACTACATGAAATTTGAACAAATTAATCTCTGTTCATTTTTATGCGAACTGTGTTTCCCCGAGTCTCTCCTAATATTTCGCACATCTATTAAAATCACTCTACCAGAAACTAAAAAAGAAAAAAAAATATTTTTCTAACAGTTTTTTTCTTTCTTAACAGAAGCTTTTTATGCATTGGTTTCACAGAATTTTTAGATTACGTCTTTACCTTTCAATTTTCTTTTATCCTTTTTCGAGAGAATTTGTCTCTCTATCCCTCAAATTCTGGGTCAGTTAACTAGTATTTTTTTTTAATTTCGAAAACATTGAAAATTCTTTACGAAAAAATTACCAATAAAAAAGATAAGCGTTAAAGTGCAAGTATGTCGGTTGTGGTTAAGGAGCTGTTTTATCTTGAAGATAGATCGGCGCTGCAAAATGACAGCTGATTAGAGTAAAATCGAGCACAATGATTTCTTTACGGCTATAGATCTTTATCAGAAATGGACTGCAGCCGATTAAATTTGATAAAGTAATTTTTTTTATGTTTATTTTTAACTGCAAATTTTACAAATATAACAATACTACACTTTCGGTAGGAATATAATTTTCATTGCAAAACCTGGAAACAAAAATATTTAATATCTCAGGAAAAATGTGCGCATGCGCAGATCATGCGTATTTTCTCACGTCCTGATCTGTGTATCAAGTTTGGAAAAAATACGATTTGTTTTGATTTAGCTGGTAATGTTTGTATCAAGTCACTTCCGGGGTGCGGTTAACAGCTAAGTGATCAAGGTTGGAAACGAGGAATGTGAAATATTTCGAAATGATAATTCATTATTATGTGTCAGCTGCTGCTGATGATGATGATAATGATGATGATCATCATCATCATTGACTCTACCCAACTGAATGTAATGTGAAGGTACAACCAGGTAGGTCTGGTAAATCATGATGATGATGATGATCATCATCATCATCATAATGATGATTTACCAGACCTACCTTGTACCTTCACATTACATTCAGTAGGTTAGTGTCAAGGAACTCATTGATGTTTGTGACATGGAAAAAAGCAAGGGGTAAGAACTAGACAATTCTTCTTTCGACCCACAAGAACACGAGTCATTTTCAGCCGAATTTGCCTTCATGGTGATACAAATGTTTTCTGCAAATCTTTTGGTTTGGTCTGGCAGACAAAAAATATTTTAGTGTTTAGTCTTTAGAAAAGTAAATTATACTTTTGGTTTAGTCTGTAATTTGTTTATTCTCGATTATATAATTTATAGTATATATTGCATTATTACGGACCAGAAATTGTTCATCACTAAGTCTAGTACACAGGCCAGAAATTGTTTATATTATTATTTGTAATCGTTTCCGATTGATCATTTTTTAGTCTAAAACACTGGCCACAAATGCCGTATGGTGATTTGGGAATGTAGGCCACAAGTTGATTATTATTTTAGTCCGAGACGTTGGATTCAGATTGCTTATTCTTTAATCTAGAGCGTAGACCACCAATTGTTTGTTTAGTCTGCAAAACAAATAAAAGATTGCTTATTGCTTAAACAGGAACGCAAGTTTTCGGTAGCTTATTGTTTAGTCTGGAACACGGGCTACCAATTGTTTATTATTGATTTTTGACACTTAGTCCACAGACTGCTTATTTTGTACTCTGAAACACAAGTTGAAAATCCCTTATTGTTTAGTCTGGAACACATGTTTCAGGCAGCTGCTTTTCCTAAGTGGTCACCGATATCTGTAGCGTTACTTAACAAAATAACAATAAAGTAATGCAGAAAAAGAACGTTTCTGATTTTGCAAAGTAGCTGAACTACAGTAGAATATATATATATATATATATATATATATATAGAGAGAGAGAGAGAGAGAGAGAGAGAGAGAGACCGGGGCTGCATAATGACAGCTGATTAGAGGAAAATCGAGCACAACGATTTCTCTACGGCTATAGATCTTTATGACAAAAGGTCTTCAGCCGTTAAATTTGATTCAGTTAATATATATATATAAGTGAACACCGAGTTCAACATCCAGTGGCGACAATCTGTTTCATCCCTAAACGGCTGAAAATTGTGTTTTAAGTATGAAACAGATTGTTGCCACTAGCTGTTGACATCAATATAAAATTTAATATTTACGAACGCTGTATCCCTGATGTTAGACACTTTACCCCATAAATATAGCATACCTTAAAACGATATTTTTCTATCATATATATATATATATATGTGTGTGTGTGTGTGGATGAGTAATATATATATATATATATATATATATATATATATACATGAAAGCGCCGAATTTTTCATAAAATTTACATAAAATAACTGATAAAAGAACTTGCACGAATCAAAGTGCATATAAAAAAAAGTTCCGATCAATGTTTTTTTGTTTTGTTTTGTTTTTCGTGTTTTTTTTGTTTTTTGTTTTTTTGTAAACGGACAGCTGCTTTCTTTTCTCTACATAATTAACGTAAAACTCGTCCAAAGATTTGTTGATTATGGCTAAACGCTTAGAAATTTTCAACGTTTTTATTCATACTTCTTTAATAAATAGTGTAAGTTGTATTGTAGACGTTAAAAAGTTGCTGAAAGTAGACGTATTCTTAATTTTCAATTATGAATAGTTCATTGTGGTCTTCTTCATAACATTTTTTTTTAAGAGGCTGGGAATTTTTTGGTTGGAATTTGAACCCACCCTACTTCAGTCCCTCATGCAACATTTTCTCTTTTCTGAACAAAAATAAATAAATAAAGAAAACACAAAAAACAAAAAAAAATAATAATAAAGGTAACTAAAAATCAAAACATATTCACCCCACTGTCCTAGTGACCTCGGCATTCATCGGGCTGACTACCCTCTGGCCTAACAGGGATTATTCTGTCCTTTTCACTTCGGACTCAAATTACGATGTGTAGTCCTTGAATCTAGCAGGACTTCTTATTAGTCTTCCTGACCTTGTCGTCCTCACTCTTTCTGGATTTGATTTTGTTGGGGACAGTGTCTGGCTCACCCCTTCTTTTCTATCACTTTCATGTCGAGGTGTTTGTGGGTTATAAATGTCTTTTACAACCCCTCCTGCATTTACTGGTACTTCACCATACTCCTGGTATGGCTGGTAGATCAATGATGGTAATGGGGGTGATTCTGCTGTTCTCTTCAAGTCCACCCTATTCCGTCGATACAGCTCCCCATCAACTTTCACATGGCATGACCTCTTATCCAGTCTTTGCCACACAATCGCTTTTTTCCACTCTTTCTGACCTTTTATGTGTGGTTTCATCCGCACCACAACTCCAGGTTGCAATGGTTGAAGTAGTTTTACTTTGTGGTTAAAGTAACGCTCTTGCTTCCTGCCATCCCGCTTCACTGTCTTTTTAAAATTTTTGGGTATTCTGGCTTAAGTAGATCCTCTCTGGTCGGAAGAAGTGTTTTTGTTCTTCTGGACATCATTTTCTGTGCTAGTGATAAAAGACCTTTAGCTGGCGTATTCCTGTGATCCAACATCGTTAAATATGGATCATCCTTATCTTCCATCGCTTTCCGGAAGAGGTTCTTTGCCATCTTTACTGCAGATTCTACTTTTCCATTTGCCTTTGCTATTGTAAGGACTGACAGGTGTATGTGTAAAACACCACTTTTTTGCAAAGGTGGAAAATTCCTGGAAGCTAAACTGAAGTCCATTATCAGTGACCATCTGATCTGGTATCCCATGTCGTTCAAAATGGTGTTTAAGTTTAGTGATCACTGTCTTTGCTTGAGTACTTGGGAGATGATCAATTTCCCAGAAGTTGCTCATGTAATCAACTGTGCAGAGATAGTCCCTATCTGCAAACCTAAAGAGATCTACCCCCACTTTTGCCCAGGGTCTCTCAGGAATTTCATGGACCATCAGGGGTTCTTCAGGATTAGCCACTTCGAATGTTCTACATGTGGAACATTTTGACACATAATCTCTGATGTCACTATTCAAGTTTGGCCAGTACAAGCATTCTCTTGCTCTTCTGCAACATCCTTTGACCCCTAGGTGTGTAGAATGAAACTTTTCTTTCAACACGATCCGCTGAGTCATCGGGACTACTACTCGGTTTCCTCTGAAAATTAGCCCGTCTTGTACGGTCATTTCATTCCGCATGCTAAAATATGGTCTTACCTCTGGGTCAAGATTTGCCTTGTCTTCTAGCCATCCTTCGACAATTACCCGCTGCAACTGCTGCATGCATCTGTCTTCCTTCATGGCGGAGCGTGCCTTCTCTCTGTCACCGGAATATATTCAGTTTCCTTGACATCATCATCGTCATCCATATGTTCACTGCTCACTCCATGGATGTATGCCCTTGACAGTGTATCTGCAAGGAACAACTTCCCACCCGGGTAGTACAGAACTGTAATGTTGTAAACTTGCAACCGCATCAACATATTCTGCAGTCGCTTTGGGCATTTCCCCAATTCTTTTTTCATTATCGCTTCCAATGGCCTATGATCGGTCAGCACTGTGACTTGTTAACCAAATGTATACTGGTGAAAGCGTTCACGTGCGTAGACTACTGCTACCAGTTCTTTTTCAATCTGTACATACCGAGTTTCTGTGTGTGTAAGTGCTCGGCTGATATAGGCTAAAGGCTGGCCCTCTTGCAGCAGTGCAGCCCCCCATGCCCTTCTACTATTATATTTCATATTTCAGACCGCCCTCGGTCCTTCATCAGAAACAAATGATTTTAAAATTTGAATTAGTAACGTATTTCGCGAGATTTCGCGAAAGCGTCAGTGAAGAGTTTCTTTACATCACGTGACGCGTTTGTGGAGAGAGTTTTTGTTTTTACATCAAGTGACGTTGAAAGCGACAGATTTTTTTGAAATTATGTTTGTAAACGTAAACCTATCTTTAATAATGCTTGTAAATTTGTTTTAAATTTTAAAAAATTTTTTAATGTATCTAAAAATGTTTAAAAAATTTTTTTAAATGTATCTAAATAAGTTTAGTTATTGAAGTATTTGTAAAGATTCAAAGCACCTAAGTCCCTATTTAACCATAGCTTGTGTTTATTTAATTTTAAAATCCAGTATTTTTCTTGCTTTCTGCGAGTGTATGTAGAACTAAAATTGGAGTCTATTAGTAAACATTTGCAATTTTCTAAGGTGTGACCCGGTTGATTGAAATGTGCTCCTACTGGGGAATATTGATCATTTTGGCGTATATTAAGTTTGTGAGTATTGAAGCGAAATCTAAAGCTATTACCGGATTTATATATATATATATATATATATCATAAACTTTGTGTATTCGACAGCACTTAGTTTTCGTAAAACAAGTTTGAACTTTTTTGTGATCGGACCTATGTGCACAGTCCGTTTTGTAAAGATATTCGTATCTACAGAAATACGCCGAATACGTTAGACTTTCATCTGGAATATAATTTAATTCTTCTATCGCCTTGAGAAAAAAACACTTGAATTGTCGTTCCTGTTACTTGTTTAACAAAAAAAAAACCCTCCAGCATGCAACTTATTCTACTGACTTGGCATCTTCAGACTTTCATTTGTTTCGGTCTCTACAAAACAGTTTCATGAAAAATTTAACTCTATACACACATCAAAAACTACCTCACAACTTTCTTCCAACAGAAAATATGCAGTTTCTACGAAAATGACGTCAACAAACTTGTAGAAATATGGGAGACAGTTCTTAAAAACAATGGAAACTACATATTTGACTAAATTTTTTTTTGTACAACACGGAAATTCATGTTTTTAATATAGATATATTTGTGTGTGTGTGTGTGTGTGTGTGTGTGTGTGTGTGTGTGTTCACGTATAAGAATCTTTTAAGCATCTTTCATTGAATACGCCCGACAAGGATTAAGTTTTACCAACATTCTAACATTTTTCCGTTTTTCAGGAGTTAAAGAATATAAAAATTGTTCATAGTTTTTATTATCCCAAGAGCCTTCGACGAGTGGTTTAGCCGTTTGTACGGCTGTTGCATCAGATATATTCGTTCTCCGTGTTTGGCCCATTATCCACTCTGATATGATAAACACCATAGCACACACACACACACACACACACACATACATATATATATATATGTACATCCTCTCTATTACAATGAAGATCGATATTATATATATAATATCATATTATATTATATTATATTTCCCTCCTATCTTGCTCAGGGGTTTGGAATATTTTGTATTTTTTCTTATGTCTTAATGTAAGATATTCAGTAGTAGGTACATCAATAAATAGTTTGCTGTCATTATAGACGTCATATCAATATAAATATTTTGCCGCCATTTTTAACGGCACGGGCCAACTTATATATATATATATATATATTTCGCATTTAAGCAAACATCATTATAATTATATACATATACTCTCATACATGTATACACAGTTGATTGCATAAGCACGTAAATGTAGGAAGTCACACATAAATGTGATAAAAATATAAATTATATTTGAGATGAAAACTCCATATCTCGAATGCAAAACCAAAAGACAATAAATGAAGACCAAAATATAGTTAATCTTGCCCTTCGCTATTTTAAAGACTGTCAACTTTTTTGTAATATTTGACCGTTTCTGCTCGACCTCGGGGTACCCCTAATATCTTCACACAGATAAGCGCATAATGGCTTCATTTTTTATTTCCTTTTCTTTTTTTCTTTTTTTTAGTTCTTTATCGTCGTTACGTTATCATTTCATTTATTTTTTCTTCTTCTCTATCTGAAAATATTTTCTGTGTTAATTTATCTGGCACGAACCTGACAAATGTTATCCTCCATTATCCCCTTTTTCTGTTTGTTACAAAGAATCAATGAATTTTATTTCAATTTGATAATATTCTTATTGCACTCGACGTTATTTTAGTAGATACACGTATTTGAGTAGACACCCTGTATTTTTGTTGTATTTTTTTTCAACGGAGAGTAATTACGTCTATCAGTCTACGCATTCGAGAGACTTAATAAAGAAGAATGTGTTCCTCTCCGGTAATGATTTTGTGAGAAAAACCACTGTCTGTTCCTAAGCGCTTTATATTGCTCGACCACAGAGACTGTCATAGCCAAATAAGATTTAGTGACTCCTTTTTATTTTTAGAATTTTCACATTTACGTTTAGATATCAAAATCGCATAAATGATGACTTATCTTATCCGAAACGTAAATGAAATCATTTATAATTTTCTAATTTAATCCGACATTATTTCTTATAACTCATTATACAAAAATAACCAAGACGTCTACTCAAACACGTGTATCTAATACAATAACATTTAGAATAAGAAATATATATATTATGTGAAAGTGCTAAAAAGTTCTTGCCTAGATCAAGAACCACCAAAGCCTTTTCTTACCCCAAGAAAAAAAGAATCCGATTTTATTCATGGTGGGGGGGGGTGTCGATCGGTCAATTTTTCAGCATCCCCTTTTACTATACTGATAGTTCGTTAAAAAAAGAAAAAAAAATGGCCTATGAATTCTTACGAACACATTTACTCTTTCGTGGCGGAAATAGTCATCCTTAAAGTGTCAGCTCTAAGTTGAGGCCATTTTAATTTAGAGACGCCACTTTATCGCTCCTCTTTAACTGACGGACGATATTGTTGAATCGTTCGCGCTCAAAACTTTATGGGGCTGAAATTGCGCAAGTCAATTACGACGCGTTAGACGGAAGCAGAATAAGAAATCAAAACAGAAACTTTAAGAGAAAAAGAAGCCATTGCATTTCGTCTTTTCCCGTTAATTCAAAACAATAATCGAAGAAGTAGGAACGGAGAAGAAAAACATTTTTTCATGATCTGCCGACACCAGACATTCCGCCTTATAACGGCTCGAATTCCTGCAATTGTCCAGAATGTAGACAACGCCCTTTACTATTTCTTGCCACTATTTTCTGCTTTCATATTCTTAAAGATCATCATCATTATTTAGCGATCACACCCAATGGTGCATAGAGCAGCAACTTTTTGTTGCTGTAGCAAACTGTTTTTTACGGGGCAGGGTTGTTAGCCCTGCGCCCAACCCCCAAACCTGGAGGACTGGAGGACCGGTGGACCGTTCTTAGTCCTTACATTTACAGCACCTGGTATTCCCAAATGGTCACCGATTTAAGTGCTGACCAGGCTCGATGTTGCTTAACTTCGGTGATCGGACGGGAACCGGTGCATTCAACACGATATAGACATATCCTTAAAGATACTCGTGGGTAATAAACCTCAAACTACTTTTACTAAATTTGTCAAAAGTGATCAAAAATCAAAAGATATTTTCGCAATTTCTCTTGGTCGGGCCGAGAACTTATCATCGCAACATATTTGTTTGTGCTTCACCCGTTTGCATAATAGCAAAGCAAACCTGGTTGCTCCATTAAAAGGTAACTCGTGCCAAACTAAACTTACTCTGTTTTATGGATCAAATACTTATGTTTGGGTTTTTCATTTGCCATCATTAATTAGTGTTAGACTTCAGATTAAAGATTGAGTTTAAATGCTTTATTTTCTGGGCTAGTTCTTTAATCTTCGTTATTTGGCAGAGACTTTTTTTCCTCATCTATCCCTATTCAGTAAACTAAACACCGTAAATATTAAGAGTATTTATTAATATATTAAAACTTGCATATTGCTGTCACGTGTTGTTTAGTGCCTTTTTTATATCAGTCAGTCAGTTAAGTGCCATACGTGATACACGCTTGGGCGATCATGTCTCGAAAGAGACATAACTGACTAGGCAGAAGATTATCCCGCAGTAGGTTGCCATTACTTTCTGCAGTAGACTGGTTGCCAGCCAAGGCTATAGAACCCAATCTGTCCTGATATTTAACCCATAACTGGAGGGAAGAGATGGATTAATACCTTTCCCAAGGATATTTGTGCGTAAGTGAATGCAAAAAATTCAACATGTAATTCGAAAGATACTTCAAAAACTAAAATAAAAGAATCTGCAATATTACCGGCCCATAATTGATATTTCGGCTCTAATTACTTTATCACCGTCGTAACGTAGCTTTCTGTGTGTCTTTCTTGAAAAAATTCACGATAATTGCCCTGATTATCTTTACTTGTTGGTACCTCGACTTCACAAATTTAAGAGCAGTACTAGATTGGCTGCTAGGTCACATAATTCACGGTTGAAATAGCTAGCTGTAGCCATAAGTTTTATGTTAATAGTTTCTTCTTTCACACTAATCGCTTGTGAAACTCTTATCTGACATTCTGGTTTCCTGTCAATTAGGATCTTCAAAAATTCGAATTTTTGGCAAAAGTGGATCTTTATGCTCGCAAAATGTCAAAAGGGCGGAGTTTCCCTTGACACCGCTATTATTATAACTACCTTCACTCCTCGGCAATGTTTGCTGTTTTAAAAAGCAATGATTTAAATTTTAATAAAACCTAAACACATAATGAAAGTGAATTTATAAATTTTTATTCTTAAAAATTTCCAACAAAATTTTCAACACTATTTATTTATTAGATTGATTATTTACAAAAATAATTTTATATTACATTCTAAAAGCTAATACAGTTAAAACTAATGCAATGCAACATTTCGGTCATATCACGTTTCGATCACCGAAATTAAGCAACGTTGAGCCTGGTCAGTACTTAGATGGGTGACCGCTTGGGAAACCCAAGTGCTGTAAGCGTTTATTGACGGATGTGCGTTGTGGTGCAGTGGATATGGGCTCGGAAAGAGAAATCGGTGAGCCGAGTGCGAATTCCAATTAAATGCCCTGCATTCACTTATGTGCTAGTACCCTTGGGAAAGATATTAATCCGTCCCCCCCCCCCCCCGTTATAGGTTAAATAACAGGGCTAGACTCGGGACTCGGGACTCGGGACTCGGGACTCTGCCCTTAAACAAATCCCAGTGAGATTTTCTCCGTCGGGGAGGAAGCCGGCTCAACCCGACTAGGGTGAATGCGAATTACATACAATGCAACATTTATTATTTACCAACTTATAAATAAATATGAAAACATTTTTTTATTTCTAATCTTATAAACATTTACTAAATTAGTAACATGTAAGCCAACCATAATAAAATCCATATTATTTAGCATAAAGTTTGAATCACTTGGTAGTTAGCCGATGTTTTGCCAACTATTCCAGTAAACGATATGACAAATAAATAGTGTAAATAAGCAAATCAATAAATAGTGTTTATTATTTTTGCTGTCAAATCTCAAGCACAAAGAAAATGTATAAATTCATTTTCATCATATGTTTAGGTTTTAATTAGAATTCTAATCAACAATTTTAAAAACAAAAAAAAACATTTCCGTTGAGTAAAGGTAATTAAATATCGGTGTCAACATATCGGTGTCAATGAAAAAACTGTCCTTTTGACATGTCGTTTTTTGTGGGCACAAAGGTCCACGTTTGACGAATTTACGAACCTGTGAGATTCAAATAGACAAATGGAAAAAAAATTATTCTTCCTGGAGAAAATTCACCTAGGACAGCTTTATTCCAAATACCAATTTTATTAAATATTCTGAACATTTGTTTTTACATACCTTAATTATGATTGTAAGTAGTCTTAGACAAAGCGTTTCATCAAAGATAATCTTTTTTTTTCTTTCCTAAAACATTCCAGGAATTCTTTTTATTCCAACTACCCTGGATGTGCGTTGTAGTGCAGTGGATATTGGCTTGGAACGAGAAATCGTGGAGCCGAGTTCGTATTCCAGTTTAATTGCTTGCATTCACTTACGCGCTCACCTTAGGAAAGGTACTAATCCAGCTCTTCCTTCTATTTATGGGTTAAATAACAAGACAAATTGGGTTCTATAGCCTTGTTCAGCAACCAGTCTACCGTAGAAAGTAATGGCAACTTCTGCGGGGTAATATTCTGCCCAGTCATGTCTCTTTCGAGACATGATCGCCCAAGCGTGAATCACGTATGAAACATGACTGACTGACCTGTCTTTTAGAAACTCATCGAAAACTTTATACAATATCAAATACATCCCAGACGAAAAGTTCTCAACACGACCAAGAATCCTGTTTCCCAAAAAAATGTAATGTTTTGATTATTTTGCCAAGGGGACTGGGTCGAGAATTTTTTCAGTAGATCCTGATACATGGGTATTTTGTATTTTTTACCAACAAAATAATAATCTACACGAGTGTAAAAATAGTATTACGTACATTAATTTATTGATATTTGATTATTTTTGGGAAATATTGTTTCTCGACATCCTTAGACTATCCTGCTGAACATAAGACCACAACCTCATCACTTCAAGTGTTGCTGCCATGGTTTCCGTTGCAAGTAACTATTTATAGGGTAGAGTCACCAGTCTCACGGCTTTAAATTCAAAACTGTCCTTCTACGAGGCTTGTTACCAATCAAGACTAGAGAGCTCAGTTACCCCGCTATTTAATCCATAGCTTGGAGGAGAAGATATTGATTCATAGTTACGATTGCCAATGTGAATGCAACGAACCCAACCGGAATTTGAACCTGTCACACCGATTCCGATGCCAGAAAACTCTACGCTATGCGCACGTCAAAATATTATATTAAATAGATACGTCTGGATAAATTTTCTTTATGCCTATAGGCATTTGAAACTGATCGTCTGTGACCGTTACACTAAGCAGCTTTGGCCATCCTTGCTCGATAAAATGTGGCCTTGTGTCAGACTAAGCAACTTGTCTTAATTACATTCGTTATGATCGCTAACGTAACGCGGATGTTGACAGAGTGAGTTTGAGAAAAAGACGTCATTAAATAATGATCAGAATAACAAGGTCAGTTATTGATTTTCTGAGATTTTGTTTTAGTTCGATACACCAGGGACTTGAGACTGATTTTCAAAAGGAGTTACTATCATTGTCCCTCTAGCGTAACGGTTATCAGAGCAGAAAATTATCTCAGCGTACTGAGTTCAAGTTCGTTACAATCTCTTTCGCACAAACAGCTATTTGCTCCCTCCAGCTTAAAAATAAAATTTTATATTGTAAAGCAGTCTGATCTCTCTAGCTACAAGGACAACTTTGAATTCAAAGTCCAATATGCGTGAGGCTGGTAACTCTAACTACGTAAAACTTACATGAAACCACAGCAGCGTCACCTAGTGTGGAAAGGCTGTATCCCTATACTTCATAATGGCACCATAGAGGTTCCGTGTCGCCGCTGGCTTCAGTCCTTTAGAAACCCAACGTCAATTCACAGATTGTGTTGATTATATCAAACGGACAGACGACGTCGCGTCATTTCTAGGAGGTAGGAGGATGAAGTGCCAAGAGAACACGCGTTCACTTGTTGGCTTAGACATTCAGGAGAATCTGGGCGCGTGTCGTGGCTTAAAAATTCTTGCAGTTCTCTGCCGATTTCGCACCGCTTTGATCTTATATCCAAAACTTTGACAGTCTGTTCACCCCTACCAGGATTTTTCACTCACGACTATTCTGATCAATCGTTCGCCATCCTGACGCAGCTTCCAGATTCTAGAACATTTTGATACTCACCGTTTATAATCATCAGAAAATAAAACAGGCAGCTATATCGTTAAATTTAAAATCGCTGTGCATATAAGACAGACTCCTAAGCATAAATGAGTTCAAATCTCGTTGGAGATAATAAGGTCTCTATTTCACATCAGCTTAACGATTACAGATAATTTCTTAAAAAGAATGGGGTTTACTATAGATAAAAAATAAAACAAACAGTAGTCATTAAATTAAAACTAGTAAAAATGAATAACGAAAATGTTTCAACTAATAAGTTAAGAATATCAACTCTATTACTACAAGAATTTGTCTATATTTCTGAGATGAGGTAGTATTTACAGTATTTACATTATGTGGACTATTTTCCTCATCTTTGTTGCCATTTGTACGACGTTTCGGCCGTTGTACACTCCGGCCTTCTTCAGGTGCTAGAAATTTCGAACCAAACCCTTTATTACAATCACTGAGTTATATTACGTCTATATCCACTGGACCATGTGGATATAGACGTTGGTTAGTACCTGACCTCACTCTTAGAGTTGTGAGTTCAATACCAGGCTACAGCAGTGGTGAACAAGTAACTTGCAGGGTTAGAGAGAGATAACTCATGTCATGATTTCCAATTGGGGCTTTACGCAAGGAATGAGGATAATATACCCCAGTGATTGTAATAAAAGGTTCGGTTCGAAATTCCTAGCAACTGAAGAAAGCCGGAGCGTACAACGACCGAAACGTCGTACAAATGGCAACAACGATGAGAACAATAGTCCGAATAATGCAAATACTGTCAATTACTACAAGTTGATTTTCATTTTTTGCAGTTTTTAAATTTTTCCAACAATTTCTCGATGAAAAAACATAATAAGAAAAAATATATGCTATTTCTTTATTTTTATTTAGATGTTTTTAATTTCTCAACAGATAAATATTGGCGCGTTACAGTCTTCGCTTCTCTGTATTTGTAAGCTTTGTTTTTCTGACTGCATTTGATGTTTCATTGTTTTGGTTGATGTGGCTGTTGATGTGGCTACTGCTGGTGTTATTTTTATTTTCTTGCTTTCTTTCAGTTTTGTGCTTTACGGTTATCACCACCAAAGAGCTGAGAATGTTCAATGGATTTTGGCCCAATCTGTCTAATTAGCTGTTCTGCGTCTTGGTATCTCGAAGATTCTGTCAATGGTAGTTCCAAAAGAGTCCAATCGAAATCCAGTTCAAATTGACCTCTGAAACTTCAAAAAAAAACTGCACAAAAAATAAGTAGCATAAAAGATTTGTCAGTTTTCTATTAATTATTTCTTGAGTGGAATCAGTTTTAGAACTTAAAAGATTGAATCTGTGATATTTTAATATGAAATTTCATTGTTTTTGTCTTTGTTATTGTACTTTTTATTGTCTTTTGTTGTAAATTTTCTTCTGTGCCAAGAATGCAGAATAATAGAGAAAATGTCACAAAAAAGTTCGTACTTGTCTTGTTTTTGCTTTTATACATTGATTTTTTTTCTGAGATTATTACCTTCTTTTTTATTTATTTTTTCCTTCAACATAAGTGTGCGGGAGGGATGTACGAACATAATTTGTGAGGTACCAAACTATTCAGACAAAATAGAGAGGTATCTATGGACGTTGGTTGAATAGAAAGGATAGAAAAAAGTGAGGGACAAAAGAAAGGATCAACCCATATTCTGTAGAGACTTATTAAGAAATTCCAGATAGATATCTAATGAACAAATAGAGATTGGACAATAGACAGATAGGAACACTGATACGGAATTATATATATATATATAGAGAGAGAGAGAGAGAGAGAGAGAGAGAGATGAGAGAGAATGAGAGAGAGAGAGAGAGAGAGAGAGAGCAGGAGAGAGAGATTTTTAGTTGATACCCTTATTTGATTATTCATTCCGTTTATTTTAAACACTATATTTATTTTCGCATACCGACCTGAATATTTTTTAAATCTTATTCAAGAAAAACATGCACCCTCCGACAGACTTTGAAACTACATCCCTTTTTGAATAAGAAACTAGTTGAAATCCTGCCAGTGGGGGCATCATTTGCTTTAATATAACTTCTTGAATATTCAGGTCAGTAGGTGAAAATAAATATTCTGTATAAAATAAATGAAGCGACTAACAAAATATGGATATTTACTAAAAATAACGTTTAAAGTGATAAACATCTGTCTGATTATTTGATAAGAAATCTATTATTTCTTTAGAGATAGATAGATAGATAGATAGATAGATAGATAGATAGATAGATAGATAGATAGATAGATAGATAGATAGAAATGGACATAGATAGATAGGTATAAATGGACATAGATAGATAGATAGATAGATAGATAGATAGATAGATAGATAGATAGATAGATAGATAGATGGATGGAAATAAACAAAGAAAGAAACTGAGAACGAGAGATTAACATCATTTCTTTCAAAGAACCACCTGTTGAAATAATCCCTTCATATTAGCCTTTTGGTCAAATATAAATATTGATGTGCTGATTCCGTCTGAGGAAGGAAATAAAAATGACCGAAAGAAATAAGAATGGGACATCGAAATGATATACTCATAAATTTTAGTACATATATAAGCCTTTGTACTTACAGACATGTATACACCGGTAGTTATTTGTACACTTTGGTAGATATAAAGTATCTTCAGAAATGCTTAACAAGGAGACGAAGGAAGGAAGGAAGGAAGGAAGGAAGGAAGGAAGGAAGGAAGGAAGAGCATAAAGAAAGAAAGAAAGATATCGTCACTGTAGGGTTTACGTCAGTTCCATTTTACGTGAGAATTTGGCATGAGCATCCTGATTTGACGCGGATGTAATCAAGCCTGTAAGGTTCTGAGACGTTGTGGTACTTTACAATGGCATACATATACGTGTACAGCTGGACACATTTCGATGTATACTCCCTATCGATGTACTGGCACGGCCTGTTTGCGACGCCCGACGAACAACGGGACTGGTAGAACCTCTGTACGGTGTCTTCGTCACGGAACAACTGCAACAGTTTCCCTCGGCGAGAGATTCCACCAAGGGGAGCGATTTTTTCCGATACTGACGGGCAGCATTCCTTTCGGTTCACATTCTGGGTCCTTTTCGATGTACGCGGCAGATTCCTGGGGTGATATATAAAAAAAAAAGAATATCATTGAAATTACAGGATTTGTGTAATGATCTTGATGGCATTATGGAATAGATAAACTTTGATGGGTAAAAGAATCAAAATAGATAAATTTATACTTAAAAAAAAAAAGGATTTTAAAAAATAATTTCACCCCCAAACAATACGATTGTGTCGCTAAAACGGAAAGGTTTATTGAAAGTAAAAAAAAATTAGAAGACTTTGTAGAGAAATAACAGGAACCAAGATGGCAGAAGACGATTGACCTTGCATTTAAATTTTTTAAGATTTTCAGTCAGTCACTTCAATGCCATACGAGATGCACTGCCGGCCATAATTATTAGGCCACCTCAGTTTTAAAAAAAAATTATATATTTCATACTATTTTTAGTATTTATTGCCAAGTGGATAATTCTAAATGAAATTAAAATGGTTCTTTTGTTATTATTACTTTGCAAAATTTTACAAGGCAGCCAGGAAGCCTTTGCTTCGACCAGCCAATAATAAGAGATTAGCATAGAGAGAGCACAAAAACTGGACACCAGAACACTTTATTTGATGCGCATGTTATTGCGCAGTATTAATAAAAGAACCATTCTATTTTCCTTTAGAATTATCCACTTGGCAATAAATACTAAAATTAGTATGAAATATATATATATTTTTTAAAAACTGGGGTGGCCTAATAATTATGTCTGGTAGTGTACGTGATACAAGCTTGAGCGGCTATGTCTTTTTCTTGTAATGATTGACAGCATAGAAGATTTTCCCGCTGTATGTTGTTATTTCTTTCTGTAATAGACTGGTTGCCAACCGAGGCGATAGAACCCAGTCTTAACTGCTATTCAACCTATAGCTAGAGAGAGAAGAGACGGATTCATACCTATCCCATGTACATATAAATTATTTTTCAATATTATTGTTTAGTCAAATCCAGAGTAAACATTCACAACTACAACAGTGTATCTTCATTGGTGTTCTTTGGTGCAAAAACAAATGCCACACTTGGTAGAAGAACACAGTGTTTCAGAATGCAAGGGTAAACTTATCATTATACTGTTAATCTTCAATCTGAAACACAACAAAGGCAATATAGCAATCACTAGAAAATTAAATTCGAATAAATCGAATAGATTTTTAAACGAATCAATTCTAAATTTAAGTAAATGATAAATAAATTCAAATATGTAACTACAATTTTTTAAATCAATTAAAATTTTTTTCAACGTTATTTTCATTTTGTTTTGAGTAAAAGGTAAGCGTTCCTTTTAGAAAATCCTGTTAATTAAGTCTTAAATTTACTAACAGAATTCGAAATACTTCTGTATGATAAATATTACACTTTAAATTTGTTGTTTACATTTGTCTATATTTCTTAGATGAGGTAGTATTTACAGTACTTACATTATTTGGACTATTGTCCTCATCTTTGTTGCCATTTGTACGACGTTTCGGCCGTTGTACGCTGCGACCTTCTATAGGTGTAATAAGAGGTTCGGTTCGAAATTCCTAGCACCTGAAGAAGACCGGAGCGTACAACGGCCGCAACGTCGTACAAATAGTAACAAAGATGAGGACAATAGTCCGAATAATGTAAATACTGTATTGTTGTTTACATTTTTGTATACAATGAAAGCTGGATGAGTGACGAAACAAGACATGCCAATGTTTTAAAAATGCATAAAGACGTCATTTAAATACAAAGATTAATGTTTCTTTGAATCAAGATTAGCTTTAGGCCATCATCTTTCAAATTTGAGTTCAAGTTTGAAGTTTTTCTGAGTTTTTATCAGAAAATACACCTATCGTATAAGTCCGTAGCGACACCTATCGTAGATTATAGCGAATTAAGGGCCTAAATAATTAAGCCATTGTTCAGTGAATTTGAATAAATCTAATAGGATTGTTACTTAAATAACTGAAACCCTAAAATATTGGCGTTTAGTTGTTTATTAGGCCCTTTTTATAATTTTAACAAATGCATGTTTTAATTCGTATCGGTCGATCACTTCCCCTTGAAACGCGTCACCAACACTTTACTCACATAGACCATAGCGCAATATTGTTATCTTTATTATACTTGGTTATACATTTTTATACTAAAAACAATCTATGGGTAAACCCGGGTCAGGTTTATATTTATGTCTGTGGGTAGATCGGATTTATGTATTCAAACTGCAATCATCTACTCAGAAAGTGGCGCCTTTTGATGAGACCAACTGTAGAGTATACAATAGGCATATTCTGTGTTCCGTTGACAGGGCACCATTTTAACGAAAAGTACATTTTATGTATGCACGTTAGTTTTAAGACATTTCCGTCACTAAAAATGGACGCCAGCTCGCCAGTGTAACAAATTAGCAATAATCACAAATCGGTTCTATCGCTATAAACACACCATAATTCTAATATATACTAATCAATGTTACAATAAAACCAACCAGTACTAAAGGTACACCAGTTGAAAACGCTATAAAGCTGAAAAAGCAACCTAATAAACAAATAAATTTTATTTTTAAGTACAATTATTATTATTATTATTATTATTATTATTATTATTATTATGTCATTTTCATCATAATTCGATTTCTGTTATGGTTACACTACCTACTAAGTCTGCGGAAAGACCTAAGGCAGGTGGTGGTGTGTTGTTATGGTTACATTTCATGTTTTTCCTATCTCCCATAACATCCCTAGCGTCACGTAGACAAGGTTCTCTTTAATGTGTGGGTTGTACTTCACAATACATTTTTTTGTTTATCTCTTAAGCTAGGGTTTTCAAGGATACTTTCAATGTGTTGTTTTGTTCCTTTTTTACCATTCCAAGTGCACCTACTACCACTGGTACTATTCTTGTTTTCAATGGCATAATTTTTTTTCTATTTCAATTTCCAGGTCTTTATTTTTGATAGCTTTTGTTATGACCGAAGGGCCATAAAAGGATAACACTGGCTTCGGATATAAGGTTGAATAGTATATTCTCGGAAAACGTAGTACCAAAGTAAACATGGACTGAAGAGTACTTTCTCTTGCAGGCGTCTTGACTCACTCATTCACTCACTCTGTAGCTAATACTCAGTGACAGTATTTAGTCACCTCCCCACTTAAAGCAAAATGTGACACAAGGTCTTTTTAATGCGGGTCTTCCGGGCCAAATAGCCAGGCCAAATATAGTTGTCTATCTTTCCCCAGTTGTGATTCAACCCTTCGGCGGAACCACGACTGAGTTAGTGCTTTCCACTCGAAGGCAGAGCTGACAGTGTCAATAGTAGCAGAGGCAAATCTGCTACTCAGTAACGGTATTTACCCACCTTCCCACTTAAGGCGAGATGTGTACATAAGGTCTTTTTAATGTGGGTCTTTCCGGCCATGTAGCCAGGCCAAAAATATCTATCTTTCCCCAGTCGTGATTCTACCCTTCGGCGGAACCACGACTGTGTTAGTGTTCTCCACCCGAAGGCAGAGAGCTAACACTGTCAATAGTATCAGAGGTAAGTCTACTACTCAGTGACAGTATTTAGTCACCTCCCCACGTAAGGCAAAATGTGACACAAGGTCTTTTTAATGTGGGTCTTCCCGGCCATATAGCCCGGCCAAAGATATATGTCGATCTTTCCCCAGTCGTGATTCTACCCTTCGGCGGAACCACGACTGTGTTAGTGCTCCCTGCCCGAAGGTAGAGAGCTGACAGTGTCAATAGTAGCAGAGGCAAGTCTACTACTCCGTGACTCTGAGTGAGAGTTGGTAGCCATATTATAAAGGTGTGGACGAATTCATTTATAGGTAGGGCCCCACAATAGTTTTTTTAAATTCCTTGGTTGCTATGTTACAATCTGATGGACAAGCTATATCATTTCATACGTAAGTTTTTTTTCTTTTTGGTTTTTGACAATATGTCCTGCCTATTTGCTTCAATTTTCCTGTATGTATAGATGGTGTAATCCCATAGAATGGCGACATCTTCTATTTCTGTATCCGGTGCTGAATGATGTTCATACCAGTGTTTGTTTACATGTTTTCCATGGTGTTTGCACATTTTCCAGTGTAAATATTCCCCCACTCTATCGTGATGTTTATATTCGTTTAGGGCAAGTACAGGACATTCTGAGGTTAGATGGTCTATTGTTTCTTGGTATTTGTCACAAAACCTGTATTTCGGATCTACATTGTTATATATGAGACTTGCCCGAAAGTTCCTAGTGAAAAGATTCTAAATCTTATTTATATTTACTACCTTTTTTCATTATTGAATATGTTTTCTTTCTGTTTTCATGTTGTTTGACTAATTGTACCATCCAGTCCTTTGTTGTTTCTATATATGTTAGTAAGCCAATAGTTGTCGTCTTGTATGACAATTCTAGCTGAATGAGACTTGTTCCACCTTATTTACGGGATATGTATAAACGGGCTACATCATTCTTTAGATGATGCATCTTATGCTTATAAAGAAGCTTTCTTGTCTTAGAATACATGATGTCATTTAGAGTTAAGTTCAAGATGTTGAAACTATACTGAACCACTGGGATAACAAGGTTATTAATGGCCATAATTTCTTTCTGAGAATTCAATTCAGTTTTTAATATCAGTCGTACCCTTCAATAGTACTCTTTATGCACTATTTCTTTCATTTTCTTATGGTGAGTTTATTTACTCTCATTTACAACTAGGTACTTATAAGCTTCTTCTTGCTTTAAATATTTTAATGTTACAGTAGGGTCTAAGATAATAGAAGATGTTTGTTGTAGCGATCCTCATAAATCTGTGTCTGTAGCACATTTATCTAAATTGGATTTCATCCTAATGTTTTAACTGAAGCATTTTACAATTTACAGAAGACTTTCCAGCTCATTGTCATTCCTAACAGAAACCCAAAGTTGCCATGCATCTTGGGTAACGTGTTCCGAAGCCTGTAGGTGATCGTTCGCGACCTCATAACACACTAGTCATTCAATCCTCGGCAAGATTAACACCTTGAGTCGTGGGTTGTTGTTCTGAGTTTTCTTTCTCCTATATGGGTTACCAAGACATCCATGTAAAATAGATGGCTTATTTTCTTTTGAGATATTTTATAACCACATTCTGTCTTGTTAAGTTGGCTAGTTAAGGGTATTAGTGATATGCAAAATAGTAAGGGAGACAAAGAGTCATCTTGAAATATTCCTTTCTTGATGTTTATTTCACCTGACTTACAGTTTTCGTTTATATGACTGAAGTAAAATGTTGTTTTTTCATATCGACATACATTGTTTGATGAAACTGATGATGATGGGTGATATCTTGTACATATTTAACTTTTAAGATCCAGGAATGTGGTACACCAATCATTCCATACGATAATCTATCCATTTACTCAAGTCCATCAAGTATTTTATGCTATGCTTTCCTGTCCCTTTTTCCTCTATCCGTCCTGCGAGTATCGAATTTTCCAAGCCATCCTTCCTCATTACTTATCCCAGAAATTCCAACTGGCTTTCCTAATGTTAAATTTCATTTTTGTGTCCGTTTTTTCCAAGACCTCGTCGTTGCTCACATGTTCGGCCCATGGCACCATTAGAACCTTTCTGTGGAACCATATTTTTTGCTGCTTCAAGTTTCTTTTTCATCTTTGAGGAGGTTTTACAGCATTCACTGTCATATAGGAGAACAGATATCATGCAACAATCATCTGTTCTTTGTTTCTGACGTGATGTTTTTCGCTCTCTTAATATTCTGCTTATTTTTTTAATACATCTTTGGCCATCGAAATGCGTTTTCGGATCTCAGTGTCGCGCTTTCCGTCCTCTTTTAGAACACTTCACAGATATTAAAATGTTTGTAATTTTTCAATTTTTTATTTCCGATTTGTAATTTGCATGCGGCCTTGTATCAAGCGACGTGTATTTTCTATATTTTCTCAGCCATTTGCTGACGTAATTGCCTGGATATTTCACTTTTTGCGCGTTTTTCTTAGATCTTTTTTTATTTTGTGATGGTATATTTTCAATAATTTCTCAGCCATTTCCTGACATAATAACCCGAAACTTTTTCGAAGAATACCACTTTTTGTGTATTAATATTGTTTTTTATTCAATATTTTCTCAACAATTTGCTGACATAATTGCCTGGATATTTTTTTAAGATATGCAGTTTTTGTTTATTTTTATTATCTTTTTATTTTTCTCCTTCTTTCTTAAGATTTGGCTTTTCATTTTTGAGTCAAATTCAGAGACTAAAAAAATAACTATAAAAAACCACTTACGTGTAGTAGCTTCCCATTTCCTTATTAAAAACAAAAATATTGGAATATGATTTTAAGACGATAATTCTTAATCATACATCTATAGAAGGGTTTACTTTCATGCTTCCTTGAAACTGGTTCTCGTATAATCACCGAAGTTGAGAAACAGCGAGCCTGGAATTCTGTAAGCTTGGGTGTCAGTAAAAGATAATGACTCGAAATTTTTAATCCTAGAATCGAGTTTCAGTTCTAGTTAGGTTCGTTATGTACACTTACTCGCAAATACCCTTGGAAAAGATATGAATCCATCTCTTCTCCCCAAGCTATAGGTTAATTAGTGAAACGTTTATTACTAAAACATTATTATCTCCAAAAAAGCCTTATAACATAAAAATATATTTTTGCTTCAATAACCTTCAAAATGTCGATAAGCAAATCAATAAACAAAAAAAAAACAACAACTGGACAAATATGGATTCTGAAATATATACAGACAATGCGTTTTCTCAAAAGACATTTTATGCATCATTTAGAAATATTGCTTTTTTAAAAAAAAGGATTGTGTTTATATGCTTTATATATTTATTAAAAGATTGAAGAAAACCTTTAAATATTAAATAGCCAACATTAGTATTTTAAATATATATCATAATGATTTTATTTCATTTGTATCCATGTGTTTTTGTTACTGAAACACAGCAAAAACGACCGTGGCTTCCCTGTGCCTCTTCTATAAATACTTTCACGGCTACTGCTCCGAAGAACTTAGATCACTGGTGCCCCCTATGTACGAATTTGCACGAGATATTAGATTAGCAACTAGGTCCTACCATTTTACAGTGAAACCGATAAAATATAACCGCAATTTCTACTCTAACAGCTTTTTTTCTTGCACTTCCCGCCTGTGGAATTCCCTTCCACATACTTGCTTCCTCGACAGCTACAATCTCCAGGAGTTTAAATGTAAGGTCAATAGACACCTCCTAACACACTAACTCGCATCCATTCTCTCAGACACTCTTCCCATCTACCCTACCCTCATCCTCGGTATCCTTACTCGTCTATCACCCTCCTTCTGACATTTCCTATATCTAACCCCTCTTTCTCATCACTTTCTCCGATGTAACCCCCTGCGCAATAGTGGCAGTGGAATGCCTTGCTTGGGGTGAAATGATAAAAAATCAGTGAAATACCACAAGCTCTGAGAGTTAAGTAATTTCCAGTTTAGTCGTGTCATGTGTTTTTGACTAATTTTAAATTTAGTATAACTTAGAAAAAACGGTTGCTGTCCAAGGGAGATAAAAGAATATCTATTGATGATCGGGTCTTTTCTCTGGTTTGTTTTAATGCATTAACAGAGATACGCATGAGCGCGTTCTCACTTTCTTCATTCAGCCATAGCCTCATATAAGTGACGATATTTTAATAGTAATTTCCGCTATCTCTGTTCTATAACAGTTATACTTGCACAAACATTTCATATACTAATTATTAACGGTTGTGAAACAAAAAGAGTAATAAGAATTAAGCTTCTTGATAATCATCATTTTCCAATAAAAATATCTTCAGTTAAGTGCCATACGTGATACACTCTTGGGCGATCATGTCTCGAAAGATCATCCCGCAGTAGGTTGTCATTACTTTCTGCGATAGACTGGTTGCCGACCAAGGCTATAGAACCCAGTCTGTCCTGCTATTTAGCCCATGGAAGGAAGAAACGGATTAATACCTTTCCCAAGGGTATTTGCGCGTAAGTGAATACAATGGATTCAACTGGAATTCGAACTCGGCGACCCGGTTTCTCGTTCCGAGCCGATATCCACTGTACCACAACGCACATAAGTTCTTTAAATTCTGTAATGCCATCTGTTCAAACCTTTACAGCCAAGACCTTCCTTTCTACGTTCCCCTGGTTAAATCATCCTCATTCTCTACGTATTACTTTGATCAGTCAGTTAAGTGCCATACGTGATACACGCTTGGGCGATCATGTCTCGAAAGAAACATGACTGACTGGACAGAAGATTATCCCGCAGTAGGTTGCCATTGCTTTCTGCGGTAGACTGGTTGCCGATCAAGGCTATAGAACCCAATCTGTCCTGTTATTTAACTCATAACTGGAAGGAATAGACGGATTACTACCTTTCCCAAGGGTATTTGCGCGAAAGTGAATGCAATGAATTCAGGTGGAATTCGAACTCTGCTCCTCAATTTCTCGTTCCGAGCCGATATCCAATGCACTACAACGCACATCCTCGCTTTGGCAATACATCTACTAAAATTGGAACGAAACATAGAAGATTAGCATTATTTTGATACTTGTCGATATTTACAATATAATAATAAGAAACATTCGGAGTGGGATACTCTTCTTATCCCACTCCGAGGGTTTCTTTTGAAGAACCGCTATAAAGGAAACAGACTCCTGTGTGGATGCTTCAATCTTGACCTCTTCAAGTCTAGAGTCAATCGTTATATTATCATATATTCGTAATCTTAACTTTCTACTCCCTTTTATATTCATATCGCTTACTTCATTCAGTAAAGTTCTGTTGTGAGTCTCTTGAACCTTTTATTGGATGAACTTTAGTAAACATAAAAATATTAAATATTGAGCGAAAGTCACCGAAAGCAACGTTAAGCGAATATATTTTATAATTATTTAACTTTTTTGATCAATTCATTTTCTTTTCTTGTCTAAATTTATTCAAGTCCGAACAAAAGCAAAATCTAAAGAGCAACCAAAATTTATTATTGTCAAGTATAATCTTAACAGTATAAAATAAGCTGGTGACTCTATGTAGATGGCACAATCAGAAGGAAAACTGAAAAAAAAAACCCTTTAGACAAGGTGGACATTGTGTCTAAAAAGAGAGGATGTAGCTGTGTATTGGAGATAAATTTGGACAAAAATTAAGTAATTATAGTAGGTACTTCCTAAACATCGCTGAAAAAGCAGCATAGTATGAAAGAAAAAGGCCACAAACTAAATAAAAACAAAATTTTATCGGCAAAATGCTTATGTTATTATTAAGGGGCTAGATCAAAGTACTTTTTAATTATTTTTAAGTTTTTTAATTTTATTTAACACGTTCGAAATTTTGGGAGAAAACCTTGTTTTTCATTTGTCCGTGAATGACGTAATTTTTACAAGGGTTTATAACGGCAAACGTAATATTACGCAAGATCGCCCTGTTCACACTCCATCCACATCTATTGAACAGGTTAAGAGGCTCATCCCTTGTTCCCTGTTTAGGATGTGGTTTCCGGCTTTCTCTTTTCCAATCTTCTCACTATTACATAGCCCCGTGCACATCAGTGGCGTTTCCGCCTTGGTCGGGGTGATACGATTAAAAAAAAAAAAAGAAAAAAAAAGCCACTTTTTTGCCGATGAAAGACACATTAATTTGGAAATTCTTTCAAAAATCAAATAATGGTCTAATATTGATGAAAATTTCAGGAATTATTCATATTGACTAAAATCATTGTCGAAATATTTATTTTAAGAAAATATTAGTAAAAATATTTTTATATATGCTACTCCCTTCCACCAATTAATTTTCAGAAATGTCTAGAAATTCGTCATCGTTTTCCCCTAAACCTAGTATTAATAAAATTCAGAACTCATTGAGTACTGCTAATCAACTGTCTTTTTTTTCTTCAAAATTACTTCTTTTTTTTAGAAAATCTGCTTCAAATTGCGAAAACAAAAATGCAATAAAACTATGCCATTTTTTATTTATATAAACTTTTAATTGCTTTTATATACAATATATGTTAAGGATATCATAGTCTGAAAAGAAAAAAATAATTTTAATCAATAATGAATTTTTACAAGAATTGTTTTCATTTTTATTATTTTTTATTATAATAATTTATAAAGTTTCAAATTTTTTTTTTTAATTTCCTCCTCCATTGTTAACGCTAGGGTGTGAAATTTATGCATGAAGACTACATTTACTCATCAAAAATTGAAAAGCTTAATACAAATAATTTAGTCATTCGATTTTTAAAATAAAACATTTTAATTGCGTGCATGCTGACTACCCGTATTTTCTTGTTACGGGTGGTCGTACATGACATATATATTTAAAAGGTCACGTGTTTTAAAGGTTGCACTCCATATATGAAAAAAAACTATATAAACATTTTCGGCAGGGTACAATTCTTTCATCTCGCTTCAGTGTTTAATATGATATAAGTTTCAACATTCAACGGGCTTTGCAATTCATCCCTTCAAAATTTAAAGCAAGTTTTATATTTTAATTCCTAATTTCTTAATTTAAAAAAGAATAATAATAATTGTGAAATTCACAATTTGTAGAGGTGCCTCAAAAAAAGAATATGAAAAATAGCTATTAAAAATAAAAATCAACTAATAAATTAATAAATGCCATAGAATTTCATAAATTATTGAGTTATCTCTGCCGTTATATAATTTCATTCTGTTATTAAATTATAAAATTGTTTTCAAAAGAAAGTTTTATATCATTTTAATTTTTATTTTTAATAAAACATCTTCAAACGTAAATCTGTAAAGCTAAACTAACTAAAATTCTATAAAATATTGGGAAATATTGTGCTAAATTTTTAATTTTAGCTTATAGCTAAAAATAAAAAAAAACGAAGCGTACGAATAAGAAACATAATAACAAAATCGTCTTCCATACTTAGCATTTTATGACGGCTACTGTATGTCATGCCAATTATCGCCTCTGATAAGGCGATGATAACCCCAATAAAAGGATTGTAGTATTTATTCTTCTATATGACAGACGAAGAGGAGACTTGAAGTGAGAATCATGTAGTTCTACTGGCGAATACTGAGAATACAATAAAAAATGAGTATTTCAATAAAATACTTACAAGAAAACTGATACTTACAATAAGAAAGTGACAGCCGAAATTTCTGTAATGCATAATGAGGAAAGTGGGCCTAGAGAATTTAACACTCAAAGAACTTAGTAAATATACAATCAAGAGAACGTAACGACTAATCTACTTTCAGATAATATTCATCTTGTACAAGGCCCAAAATCCACTTGAGGTAGAGTGTTACATATTAAGAGGCACCACTCCAAATAAGGTGATAAAGCCACCAAGATGCATGAGACAGCCGAAAGTGAAAGAGAAAGAAAAGATTTTTGAAGACACCAGAAACCCAGTCCTAAACAAAAAACAAGTAATAAACATCTATTACTGTTAAAAAAAAAGATGAACGTAAAGAAGAAGAAGAAGGCATGGTTATATTTGTCTATTTTGATGGTAAAGGAGAGGGACCTAATTGCTAATCTAGTTGCACGATTAATTTCAGGAGGGCGGGACACCAGAAAATGAAGTTCATCAGAGCGGAAATCGTGAAAATACTTGTAGAAAAGACAGAGGGAATCTACATCCTGTCGGTGAAAATGGAACTAAAAACGAGCTGCCAAACTGATAACATTCCAAATCCTCCACTAGATTTTGTCGAGAGCCTGAGAAGAATAGCAGGAACATCCGACCAGATATGATAAAAGTATTCAATGCACGGACGAATTGTTAATCTATCGCTTACATCTTGAAGAGACAAAAAAAATTGTCCCTCTGAACACTGCCGTGCTCAGCTCTGAACACGGCCCCACGCGCTGAATGCTCCTTGCAGCCCCTCTACCCGCAGAATGCAACTTGCGTCCATCCGAACATACAGAACCCACAATAAATGGTACGTTAAACAAAATAACATACTCTCAGAACTCACAACATTCCATGATCACGAAAAAACGGAAGAAATATACGATATGTTCTTGCATGTATGTTGAAACAGATATCTATAATCTATTTCTCTCTCAGGTTCATTTTTGTTAATTACAAATAATTTGTGGCCTCTTCGAGACCGGATGGCTTCTATCAAAGATTATATATATATATATATATATATAGATAGATATATATATATATAAAGAGAGAGAGAGAGAAAGAGAGGAGGCTTGATAGATGTCTATTTCCACATACAAGTATGATAATAATTTTCCAGTTAATTATTTTGTTTATTTTTTTTATTACAATAGATCTGCGGAACCAAGGAGCCTTGTGGCTTCCCGGAGCCTTGCAGCTGCTAGGGAACTTCCGCCCCCACGCAACTGCGGGGTCTGTGGGGGCCCTAAGCACGACCCTGCCTCTGAAGTGAACAAAGCACCTGTAGTAAAATTCATCCTTGGTAAGCAGAGTTCTCGGAGAAATGAAAAGGTCTTTGAACTACATTGTTAATAAGTCCACTCATACAAACGCCCATAAAGGATGCTGCGACTGGCCGTGAAAACTGGACA
>JBBBDQ010000773.1:1675000-1782500 GCA_037127315.1 Ascarosepion bandense | reverse complement strand
TCCGGAAAATAATTTTTGTTTCAAAAACATTTTGCAATTAGAATTTATTTTAACAAACATTTTAGCTTGTTTTCACGTTTGACAGAAAGAGCTTCAAACGATAGTAACTTGTGGATAGACATGATTGCACAAGTCTTAAAGGGACAAAGCCCATAAACTAGCACAATGTTTATGTATATTTTTGGGAAGATATATATATATATATATATATATATATATATATATATATATATATATGTGTGTGTGTGTGTGTGTGTGTGTGTGTGTGTGTGTGTGTGTGCTTCTTGTGCTTCTATAATAGTTATAGCATACACATACACAAACACACATACACACACATATATATAAGGTAATTATTATTATTATGATAATAACATACTGCAACTCAATAACTAAAAACTTTCGTTGTTAAAACACCATCATCAGGCAGTAAGACGTGGTTAATTTATGTTGTAATATATATAGATAGTCAGTCAGTTAAGTTCCATACGTGATACAGTGAAAATCATCCGTCTAGTCGCTCATGTCTTTCGAGACATGACTGACTAGACAGAAGACTAGAAAGTGGCCATTACTTTTTGCGGTAGACTGGTTGCCAACCAAGGCTATAAAATCGAATATGTCCTGTTATTTAACCCATACCTTTCCCAAGGGTATTTGCACGTAAGTGAATGCAATGAATTCAACTGGAATTCGAACTCGGCTCCCCGATTTCTCGTTCCGAGCCGATACCCACTGCACCACAACGCACATCCTTACATAGATAAAGAGATTTAAAAAATATATAAAATAAAAAATAATAAAAGAATAAAGACATAAGAATAAAGAGGCCAGTCAATTAGATGAATTAAGTGGTCTTGGAGGTTATAACATTTTAAAGAATGGTGTGTGTACGACTCATAGACATTAGTGTATCAATGTTTTGCCACTGAAAGCCAAAAATGTCGAAAATTTCAAACACTGAAAAAGGAAAGTATAAGAAATAAATTAAAAGGAAAAAAAGAAGAGAGAAGTGACAAACTAGAAGAGGAAGAAAAGGGAAAGACAAATAAAAAAAGACTAGCAAACGTTGGAAAAAAATAAAAAAAATAAAGTAAATATAAGAAAATAAAATTAAAAACAACATAAAAGATAAGAATTATAATCAAATATTAAAGTATAAATAAAGATGACTTCTTCGAAACTTTATAGCTATTGAGTTGCTTTATGCAATTACCATTATAATTACCATATATTTATCCTCTACTTTAGTATTGATCACTTTTTAAAAGTAAATATCTAACTGTGGAATGTACTTCCAACAGTAACCATTAACTACACAGGGACTTGGCATTTTTTAATCTATTTTCAAGAAGTAAATCAGAATTTTTGTTTTTTTAAATCATCTCACCCCAAGCAAGGCATTCCACTGCCACTATTGCGCATGGGGCTACATAGGGGAAGGTAAAGAGAAGGAGTGGTTAGACATAGGGAATGTCAGGAGGAAGGTGACAGATGAGTAAGGATACCGAGGATGAGGGTTGGGCAGATGGGAAGAGTGTTTGATAGAATGGGAGCAGGTTAGTGTGTTAGGAGGTGTCGATTGACCTTACATTTAAACTCCTGGAGATTGTATCCGTCGGGGAAGCAATCGTGTGGAAGAGAATTCCACAGTCGTGAAGTGCGAGGAAAGAAACTGTTGGAGTAGATGTTACGGTTGCATTTTATCGGTTTCACTGTAAAAGGGTGGGATCTAGTTGCTAATCTAGTATCTCGTTCAAATTCGTATTTAGGGGGCACCAGTGATCTAAGTTCATCGAAGCAGAAGCAGTGAAAGTATTTATAGAATCATAATTACGTAGGGAAACGTTTCGTTCCGAAAAGGAACTTCTTCAGAAAAATACTCGTCCGTCTTCTATTTTCACTACTTTTCATTTTTACACATACACACGCACACACACCATAAAATGTATATATATATATATATATATATATATATATATATATATATATATATGCAGTACTGTACAAAAGTATTAGGAAAAGAACTATTTTATCTTTTATGAGGTCTACTGACAGAAAATAAACAATTTAATTAAAATTATTTGATTTGATTTACTCAACAAATCCTTTAACAAGAAAAATACTCGTTACAATATAAATTTAATATTTAGTATAATAGCCTTTTGTTTTGATCACAGCCTTCATTCTGTCAGGCATTGACATCACAAGCTTCTTCAATGTATCTAATGGTATCTCCTGCCAAGTAGCTTGTATTTGTTCTCAAAGTGTGTCTTGCGAAGTAACATTAGATTTATCAATTTTTTTATCCAAAATATCCCATAGATGTTCAATAGAATTGACATCAGGGCTTTGTGGGAGCCAATTCAAACTCTGAAGCTTTTCTTCCTCTTCCTTTGTAGTATAATAATGATTACAAATGTTTGAGGGTCATTGTCTTGATAAATAAATCTTTGTCCTCTTAAACGTATCCCAGATGGAACACCATGGCGGATAAGAAACTGGTAATACATTTTGTATCCATCTTTCCATCAATTTTCTTCAGGTCTCCAACTCCCTGGTCACTAAAGCATCCCCAAACAAGAATATTTCCACTTCCATACTTCATTGTTGACGCAATGCATTTTGCAAGGTGCCTTTCATTTGACCTCCGCCTAACATACTGTCTCCTTTTAGAGCCAAAATGTTCAAATTTTGATTCGTCTGACCAGAGTACTTTCGTCCACTGATCTACCGTCCAATCATTGTGTTGTTTTGAAATATTCTAAGCGCTTTCTTAAGTTTACTTATGTTTTCCTAACCGCTACTCTCCCATACAATCTATTTTTGCAAAGATTTAGGTAACTGTGGACCTAGAAACCTGTTCCTTTGTAGGAAGCAGTTTGTTGCATTCGTCCCTTAATTCACGGGCTGTCTTCTTCCGGTTTCTCAGGCTAGCTAATCGTAGATATTTAAACTTTTTACCAGATAGTTTCCTTGGACGTCCATTCCTTTTCTTTGTTTCAAAGTTTCCAGTTTCTTTTTGTCTATCCAGGGTGTATTTCACTGTATTTGGGGAATATTTGATGTCAGCTGCAATCCTTCTAAGCGTCGACCCAACGTCTCTTAAAGCCTTTATTTTGCTCCTTTGTGCAATTGTTAGCTCTGCTACCTTTGGCAGTGTGGGCTGCTTAAAAAATAAATTATTTGCCAAACTCAAAAATAAAGAGGACTTGCATGTACTACTCGAGGTCAGACAGCTAACTGTTATCAAAATAAAGTTTAAAAAGGAACCTTTAAACTATGTTAACACTATTTACAGCTCCATTCAAGAGGGGGGAATAAGACAAAAGTCAGTCATATCCAAGGATAATAGAAAAGTGAGTAGTTTCAAAATAATTTTAATAGAAACTAAAAAAAAATTAAATATAACTTCTTTTTAATATATTTTTTACACCTAGTTTTAAATAATCAATATTTATTAGCAATTTACTTGGCTTTTCACCCTGTATTTGAATTTCAGTGAGGTTTTTAAGAAAATCACCCCTGTCCTAATACTTTTGCACTCTGCCGTTGTGTGCAAAAGTGTTAGGACAGGGGTGATTTTAAACTTTATTTTGTTGCCTCATAAAAGATAAAATAGTTCTTGTCCTAATACTTTTGCACAGTACTGTATATATATATGTATGTATATATCAGAGCAATTTTAGGCAAATGAATAACAAAGTCGTAAAAAAAGTATATATGTGGAGGAGAGTGTGATTTAAAAACTCGATCGTCGGTTACAATTATGCACCGACAGAAGACGATGAAAATGTTGGAATGATGAAATGTGTGTGTGTGTGTGTGTGTGTGTGTGTGTGTGTGTGTGTGTGTGTGTGTGTGTGTGTGTGTGTAACTTTACATTATATACATGTTAATATAACTACCTGTACTTTTGTTTTTTTACGTGTGTTGTAAAACTATTACACCTTAAACTATCCTTCATTCCAAAGATTACATCTAAAGTCACAGTGAATTTTGGCAGTAGAGAGATATATGAAACAGTCATTAATTCGCTTTGAAAGTATATATACTAAATTTAAACCATAAAACACATTTTTAAAGTGAGAAAGACAAACTAGAGAACTAGACTAGTGAAGTAGACTATTTGGTGAAGGAGGCTTCTTGTCCCACGCATGCGTGGGAATGTCACTTGAAATTCGGTCTTGTACTATATTTCGTTCGAGCGGTACCATGGATAATTCTAAAAACAGTAATTATTTGATAGCACAATTTTTAATTTGTCAATATTTCGAACGGATACACCTAGACGAACTTTTAGGTTTATATAATAAATTTTACAGGGTGAGATGGATAAATTGTCGTCTAAATTACGGAAAAGCAAAAATAAAAATGACATCTCATATCAACTGTTATTCAAATTCCACAAAAATATCTAGAAATGCCAAGGAGTATATTTATTCAATAAAATCCTCATTGGTTTCAACCACGACCTTCAGACGACTTCGGAATCTCCTGCGCCTCCTCTGTACGATCTCCTTCTTTAAGTTGCTGAATGCATCCATAATCCTTGCTTTCAGTTCATCTTTGGCGTTACAAGGAATTTTGTTGGTCTCTGGCTCAACTGCATTTCACACATAATAATCAAGAGGGTTGCAGTCTGAAGTGGTCATCTGTAAAAGATGATGTGGTCAAAGAAATTTTCTGACAGCCATGACTGGGTTTTCCTGCTTGTTAGGCATGGTGCAGAGTCTTGTTACTTGACACAGAGTCTTCCAGCAGCCACCATCTTGACAAAGAGCAACATTACCTCCTCAAGATACTTTATATAAACTTACGTGTTGAGTCTGAGGCGCTGTAAAAGTATGAATGGAGGTATAACGTCGCTATTAATAGTGATTACTCCAAACACATTCGTAATCATCATTAGACTCTTCGAAATCTTTCCAAATCCTTTGCACTATCACCAGATTGACACTCAAACACTCTAAAAGGTTTGTATTAGAGATTCCGACGCGAATGCTAAGCAGTATAGCATGTCCTTTCCAAATTTCTGGCGGAGTGAGCTGCGCCATAGTACTTATTTTCTCATAGACGGTGCCCAACTGAACTGTGTAGTCGACAAAATCAAAAACAAATAATGCACATGCGCAAAATTAAAAATATAAAATGGCGATAATTTAGTCATCGCACCCTGTATGCATATTGGTATTATTAGTCGTTTCGTTTTAAAGAACTTTCGACATTTATTACCATTGATACTTTTGATTGAACTGTATAAAATATTTCTATTAAAACTATTTTTCAGGAAAATAGGCTTCTCAAGTTCAGTAAACAAAAAAAATTAGTTGTTGCGTTGGATGATAAAGAAGAAAAGATAAGTTCTTCAGATCAAGAAAATATAATAGAAAACGAGCCTATGGGTGATAGCGGGAGTAAATCAGACACTGAAAAAGATGTAGTCAGACCAAGAACTCCATTAATAAAAGCAGGGCATTAAAGGAAGAAAGATGCAAAAAGGCCGGAGAAGAATTTCAAGAACAACGAAAGGCATTAATCCTCTTCGGTTCAAGAAGGTGTAGTGGCATTGGTAAATAGTATTTTACTTATTTGTATATGCTGGTTGTGCGTTGTGGTGCATTGGATATTGGCTAGGAACGAGAAATCGGGGAGCCGAGTTCGAATTCCAGCCGAATTCATTGCATTCACTTACGCGCAAATGCCCTTGGGAAAGGTATTAATCCGTCTATTCCCTCCAGTTATGGGTTAAATAACAGGACAGATTGGGTTCTATAGCCTTGGCTGGCAACCAATCTACCGCAGAAAGCAATGGCAACCTACTGCGGGATAATCTTCTGCCCAGTCAGTCATGCAAAGGTATTAATCCGTCTATTCCTTCTAGTTATGGGTTAAATAACAGGACAGATTGGGTTCTGTAGCCTTGGTCGGCAAACAGTCTACCGCAGAAAGCAATGGCAACCTACTGCGGGATAATCTTCTGCCCAGTCAGTCATGTCACCTTCGAGACATGATCGCCCAAGCGTGTATCACGTTTGACACTTAACTGACTGATATGCTGGTTATTAGATAAATAGCGTGTGGAGTAAACAGTCAGAATACAGGAAGTTGATAACTGATCATTTGTCGTAAATTAAAACTATATTGCAACAGTATTGCAAAGTTAAAGTGGCGGTATCGACTTCTGATTTAGATTAAAAATACGTGAATAATTCTCTCATAAAAAAGAAAAGAACTCGAACCTAAATTCAGTGTGAGTTAAAACAAAGTTCCTGGATTGGACGGAACAGCCTTTATCTATTCAAATATAAGCCACCACAAGTTGAATTTTGTCTTGTATATTGCAAGTTTATTTAATCAACTCCATACCTTTCCGTTCTATACTTCTTCAAACAATCACAAACTGACGGAATTAAAGCGATTCGCGATAAAAAAAAACAAAAAACACCTGTTTCTATTCGTCCAGACAGAATGACTGTACCGCCCGACGCCGTCCGAGCCAAAACATCGTCAAACTTAATAAAGCTGATTTTCTTACTGTTTGAGAGAGAGAAAAAAAAACATTAGTTACTTAGATAGGTTTGTGGGTGGGTAGATTTTTACCGGCAGGACTAGAGTTGAGCAAATAAGCGTTTTTGTGCATTTTTTTTTCCGGACAAACAAAATTCATTTTATTTGAAGACAACTCCACCGAATCAGCCATTTACTTACCCGCCCACGCAATAAACATTAATTGCGTTCTGATCAATGTAACAATATTGGTCGTGATTTGAATTCCAAACATTATGCAGTAGCCAATCAGAGGCGCTGTCTTCTGTTGGAATTGTATTCATTTAGTAAGCCGGTCATCCTCAAGCCCTGCTAACAACCGTATCGGAAAACAGATGCCACCAGTGAATCCAGTTCCGTTCGAATCTGTACACCCTACCCCCTTTCTGAATAAACAGCGATTTGTGTGCCCAGGATGAGTAGTTTTCCACCATCCGTAAAACTCCATAGCAATCACCAAAATGCTATGGATAACCAAGAGTCACACCAGGTCACATGTGTGAACAATGGATTGATAGCGTTAGAATTCTTGCTTCATAAAGAGCGAAAAGCACGCCATGGTGTGAGGAAGTCAGCAAGATTTTCTAGGAACCGAATCAGATAAAATCGAGAAGAGACGAGAAGTTCGATCAATAGATAAAAATCAAATTAATAATTAATCCTGGTTGAAGTTTAGAAGAAACGACCAAGCCAATCAGATCGCTCTTGTGTTAAAAAAGAGCTAATTATGCGTACTTCCTGTTTGTGAAATTAGCATAGCAGTCGCCATAAACGATCGGGTTTCCATAGTAACAGAAGCATACTGAAGTGATGGGAACGGTTTGTTTGGAACTTCCTGTGAAATCAAGTGCTCCGTAACATGCCCGAAAAAATCAAACGCGTGCTTTAAGTGCAAAATCCAGGAAAGAGAATCATACATTTCACTGTTCATTTATATCAAATATTCTAAATTTAAGGAAGTGTTTTTCTTCTTTTTTTTTTTAGCATCTTCATTTAAGCCTGTTTTCACAATGAAATTTCGTTAATTCTAAAAATATGCTTTTCAATTTTCATTTTAAAATGTTTATGATAATTTATATTATTAGTAAGTTTTATGAATAAAAAATAATTATGTATTTGTTGGTGAAGTAATGGATAACGACTCGGAAGGGGAACCCAGAGAACTGAGTACGTGTTATACATTTTCGCGCAAGTATCTTCGAGTACTTATAGAAATCTCTGAATAGATCTCTGCGCCATTTGGTTAAATAGTCCTCTTTAGCCTTGGTTGTCAACCAGTCTAGAAGACGAAAAATACACGATTCCTAAAAGTGATGAGATGGAAAACGTTAAAATCATAGCTGAGGGCGCAATGCCAAAGTCATCAAAGCCTAAATATAATATAACGAGTGTGCCCGTGCAGTCTAAAATGACGGGAAAATATTCATATCGATATGCCGTCTAAAATGACGGGAACGTATATACTGATTTACCTACTATTGGGTATCTTTCATTAAGACATAAGAAAAAAAATAATCCAACCCCCACTGAGCGTGACATGAGAGAAATATATATATATAATAAGAACGTGAAAGGACACGTTATATATATATATATATATATATATATATATATAATATTAACTATAGTACCAATAGTAACAAAACTAACTCTGCCGAAACTAGTATTAATTAAGCTATAATTTAAATCGTCTTGCACAACCCACTGAGAACGAACTCGGAGGGAAAAGAAGGGGAAGTAAAAAAAGAAACAAACGAAGTACATGAACAAAAAGTCAAGCACTCGTAAGAAAGAAAAAACCCAAGACGAAAACCCTAACACTAAAGCACTCAATACGAAAGTAGAGCAAACAATTTCCCTGACGAGCCGTAGGGCGAAACCGTGGTAGGTTGTTGGCTCTTGCTTAGATTTTCTTTCTATCTTTCTTTCTTTCTTTCTTTCTTTCTTTCTTTCTATGTATCTATCTATCTATCTATATATATATATATATATATATATATATATATATTTATACAACGATCTTTTTATAATAGTGTAGATGTATATATATATTTTTCAATATTCGACGACATAATTAATAATAATAATAATAATAATAATAATAATAAACTGAGCAGACGCTGTATCGCTATTGTGTCTCTTTCCATGACTGTGACAGGAGGGGGTTTATATATATATATATATATTATCCCTCCTGTCTCTTATATAATAGAGAGAATATTCATTCAGAAATAATCAGTTTCTTGTGATAACAACCATAAGGCGGAAATAATTTGTGTGATGATTGTAATCATATATATTATAACTTTAAACCTTATTTTAATTGATACTAATATTTGAGTAGATGATCCGTTTGTTTAATAAATAATATATATATATTTGTTTGTCTACAAGCTTGAATATTCAAGAAATTTTGTTTAAGAAAAATATGTGTCCTCTGCGACGATGTGAATCTGCAACTCCTCGGCAGAGTGGTTCCGTTGTTAGATCCGTTATGCCCTCGACTGATTGAGCTACAAAGCACTTAGCCGTTCAGGCAAGGCTAAATAAAAACTATGCGCTCTCCTCCAGAATTTAAACCAGCATTCCCTAGGCATAAGGGGTCACGTTAAATCTGTCGTAATCTAGATAAATTAGCTTCTAAGAATTTAGCCAGCCAGGTAAGGCGAAGGAAATATATGATTAGAAACTGCGTTCCCAGGGCAAACACGCTCATCGTCATACCCGCCGTGTTCTAGACTGATTGAACTACGAAGAACTTAGCGGGTCAGAGGAAACTGAATAGGGCCTTTAAAAGCAAATGTTTCATCATAAACTCTCGGAATCTTCGTATCTTGTCAGTTTCGTATCCAAACGTAAAGAATGTTATATTTTTAAAGTAGTAAAGGGGTTTTATTTATTAATCCGACATCTTTTATCATTTAAATCTATTTTAGTGAATACTTGTATTTGAGTAAACGCCCCCTTTATTTATTAACTGTATATTTCTTTATTTATTTACATTTACTGCCCTTTAGAATTCGAGAAATCTTATTAAATAAAAATATACATCCTCCTGGACATAGATAGATAGATAGATAGATAGATAGATAGATAGATAGATAGATAGATAGATATTGACACAGATACAAGAAGAAATAGATAGATAGATAGATAGATAGATAGATAGATAGATAGATAGATAGATAGATAAACAAATTGATATTGACACAAATACAAGAAGCGATAGATAGATAGATAGATAGATAGATAGATAGATAGATAGATAGATAGATAGATAGATAGATAGATTGATAGATAGATAGATAGATAGATAGATAGATAGATAGATAGATAGATTTCATTTGTAGCCGAGTTATTATTATTCTACCATGTGGTGTACAAATTGGATAGTCACGTGTGAAAATTGAAATTAAAAAATGGAAAAAAAAACACATAATGTGGAGTACAGTGAAAACAGCCAAACATCAAAAAACAGTAACAATGGTTGCAAAATATGTAGACTGTGCCAGAAAGAAAAGTTAGCTATTATGTTCTTCCCAAACAAAAATTAATTACTGAATGAAAGAACGTAAATTATGACTAAGTGTAACCAGACCATAAAATACCTATTAGGGTCATACAACCATGGATGAAAACTTTATAACTTCTAATTTTGAAAATTGCCCGTTCAAAAAAAAAAAAAAAAAAAAATCCCCGTTACGTGAGCGTTTAAAAAAACTGTAAAAATCAGTTATGGCGAATCGCCTGAAGACACCACATGGTAGAAACCTAGGTCGCGTAATAACACGTCTACAAATGAAATATATTCAAAAGTTCTACAATATAATTGTATTGAACACTTTTTAATACAATTGTGTACTGGTCTAATTTTATTATGACTAAAACCTAAGTAATTAAATAATTATAGTTATACTATAATTAGTTAATTACTCGGGTGTAATGAAAGCTTTAAAGCTAATCCATGGTCCTGGAGCTCAAACTCTTTGGACGTTGCCACGAAAGACTAAAATGCAATAGTTGTTTCCAGTTAAAGCGAAACCGTAGACTGAAAGAAAAATGAATGGATGTAAGTCAAATTTTGATTTCCTGGTATCGACATCAAATAAGTTTTTTTGTCGTAAACTGAATTTTCAAGGCTAAATAAGTCCTCTGAGTAAATGGTATCATGGCTGAGACTAAGGACTACAATTATACCTACTTAGAGCCAAACCCGAAGCAAAAACTAAAATAAAAGGGCTGAAAAAAATACAGACATACAGGCAGACAAACAGACACACACACAAACATCTTGCCTTTTATATATATATATATATATATATATATATATATATATATATATTATCGTTTTTCTGCACTATTGTAAGAACTGCAATCTTGAAACTTCTGAATGTCGTTTCTTATGTCTTTGGCTATGGGTGTATCAAATTTGATTAAAATCGGACCACTCCTTCTTTAACCTGATTTTTTCGATTATCGATTTTCGATATTTACCGGAGGTACCTTGACACAAAACCTAGCTAAGAACACTCGCAGACGCTTATAGTACAACTGTGTAAATTTTCAAGAAAATCGGTTCAGCCGTTTCGGAGTCTATAGATAACGGACACACACACACACACACACACAGACGCACACACACAAAGACACACACACAGACACACACACATGCACACACATAAGTTTAGATTTATATATAACTATAATTATTTAATTAATTGGGTTATATATATATGTAAATACGAGAAATTTTCATTAAATATTGGACTTTAGGAAAGAGTGCTAAAAATGAGATCTATTCATTTCTGTATAATTTCCTTATCCTTCACTGTATAAAAATGTGTGTGTGTGTGTGTGTGGCGAGAGGTGCATGCGTTTGTATACCGTTGTATTGTCCTGAATGTTTGTTAGATTGATTAACTGTATAATTCTTTCCAATATATTATTTATGTGTTACCGACACACGCGTGCATTCACAAGACCGTGTGTCTCCAACCTGGTTTATGCGCAACTCGAATCGTGCTAGTAAAAGCCGGTCCATTTGGAAGAGAAACACGAGTTAGAAAGCTTGACGGTAAAAGTATAAGAACAATTGTACTTTTCATTCGGCGAAGGACAAACGATTGGGTTGGGGCGGGGGGTGGGGAAACATTATACCTGTCCGTGCAGCTGCTGGTCATTTCCGCTAAGCATATATTTTCTCAACGAACTACAGAACGCCTTCATCTAATGATAGAAATACTCACACACAAACCCACCCACCCACCCACACATCACACACACAAACATATATATAGTCATCCACAGACAGATCTGTTTCGCTGTGTCACAGCTCATCAGTACGGCTAGACATCGGATTGCTTTTAACCCAGGATTGAAATCTGACCGAATTGGCGTCAGTCGGCGATTCTACCTCTGATCTGTTGGCGCTCAGTAGAAAAAGGCAAACTTTTAGCGTATGATGTATCATACGTCAGTAACCAGGGTGCTCTAATTCATTACTGAATGAGCGATGCGTAGATGCTAGAGTACTACTGTTTTTTCAAAGTCTACCATTCTTCTAGAGTGCTCAATCAGGGTGTGAGAGCGTATATATATATATATATGTGTGTGTGTGTGTGTGTGTGTGTGTGTGTATCAAATAAGACTGATATATCACTTTAAAAGATACAATTACCAAAATTACACAAAATTATCTAGAAATACTAAAGAGTAAATGTATTCAATAAAATTGCCATTGGCTTTAACCACGGCCTTAAGACGATTTTGGAATCTTATACATTTCTTCTGGATGGTCTCCTTGTTTAAGTTAGTGAATGCTGCCATAGCACATCACGCAATAAATACCGGACCTAACTAATAAAACAACAACTTTTAGGCAAAATGTGTCTTTATTGATCAACATAGTCTCCTTCTAGAGTGATACATTGATTCCAACGCTTCTCTAACAATTTGATGACTTTTTTGGAGAACGATTTCTCTTTGGCCTCAAAATAAGCCTCAGTTTCCAATATCACTTCTTCATTGGAGTCAAATCTCTTTCTTTGGAGCATTCTTTTGAGGTCTGAAAACAGCCAGTAGTCGCTGGAGGCCAGATCTGGAAAATAAGGTGGATGTGGAAGCAATTCGAAGTGCAATTCATGTAGTTTTGCCATCGTTGCGATCGACTTGTGACACGGTGCGTTGTTTTGTGGTCGTTTTCTTTTTTTTTTTTTTTTGGGCGATTTCTTCCTTTAAACGCACGAATAATGCTATGTAATATTTGCTATTGATGGTTCTTCCTTTCTCAAGGTTATCAATGAACAAAATACCTTGCGCATTCCAAAATACTGAGTCCAAAACTTGCTTACTGACTTCTGCGTCTTTGGTCGCTTTGGACGGCTTTTAACTCCAGCTGTCCACTCAGCTGACTGCCTATATGACTCCTGAGTGAAGTGGTGGATCAATGTTTTATCCATTTTCACGTATTTACGCAAAACTCCTTCTTGTTGCGTTAAAACAGTTGTAAAGAATCGTCGACGCGTTGTTGTTTTTGATCGACTGTGAGCAAACGCAGCATCTATTTTCTCATTGACAAATGTTCATGCAAAATGGTCATTACACTTCCTTCTGATATGTTCATCTCTTCTGCTATTTCCCGTAAAATCAATTTACGATCGGCCAAAAGAAGTTTGTGGATTTCTGTGTGTGTGTGTGTGTGTGTGTGTGTGTGTGTGTGTGTGTGTGTGTGTGTGTGTGTGTGTGTGTGTGTGCGCGTGCACGCGCGCATTTTCCGGGACAACTGCCGACTTTGGGCGACCTGAGCATTTAGCATCACTTGTTATTTAGAGATATGAGAAGACATAAAAATTTATGTGTGTGTTCAATTTAACTAATCAGAATAGAGATTTATTTTAAATTTGAAAAAGTTTATATTTTTGGGGACTACATGATTTCCTCTTTCAATCTTAACGGCCATGTTGTCAACTTATTGTAACCCCTGTCTAAACCCTATTTCCGTTATTACATTGTTACAAAATCTTTTCCTTTAGCTTTTTCTATATCTCAACATTTTCTAAAACAAAAAGAAAAAAGAAAAAAGAAAAGAGCTGACGAAAGAAAGAAAAAAAGAAAGAAAGAAAACATTTTATATTTTTATTCTAACGTAGGGACCTTTGAGTATTATACATTATTTTTATTTCGATTCAGAATGCATTTTATTCTAATTTTCTAAAACTTTTAATTTATAGATAACATTTTTTAATATTTTTTATTTATTAATTCTTTTTTTAAATTCATTTTGTTCTTTTTATATAAAATCTATTATACTATTATTATATTCTAACACAATTCTTAATATCGTAATACAACCTTTTAAATATCTATTAAATATCAATTAAACATTAAATATCAATTTAATTATTTTAATATCTATTTAATTATTATTTTCATTAAACAAATTATTAGATATATGCAAGTTAATAAACATTTTATATATCTTAGAAGTAGTACTACTTTTAGTGATTTGCGTTTTTAAGTGATTGATGCTTAGTAGAGCATTATATATGACGTGCATTGCATTTAAGGAAAAAAACTTTCTTGTCTGTGTTTTCCCTACTTTAAGTGAAAAATAACCTAAAGAAAATCCTGTAACCGTTTCACGAGGATACGCGATAACTTTTCATATTGGCTAAATACTACATATGTATACATTCAATTTATTTCCTCACTGACATTAAAAACGTCTGGGTCATTTCAATTCTCTGCCTACCTTATCCTTACAATCAAATTCCTCCTATCTATCATGATCTGGTTTTTTATTAGTTCATTGAGATAAGCCACCCCTTCAGAAATCTTCCGTCTTAATTGTCTAGATATAGTAAAAATTGTGTTGTTTTTAAGTTTCTATATATATATAATGATTTCGAACAAAAGAATTATTTTACTGCCTGACGAGGTACTAATAAGATAGTGCCGAAACACAACGGCTCTTGTGTTGCAGTAAAATATGTTTTTATTATAACCTTATAGAGAAATTAACGTATTTAACACCCACTAAGAATCCGGAATCGTTAAAAGCCAAAAGTAGAAATAGGAAAAGGAAAATTATATTGTTTAAACCCTCGTTCTGTAAACTATCAACCATTAACATTGGGAAGATCTTCCTTAAATTAATTAGTAAACATTTTCAGGGAGATAACCCCCTAAGTAAGATATGCAATAGGAAAATTATCAAAATTAGTTACTCGTGTACCAATAGCATGTATAACATTATTAACTCCCATAATAACCAAATCTTGAAGAAGTGTAGGGAATCCAATACTGAAAATAGAATGACACCCCCCCACCCTGTAACTGTAGATCTAGAAATAACTGTCCGGTTGAGAGTAAGTGTAGATCTGAAAATGTGATTTATCAAGCCATCATCTACCCTAAGGAAAATCAGGAGAGACGGAATGTTTATATCGGAATTTCCGCGGGAATTTGGAAGCAACGGCTTTAGACCCACAGATAATCCTTCACCAACCCTAGTTTAAATTACCAAACTGCTCTTTCTAGAAAATACTGAAAATTAAAAAAAAGTAACTTAGATCCCCAGATAAAATGGGAACTCATAGGTAAGGCTAGCCCCCCCCCCCTCAATAGCTTACGAGATAAATGTAACCTATGTTTGACAGAAAAAATTAAAATTTTAAAATTTCAAGACCAAAATATACTCCTTAACAAACGAAGGGAAATCATAAGTATGTGTCACCATGGAAATAAGTATAAATTACAATAATTATCCTATTCCCCCAATTAGTCCCCTTTTTAAAGTTGACCTAGCAGTTACCCCCACACCACCTGTCACTGCTAACCCTAGGGTCAGGCCACATACCTCCCACCACCAAAGAAGAATTACTACTAACTCCGTCCCCCAGCCCAACCCAATAAAAAATAATACATTCCAACCCCTTCCTTTACCTAAGCTAACATCTGGAATTTTTCTTCATTCTCTGTTTAGAAGGGGTCGAAGAATGCATGCCTTAAAATGACATGTTGAAAATGGCTATTTCCCCACTACGTTTTATCTGAATTTACAGATAAATAAAGATATATATAGAGACAGACAGACAGACAGACAGAGAGAGTGACCGAGTGACAGAGAGAGAGGGTGTTTGCCTTGGTAATCAGTATGTCATAGTTTTACATCCCGACTGAAGCAATAATGACAAAAATTATCTTCAGGTTATGTCATTACTACTTTCTAAGCAGTTTCTTCAAATAGGTCACTGGTGGATTAACGTAAGTGGCAGAAGAAAGAAACCATATCTTCCCAGTTCTTTTGTTTATATTAAAGCTTTAGTTATTATTCATAAGTTTTTAGTTTGTTTATTTTTTTCGTTTTGTATATTTATATACTTTATTATATTTATTTATTTCGCTTTGCATATTTTTTCATTGGTTGTACATTTTGATATTTTTTCAATTATATTAGATTTAGGTTTAGCATTAGTATTATTATCAGTCCCACGACTGGGTGTGGACGTAGATTCGTTTTGCAGCTGGGCACCGAACAGCTTCCTCTATATCTCGTTTTCGTTGCGTGCCAATGCCTGAGTTTCTTGGAATTAGCAACCAGTTTACTCAGCGATGTAGACAATCAATATTTGGCTCTGTCTGCCTTTCTTCTCTTGCCTAAGGTGGTAGCTTTTAGAATGGCAGTAGAAACATTATGCCTCTGTATGACGGGTCCATACCATTTCATTGAAATTTAGATTATGGGATTTCATTTATTCTTTTTCGACATTCTGAGATTGTATGTGTGGTAGTAGGAATTTGTTTTCGTGTCTTTCGTCTCTTTCTACAAGCATTTCATCTCTACATGATCTCATTCAATCATTAACTTAAGAATTAAGATTCAGGAGAAAATTAAAAATAGAACTATCGTACACATTTTTAAGGGTCTTTCTAGCAAATTAATAATAATGAAAAAGTTTCACATTGAAATGTTAAAAATAATCGAATATCAGTTCTATTATGCAAATTACGTTTAAAATGAATCAATCAAAGTCGATATATCGCAAATATAGATTTGGCAGTCTTGTACGAACTAAGATGACTGTCAACATTTCAGATTGACTATCTTCCATCCCACTCCAGTGATGTTAAACAATTGTAGCAATAAAATTAATCAATAAACGGAAATTGGAAAATAGGAAAATTCCAAAGTTCCTTAATGACAGTTGGAAGCGTGAAAACTCCATGAGTGTTGACATCCTTACTCTTAAATATGCATTTCTGTAATTTCTATTAGGCTAGGATTATTATAGATATATTAAAAATAAATTTATACTTAAACATTTACACTTATGAATTTACACTTATAACATTAATAAACAAAAAAAATTGGAATGAATAAACAACCCACAAAGAAATAAATAAAGAAAGAAAATTGAATGTTGACATTAAGAAATAAAAAGCGAAAGAAAAAGAGAAAAGAAAAAGAAAGAAAGAAAGAAAGAAAGAAAGAAAGAAAGAATGGGTAATGTTAAGAAAGAAATTGTGAAGATATAAGATCGTTAAGACACTCTGGTAATGGACACTTCCGTGATGTGAGCTGAGTAATTCTTATCGAATTCGCACATTCAAAGAGTAATGTTTCTATATACAAGCAAGTACAACAATCATTTCTCTTATAATAAAAACTACGAACGCGGGTGTCACTGAAGGCGTTATCCTAAGTCCTACGCCTTTTCTGATTTTCATCAACGATCTCCCTGATGTAATCAGATCCCAAGTAGGCATCTATGCTGACGACACCACCATTTACTCCCGCCTCACTAAGAAATCTGCCGACGCAGACAAGACAGACCTTGCTGCTGTTCTTGAAAAGGACCTCCAGTCAGTGGTGGACTGGGGTAAGAAATGGCTCGTATACTTTAATGCTTCCAAAACGAAGCTGCTTTCCTTTAACCACCATAATTCATACAGTAATGAATTTGAACACTTTTGGCTACTGGCGTGTGTTTATATTGTGTATATAACACGCTAAAATTTGCCTTCTTCACCCTACCGAGCGTCCAGAACTGAGAAGTAGAATCGCTAACTGATGTCAATTCAGTCGAATTTCAATCCTTGCTGGAAGCAGTCGGTTGTTTAACTGTACTGATGAGCTGCAAAACAGGACTGTCTGCAGATGACTATATATTTCTTTCTTGTAATACTCATAGAGATAGAAAGACAATAGCGAGTCAGCGTCGGCTCAGATGATTCTTTTAATACCAATTATTAAACTTTACTACCAGTTATGAAAGCTTTTGCCGCGTATTCGCTCTTTACTAGTGCCATATTATTTTACTTTTTTGCAATAATTATGCCGCCGTATAGTGAAGATATATATCCTATTGTAATAAAGACTATTGTGTATTCATCTGGGTGTACATATATATTTACGCTCTCGCCCGCTCATTGAGCACTATTGAGAAACGGTAAACTTTAAACACAGTAATTACCGCTATTTACGCATTGTTCATTTAGTAATGAATTTGGACACTTTCGGCTCCTGGCGTGTGTTTACATTGTGTATATAAAAATTTGCTTTCCTCTACAATAGTTTAGAGATAGAATCGCTGACTGGTGTCAAACCGGTTGGATGTCAATCTAGGCTAGAAGCAATCGGATGTCTAACCTTACTGATGAGCTTTGGTACTAAGAAACAGGACTGTCTGCGGATGACTATTTACGCTATCGCCCTCCGACTGAGTACTATGAAGAAACGGTATACTTTAGCAACAGTAGCCCATAGCTTAGCGGTTGAATCGCCGACTGATGTCAATATATCCTAAAAATATTATCAAAATCCAGTATTTAGTTGACTTTTGAAATATCTATAAAATGCATTGTGTTTTTTACCGAAGATATTTATAACGTAAATTATTATGTCTATTTTTGCAAGAATACCAGGTGCTGTTAGCGTTCACGGATGTGCGGATGTACGGATGTGCGTTGTGGTGCGGTGATGTCGGCTTGGAGGGGGAAATTGGTGAGCCGAGTTCCAATTTCAGTCGAGCACACTGCATTCACTTGCACACTAGTACCCTTGGGAAAGGTATTAATCCGTCCGTTCCCTCCAATTATGGGTTAAATAATTGAGGTCTGCTGTTCATGCGATCTGTGGCAGATTTCTGCACCGATTGTTTGTTATCAGCAGTTCCAAAAAGAGTGGATGGTACTACACAATGCCTTCACCACTATAAACAAATCTCTGTGTGGAAGTCTTACTAAGGTTAGACCCTCATACATCGAAATCGATGGGAGAGTCCATTATATATATATATATATATATATATATATATATATATATATATATATATATATATACTTTAGAAAATTGCAAATGTTTACTAATAGACTCCAATTTTAGTTCTACATACACACGCAGAAAGAAAGAAAAATACTGGATTTTAAAATTAAATACACACAAGCTAGGGTTAAATAGGGACTTAGGTGTGTTGAATATTTACAAATATTTCAATAGATAAAATTTTTTTTCAGATATTCCAAGAAATTTTTATCTAAAACAATACGACGTGCCGCATGTTGTGAACAAACACACCACGTGATGTAAACACAAAAAATATTCAGACGCTATCGTGAAATACGTTTCTAATTCAAATTTAAAAATCACTCGTTTCTGATGAAGGACCGAGGGCGGTCTGAAATATAAAATACAATAATAAAAAATAAACAAATACTGTCCAAAAAAAGTACATTTTTAAATTCAAAACTTTTTATTAATATTCTTTCCTATATATATATATATATATATATATATATATATACTACAGAAAGGGGTTACAAACACGAGGATGTAAGATATTTGTATTGGATAAGAGTGTCTGTGGGGCCTCGCTACACTCTAGCCAGGAGTAACTGACGAAGTATTGAAGGAAAAAATGTAAATTTATAGATGATTTAAACTATGCAATCGGATGTGAATAGGATGTATAGCAATTCACCACCATTATACAGTATACATTGATATAGATAGAGTATACGCGAAAACGTCAAAAATATACAGTACTAGCAGTATAGCTCGACGTTTCTTATTAAGTTCGTTCTAAGCTTTCGGCTCACATGAGCCATCATCAGAGAGGTTACAAGGACGTTAACATAAAAACCTCCACCATCTGCGACGATTTTATCTTGTGTTGGTATAAAACTTTGCTAAGCAACGATAACAGTTGCCTAAAATAGCAAACGCTATATCAATAGGTGCTCAAATGGCTGCCAGTTTAAAAGCTGAGGGGCAGATAATACCATGGGATACATATTAGCACTAGCATTCGTAGACTGATCTAAAATAATACAGTATATTTTGCTATATAACAGTATCAACTGATAATGTCCGTTTATACTTTGGCAATGAATATTTCGGTATAAAATGACAACCCGAAAAACACTATGTTTCTGAACATCATCCTCAGTAAAATCATTGTTATTTTAAAAGAGTTTCCATTACCAGACTAATGTTATATGCCAGGAAAAAATATAACATTAAACGCTCCTTCCGTTTACAAAAAGATGGTCAAAAGATCGAGTATACTTTCTTTGGACTCACAACTAAAGTTGGATGAGGTCGTCTCTGTAAAATCCGGCATATTATCTATTATGTATATTATTATATTTTATTTATCTAAATTCATAGCATCGTTATTTAGTCATCAGAGTATTTTACAATTGATTTCTATAACGTTACTCCTTCACTAAATTGTATATTTCATCATTTAAAAAAATGAATAACTCTTCTGACTCTTATTTCTCGCAATCTTACCTCACGTCGGACAAAAGTAAGTGTAGTAAAGATAAAAGATAAATAGATAGATAGATAGATAGATAGATAGATAGTGAACAGACTGAAATAGATAGATAGATAGATAGATAGATAGATAGATAGATAGATAGATAGATAGTGAACAGACTGAGATAGATAGATAGATAGATAGATAGATAGATAGATAGATAGATAGATTAACAATATGACATATATATATACAGAAAAAGAGAAAGAGATGAACAGTATGAAATAGATAAATAGATAGATATGTACAGGTTGAGTGTGATAGATAGATAGATAGATAGATAGATAGATAGATAGATAGATGTTATGTAGTACATTTACAATCTAAAAACCATAACAGATAATCCCAAGTAAATACAGACACATTATCAAGTGTTTAGATGCATGGAAATTAATGTCGGTGCAATACCCCCGTATTAAAGTAATGTCGGAGTTAAGCATCATGTGGTGCTGAGCTCAGCAGCTGACATCGTTTTGTTTGCAGGAGGGTAGTACATATATATATATATATATATATATATAGGTGTGTGTGTGTGTGTGTGTGTGTGTGTGTGTGTGTGTGTGTGTGTGTGTGTGTGAAACACATAGGAAAACATAGTAATGAATATTTCATTTGACAATTTATTTTTCTTTAGACGTCCTTCCATCTTCTCATTTAATACCGGAAACCACGCGAAAGCCTTTCTAATTTACGCATTCTTCCTTTCATCTTTTTTTTTCCCCCTTCATTAGCTTCTTTCTTTCTTTCGTTCTTTCTTTGCTTCATTCGTTCTTTCCTTACTTCTTCAGTTTGCCGGCTTTCTTTTCTGTGATTTTTTTTTCGTTTTGTTTTTCGTTGTTTTTTGTTTTTTGTTTTTTGTTTTTTTGTTTTTTTGTTTTTTTCCGTTTTTCTTTCATCATCTTGCCATTCATTTTGCTTTTTTTCTTTTTGTTTTTTTTTTGTTTTGTTTTTTGTTTGATTTTTTGTTTTGTTTTGTTTTGTCTTTCTTTTTGATTGCAGGAAGATTGAGCTGCGTCAGTCATTGAAATACGGATGGTCTGCTAACTCTGAAAATCCGCCTTGGAAATATGGGCTTTATAGTAGACTACTGTCGCCAGTAACAAAAATGTAACTGCCTCTGCCACCTTTCAGCGTGCTTATATTCTTATTCGTAATTTTACTAAAGTTAGTTTAGTACTGAACAAGCCTAAATGGAAATGAAAAATAGGTTATCAGCATTTGAGATCCGAGATTTTACCATGACTCGAACACCGACCACTGGCGCCGAGTGGGATGAAGAATACTTGGGAATCGAACTCATAGATCAGGTCGTTTGGCTTATTTATACGTTCATTTGTTTTGATTTGTTTATTTTTATTTTATTTTTTTTCTTTTATCGATTTAGACTTCTTTCTTTTTTATACGAACATCTTACTTTTGAATGAAGATACATTCTCACAAACCCAAACAAATCTTTTTTTTTTTTTAATTATTTCACTCAAAGCAAGGCGATAATGCCACTAATGCGCAGGGTGTTACAGGCAGTGAAACTGAAAGCGAAGACATAGAATACAGAGGATTGGGGAAAGGAAAAAGATGAACTGGATTTAAAAAGACAGAATATGGCAACTGACGTTGCATTTAAATTATTGAAGATGATATCTATCGGAGAAGCAGGAAATCAGAAGTAATTCCACAAGCGGGAATTGCTAGAAAAGAAACTATTAAAGTAGAAGTGGAAGTTGCATTTCACTATTTCAACAGTAAAAGATTGAAACCTAGATGCCAATCAGTCAGTTAAGTACATACGCTTTAGGCGATCATGTCTCGAAAGCATCTGATTATAATCCCTAAAAATGGGCAGAATTCCTAAAAAGTGGAAGGAATACTGAAACAAGGGTATAAGGTCTCAAAGAGAGTTCTTTGAAGAGGAATAAGGCACCATTATCTTAAATATGCTTGATTTTTGCCAATATAAAATTCTTAGAGCATTTATAGACATTTATGTTTTTCTAAAATTCTCACTTTGATGGCTGAGTCTGTATGTTATCAGAAATGAGAATTAGTTTGAGAATATTTTGAAAGATCTATTCAGAAATTTATAATTCATGTAAGGTTAGCATACAATGATAAATTTTTGGAAGGTGTGCTTTAGTTGAAGGTATACAACAGTTTAATATCACTACAATGATGAAAAGCTGTTATTGGCTATAGAACCCAATTTGTTCTGTTATTTAACCCATAACTGGAGGAAAGAGACGGATTAATACCATTTCCAAGGGTATTTGCGCGTAAGCGAATGCAAGGAATTCAACTGGAATTCGAACCTGGCAACCCGATTTGTCGTTCCGTGGTTTAAATTCATGTAGTCGGAGCACCATAGAAAAAAGCTTGTCCGGGCAATTGCCATGAAAATATTTGTAGGAAAGACAGAGAGAAACCATGTTACGTCGGTGAGAAATTAGTTAAAGTCGAGATGCCAAGTCAGGATCGATTATATTGCAGATTCTTCTTTGGATTTTATCAAGAATGTCAAAATGTACAGCAGAAGCACCCGACCAGATATTGCAACAGTATTTCAATGCACGGATGAATGGTAAGTTTATAAATATTCAAGTTGGATTCTGACGAGAAAAAAACTTCTGACACGACACAGTGACTCAACTTTCCTTGCAGTGGATGCAGCCTTTAATTGGGTGAGGTCACTCCCCTTAAAGTCAGTGGAAAAAACGTGAGGCCAAGGAGGCGCAGTGGGTTCCTCTCACGGAGTTTTACGTCGGCCAGTACTGAACGGACATGCCTCCCAATACTATCATACGAACGCGGGTGTCCCTCATAGCTCTGTTCTAGGTCCTATGTTTTTTCTTATTGTTGTAAATTCCGGGTGAGGAACCGCACAAAATAATGAACAACAAAAACAGATATGGAGATAGAAAAGTGGGTTATATTGAGCGTAATATACAAAATTGAACGCAGGTTAGTAAATTCAGGAATACCATTAGTAAGAAATAAATATATACAAGTCTTGAAGTGAAGTCGTAGGAAATAGTATATACGTGTATATTATTTTAGCTAAGTGGAGCGAGGAGCTAGTCTGACTTCTGACGAGGTAGTCACTGGGTAACTTCGGTATCTCTCGGTAACTTACGTATCAGTTCCGGTATTCTCCGATAACTCGCACGGATCTCTACGATTACTCTCAACACTCAACTCTCAACCGCTGTTCTCTCTATGGCAGGAGTATATGTATACTCAGTCGAGTCCATTATCATATATAAAGGGGAGATCCCACAACACTTATCTACATTAACGATCTCCCAGATGTAATAAGATCCCAAGTAGATATATACGCTGACGACACTACGGTTTACTCTCGCCTCGATCAAAAATCTGCCGAGGCTAACAAAGCAAACCTCGCTGAAGACAATCGCTTCTACCCTCCATTAGCATGGATCAGGCTAGTCTCCCTGAAAGCAAAACACTGCGCCTCTTCGGGTTAACTCTCACAACAGATCCCAAGTAGAACGACTATATAGAATCCATAGCTAAATCCGCTGTTAAAAAAAGTCGGTTCTCTGTTTCGGGCCAGGAAGTTTTTCCCGTCTGAAACAATCCTGCACATATAAAATTCTACCATCCGCACGTACATTGAATACTGCTGCCATATCTGGTCGGGTGCTTCTAATATTCACCTACGGGTCCTTGAAAAAATACAACGGAAAATCTGTAATGTGATCGATCCTGACTTGGCAGCTCAGATACAGTCACTTTCTCACCGGCGGGATGTGGCTTCCCTATATCACTTTTACAAATACTTTCACGGCTTCTGCTCCGATGAACTTAGATCACTGGTGCACCCTGGATATGAATTTATACGAGCTACTAGATTAGCTACTAGGTCCCATCCTTTTACAGTGAAACCAATAAAATGTAACCGCAATTTCTACTCTAACAGCTTCTATTCTCGCACTTCCCGCCTGTGGAATTCCCTTCTGTTTACTTGCTTTCCTGATAGCTATAATCTCCAAGAATTTAAATGTAAAGTCAGTAGTTATCTCCTATCTCACTAATCTGCATCCTCTCTCTCTCTCTCTCTCTCATGCTCCTTTCTCCGTCCACTCCACTCTCATCAGTATTCTCATCTTTCTCTTACCCACTTCCTGACACCTTCTATAACCTGTGACACTTTCTCATAAATCTCCTCCTATATAACCCCCTGCAGAACAGTTGCAGTAAAATACCTTGCTTGGGGCGATATGATTATAAAAAAAATCCATCTTGCACATTTATAAGTCTAGCATTCATCTGTGCATTGAAATACTGTGGCCATATCTGGTTGGGTGCTTCTGCTATTCACCTCAAGGTTCTCAAAAAAATCCAAAGAAGGACCCACAATGTAATCAATCCTGACTTGACATCTCGGCTTTCTCACCAACGTGATGTGGCTTCACTCTCTCTTTTCTACAAATATTTTCATGGCAACTGCTCTAGTGAACTTTTTCTTGGTGCCCTGACCACATGAATTTAAGCGTGCTACTAAACTGTTATCTAGGTCCTTCTTTTTACAGTTGAAATAGTTAAATGTAACCGCTTTTTCTACTTTAACAGTTTCTTTTCTCACACTTTCCGCCAGTAGAACTCCCTTCCGTATACTTGCTTTCCTGATAACTACAATCACCAAAATTTAAATTCAATGTCAAATGCTATCTTCTATTTCCTTGAATCTTATCCATCTTTTATCTTTTCTTAGACACCCAGTACTAGTTTTTCTTTTGTTGTTCTTTTGTTTTTTGTTTTTTCTCGCTGAAAACTACTGCTCACTAGTAGCAGTCCAGCTTTGTCTGGAGTGAAACGATTAAAAAATGTCAGTGCGCATGAGCAGAAGTATTATGCTCCAACAAAGATTATCATTTCACAGATCTCTTTCTAGTTATTTTTATTCATATTATCCTAGTTCAAGACAACGTCAAACGAGGCGGTAGAAATGTTTGCAAATAATTTTCAATGTCAAATTGTGGAAAATTGCCTGCCTAGAAAACTCAGCATTTAAAAATCTGGGTTTTGCCGGGGTTCGAGAGACAAATCCAGGCTTCAGTTAGAAAAACAAAACCAGTATGCGGTGCTGAAATGTGATTGCAATACTAAATTTTGATGTTTTATCATTTAGTCAGATTTCTGAGAGTTGTTCAGGTCAAGATATTTTGAGCTTATCAGGCGTAGTAATTTATAAGATGTATCTTAGTCTGGCACATGAGTTAGAAGAATTTTTTGCGACAATCCTCCACCTAAAATCAATAGCTAAAGCATGAACACATGCTATCATTTCAACCACAAAGTCTATTCTTTCACAAATTTGGCGAATTTAACCTATAAATGATACTTTCCTTGCACGTAAGAATTTATTTCTATCGACAATGCAAATGTTCCTTGATGATTCTGAAATTTGAAAGCCTGTAATGCCTCATTGACCCACATTTCTAATGGTCACATCAATTAAAAATTTACTCAGATATTCTTAAAAGGTAAAAGTAGAGATACTAAGACCAAGTTGTATTCAAACCTAAACTTTAAATATTCAAATAACAACTCTAAAGTAATCCAATCGAAAAAAGGTTGCAGGATTGCCTTTCCAAGCTGATATAGATAGATAGATAGATAGATAGATAGATAGATAGATAGATAGATAGAAGGACAGGATGAAGGAATAGATAGATAGATAGATAGATAGATAGATAGATAGATAGATAGATAGAGATAGAAGGAACAGGATGAGATAGATAGATAGATAGATAGATAGATAGATAGATAGATAGATAGATAGATAGAACAGGATGACAGATAGATAGATAGATAGATAGATAGATAGATAGATAGATAGATAGATAGAAGGAAAAGGATGGAGGATGAGATAGATAGATAGATAGATAGATAGATAGATAGATAGATAGATAGAAGGAACAGGATGAGATAGATAGATAGATAGATAGATAGATAGATAGATAGATAGATAGATAGATAGAAGGAACAGGATGAGATAGATAGATAGATAGATAGATAGATAGATAGATAGATAGATAGATAGATAGATAGATAGAAGGAACAGGATGAGATAGATAGATAGATAGATAGATAGATAGATAGATAGATAGAATAAGATGAGATAGATAGATAGATAGATAGATAGATAGATAGAGGAGATAGATAGATAGATAGAATAAAAGGATAGATAGATAGATAGATAGATAGATAGATAGATAGATAGATAGAAGGAACAGGATGAGATAGATAGATAGATAGATAGATAGATAGATAGATAGATAGATAGATAGAAGGAAAAGGATGAGATAGATAGATAGATAGATAGATAGATAGATAGATAGATAGATAGATAGATAGATGTTAATAATAAAAGAGAGATACCATATAGTGAGAGAAAGAGGTACTGACTGAAATAATGAGAGAGGGGTTAATAGCTGATAAATATTAGATCACTGCAAAAGTTTTTGATAGATTAGGAACTTAAAAACGAAATCTTACAAAATTTTACGTAGATAGATAGGTAGATAGATAGATAGATAGATAGATAGATAGATAGATAGATAGATTAACAATATGACATATATATATATATATATATACAGAAAAAGAGAAAGAGATGAACAGTATGAAATAGATAAATAGATAGATATGTACAGGTTGAGTGAGATAGATAGATAGATAGATAGATAGATAGATAGATAGATAGATAGATAGATAGATAGATAGATAGATAGATAGATAGATGAATGACATCTTTTAAGATATTTTCCTTTCTAAAAATTGAATAGTCAAAGCATCAAATCAACAATAGGGAATGAAAGAAAATTTACCCAACATCACTTAAAATTTCTTCTAGAACTTCTTCTGGTATATTCTGTCGGCTGGTGTCTGTCCGATCACGTGACATACAGGGACACGCTGCTAATAGTAACTGCAAGTAAAAGAAGCGAAGAAAACGAATCAATGAAAGCTTAGCAGATTTATTCATTCGCCTTCATTAAATCAGAAATACTTCCTATGAGTTATCGTTCTTGACAAAGTTTAGTTTCGTATCTCACAAGATCAAATATCGTCAGAAAATTTATACAACAGAAATGGTCAGATAATTAAAATATAATGAACCTTTAATTTACAACAGTTGATTCGGTCAGAAATTGCAATGATTCAGAAATATGTTTTAAATTCACAAAGTTTTTAAATTATTATAATTATTCTTGCACACTTCATGTCAATAATCAATAATTGTCGTATTAATTATATAATTAAACTAAAACTTAATGTAAAACGTACACGCATACATACATACATACATACATACATACATACATACATACATACATACATAACCCCTCCATATATAAAATTAGGCCTGTAAATAAATAGGGCTATCTAATCAAACACTTTTCCATAAAGGAAACCGCTTCCATAGCCGAAACGTGTCGCTACCATTTTGTCCACATAGGTTGTGTTGATAGTGCAAGGTTTGATTTACCTATTTAAGGGGAAAATCTTTCGTTAGGACTTCTACTAGTATCTGCAATCTCAAAATATTTAAATGCAACGTCAATTGTCATCTTCTATCTTCTTGAATCCCATTCATCTTTTATCCTTTCTGTACCCAGTCTTTTCTCTCACTGTAACCCTCACCCTGCACATTAGTGGTGGTCTCGCCTTGCTTCGAGTGAAATGATTAAAAATGAAAAAAAAAAAAAATCTGTGTTTTTGTGCACTTAGTGATGACCTGAATAAAACAGAACTTCGTTGAAAGTCACTATTATTTCTGATACTGCAAAGACTGTATCGTGTATAAAGCAAGACAGTATCTGCAGTGAACAAAAAAAGTTCTAGATTTTAAAATTCAAATGCTAAGCACTGACTCAGTGATTTTGATAGAAATAAACGAATTTACTCAAACTTACAAAACCTTTGCTTAACACACACAAAACTCACGAAATTTCACACCTCGATGCAAAATGTGTTTGGTCAATAGAAAACAAGGAAACATCTAAAAAATAGAAAGGCCAGAATCACATCTGGGAGTGAATTCCCAAGTGACCTTTTCGAGCCTCACAAACAAAAATAAAAGACGTGCATGTTTCGACTGTCGCCAGAGAGAAAGAAAACGAGAGCAATTAACACGTACCCTTGACAAACGTCAGCCGATCGTTATTATTATTGTCTCTGTCACTCTTTCTCACTTCTTATCTCTCACCCGTCACATCCTTCCTTTTCACCATTCACCCTGAGCGACAATTTCAAAGACTATACTACCCAACGATAAACGCTCATACATACATACACACATATGTTCCTGTCTACGTACACATAAACTCATTATTGCAAGGACAACTACGAACTCTTGATGCCCTTAACTTCTTAATACTGTTTCTCATTGAACATTAACTTCTACCAATTTATGTTATTCCTTTCTGTTAATAAATTTCTATTTAAACATGCAAAAACTATACTCTTATTCTTCCACAAATCAAACTTCTGAGAGACTTCTGATAATCCTGGATAAAACCTGTAGTTTGTAGGAAGTTTGGTTATGTTTCACACAAGGCCAATTCAAAAAACATTAACCATCTCCCTACTTCTGCATATCAACCCCAGATTTAAATATAATAGGCACTAAGTTCATATACCAAGTTTAAACTTAAATAGTTTGTAGCATACGAACAGGAATCTTACAGAAAGTATGTGCCTAGAATTAAAGGTTGAAGAAACCAGAGTTGTGTCATGAAGCCTACTGACTTGGGTGAAATTGCCTTTCCTGGGGTGAAATGATCTAAAAAATCTTCTTTTTTTTTCTTTTTAAAGAAAGCATGCCACTAATGATTTTTAGGCTTTTTTTTTTCAATTTAATTCATTTTTTACAATCTGTCGGGTGATTAGAGGGTGAAGGATGTACGTTGTGGTGCAATAGATAATGGCTAGAAATGAGAAATCAGAGAGCAGATTTCGAATTCGAATTCGTTTCATTCACTTGCGTACAAATACACTTAGGAAGATTTCTTCTCCCTCCAGCTATGGGCTGAATAGCAAGATAGTTTTGGTTACATAGCCTTGGTTGGCAACCAGTCTACTGCAGAAAGAAATGTCAATCTACTGCTGGAAAATCTTCTGTCTAATGAGTCAGATCTGATCGCCCATGCGTGTATCACGTATGGCACTTAACTGACAGACAGACGCACTAATTAAAGGATGAACCAGAACTTTTACGCAATTTACATGAAAGAGCAACAGTTTATGATTAAAGGCTTTTAATTGTATGCTACTGTTTGAAAAATAATGTTGAATATGATATTTTAAAAGTATGTCATCCTTCATTTATTAACCCATTTAATGAATATCTTTTCACACGGTCAAATTCTCCAGCATTTGCAATGTTTTGTGATGGTAATTGATGCGTGTTCAATTTTTTCTATGGATTTTTATTGGTGTTATGATATAACATCAATAATATATATATATATATAGCAGATCTATTTCGCTGTATCACAGCTCATCATTTGAAATGATTTGTTTGTGCATTATTTTTATCGATACTCGTATTTAAGTAGATATTCTGTTTATAATTAAACAGTATTATATGTTTATTTCTACCGGCCTGATAATTTGCGATAAATTTTTGTTACCAAAATACTGTTTGATTATCAACAGAATGTCTATTTAAATACGAGTATCGATCAAAAATAATGTTCAAACAAATCATTTCAAATTATCGGTTGTTTATAACCCGTTTCGTTAATCTTCATATATATATATATATATATATATATATATATATATATATATATATAGTGATGAGTTGTGATAATGTTTAGCGCCAAAAGTGTTGTTTTTCAGTAGTTTTATTGATAAAAGTTATTTTGGAAAGAAGGTTTTTATCGTACAGTGCACGATATCGGATGTAGATAGAGCATTAATAGGTTCAATGCAAATAACATTTCCCTGTAAGTGAGCAGGTTCATGTCGACCTCAAAGTTCAATGAGGTCATTGATGACCCCTCATCAGGGCAGTTTTAGTTATTTATTTTCGCGAGTCCAATAACTAACCCCGATTAGTGGAGGCAAAAACCTGATCAGCTAAAGTGATATATATATATATATATATATATATATATATATATAGTAATGGTTGTAGCAATGGTTTATAAATTCATAGTATCACTACACAAACATTTTAGCGTTTCGAAGCTGCTATGTGCGCTTCTCATCTGGTGATAAGTTGAAATGAAAATTAAATGGTGAAAACGGTTTATTTATGGTGATATGAAGTTTAAGTGAATGTGGGGTGGTAGCTTATTCTGATTTAGTCGGCCGTATTATTATATATATAACGAGATTTCTTAAAATGTTGCATGATAATGCTGCCTTAAATCACACTTCAGTGTTGGCAGATAGACTCATTTTAATAAAATAACACAGATAAACAAACACATATTTAGATCTGTGAGTGTGTGTGTGTGTGTGTGTGTGCGCGCGCATGCGTGGTTGTATATATGAAAATATCTTCTCAAGTTTTCGACTCAACCAAGAAACCTCTCAAATAAAAATAACATTTCATCATTAACTATTTAGTCAGATTGCCTCGTTTTTTACGATTTATCAGTTTCCTGTATGTTATTTAAAGCCAGATTTTTTTCGATTAAAAAGCTTTTTTAAGGAGATAATAATTCTTTACTGATACAAATTTTACTAATTAACCCATAGCTGAGAGAACGAGAAGAGGTGGATTCACAATTTTCCAAAGAGGTAATTGCGTGGAAGTGAATATAACGGACCTGCTGAAATTTGAACTCGGCTTTCAGATTTCAAATTCGGAACCGTTCTTAATTACATCACCGGCACATCCTAGTTTACAGTAGCGGTTACCCATCTAGGTATTGCTTAGGCTCGGCGATGCTTAACTACACTGATCGTACCAGTGTTTCAACGTGATGTAGTTGTAAGATTTAGACAGATTTCTTGAATTGGGTCGTGCCGATAAGTTTTAAGCATTCACTTTTATTAGCGATCGCAAATTTCACGCTGACATCTTTGTCTGCGCTTGCAGGGGTGTCTGTATTTTCTTGTGGGCGAGTTTCCCGCACAAAAAAACACCAACTTATTATTGGCTACCAAACGCAAACTTTCCCATCGAGTGTTGCCATTTCCATCTTTTTCTTTTCCTCCGACCCAATTGCACCTGAAATCCCCCAAACCTTTTACCATCGCATACACACTCTTCCGCCCCCGCTAAAATCAATCCAATCCGTATCAGTGAGATGACAAACATAGGAAATTAATTGATGCCAGGGATATTTGTTAAAGACGGATCAGTCCTGGTCGTATCGATCACTGTTCGGATTGAGTGATTCAGATTTTAGCCTGTGTGCCAATAGCCTTGCGATTTTTATGAGTATCGCTGTCGTGGCTTCCAGTTAAGACGTGTATTACGAAAGGTGAATTGCTTTTTAGTCGACATTCTAACGGAATTCTCGCGAGATTGGCAGTTCTGATCAGGACAGATAATCATATCGACTCGAAATAAGAAATTGGAAGCCCAGTTCGAATTCGTTTCATTCACTTATGCACAAATTCCCTTAGGAAAGGCATTAACCCACTCTTTTCCCTCGAGCTAACGGTTGAATAGCAGGATAGATTGTGTTCTATAGCCTTGATTGGCAACCGGTCTACTGCAGAAAGTAATGACAACCTACTGCGGGAAAAAGTTCTGCGTAATCAGTCATGTCTCATGTGTATTACGTATGGCAGTTGAATCGTCAAGAACAATGATCGCATACGTCCTGAAGGGAACAGATTGATTGACTGATTTGCTTTTTATGGATTATCAACCTTTTGGAAATTAAAGTCAAAATATATTTTTAGATTTTTTGTATCGCCGAGGTAGATACGATACACAGAGAATGTGTGCTGCGGTAATATTCAGTACAATATCCGGAGCTAAACGGATACACACGGAACAGTACAATACTTACTATGACAAACAAGACAGAGAGAAGGGTCTTAGATTGCAATTGTCGTCGAAGTAATCAGTCCGAATATTGCTCGAATGACATTCAAATATTACGCCTCGAACACTACTATTCTTTACTTTAATTGACTATTTCAGCCATGGGCTATTTCATAATTGAGAGTGCTGCAAGGATGTCAGCCGCTCTACAATAGGATTGAAATAATTTTATTTTTTTAAATATTTTTTTTTACAATTTTTGGATTGTAAGAATTTTATTCTATTTTTTAGATAAAGGATGCAAGACCAATTATTTAACCGATAGCTGGTGGAGGAAAAAGGTGGATTCATTCCATTACATATATAATATAGAATATAACGAAACTGACTAAAATCAAAGCTTACAGTAACTAGTATTCCATAGTATGGTGATTTACTAAGCGTAGCTTAGATGTGACCCAAAGCAGAAAGTAAGGAACACCCAGTGAGGATCGAACTCACTACTCAGTTGTAATGATTCTAGAGAGACAAGCTTACTAACCATTACATAACCTCGAAATGCCCAACTAGCATTCCATAGTATGATCGGTGATCGAACAAGAACCAGTGTTTCAGCGTGATATGGCTGAAACCCACGGTATATCTAAACTTATTTATAAATGGAACTTTGTCTCTGTGTGTGCATGTGCGTGTGTGTGTGTGTGTGTGTGTGTGTGTGTGTCTGTGTGTGTCTGTGTGTGTGTGGGGGGGGGGTTCGTTACCTATAGACTCCAAAACGACTGAACTGATTTTCTTGAAAATTTACACAGTTCTGCGAGTGTTCTTAGCTAGGTTTTGTGTCGAGGTACCCCCGATAAATATCGAAAATCAATAATCGAAAAAATCGGATTATAGAAGGAGTGGTCCGGTTTTAATCAAATTTGATAGACAAAGACATAACAAACGATATTCAGAAGTTTCAAGGTTGTAGTTCTTACAATAGTGCAGAAAATCGATAATATATATATATAAGGCAAGATGTTTGTGTGTGTGTCTGTTTATGTGCCTGTATGTCTGTATTTTTTTCAACCCTTTTATTTTAGTTTTTGCTTCGGGTTTGGCTCTAAGTAGCTATAATTGTAGTTCTTAGGCTCAGCCATGATACCATTTACTCAGAGGACTTATTTAGCCTGCAAAATTCAGTTTACGACGAAAAAACTTATTTGATATCGATACCAGGAAATCAAATACATCCATTCATTTTTCTTTCAGTCTACGGTTTCGCTTTAACTGGAAACAGCTATTGCTTTTTAATCTGTCGTGCCAACGTCCAATGAGTCTGAGCTCCAGGACCATGGATTAGTTTTAAAGATTTCATTATACCCGAGCAACGCCGGGCTATACTGCTAGTAGAATAAAAAGTTACAACTTAATTCAATAATCATAAGTCTTAGACGATCAGCAAAAAGAATTAGAGAAAGGTTTGACATGAGACTTATTGCCGTTCAATATATGGAAATAAAGATGATTATGTGCGAATAACATTTTTGGTTTATTAAAACCGATGCTAAGAAAAAATAGTTCTTAAAACAACTGGATGTAATAAATTTACTTATTAACCGGCTTATGAACCCACATCGCGTGGAACACCGTATGATCACCGAAGTTAAACAAAGTCAGGCCTGCTCAGCAAGTAGATCGTTGACCTTTTGGAAATATCAGATCTTTTAAGCTTAAAGGTACGGTTGGTATAATGGATAATGGTTTGTAATAGATAATCGTAAAGCCGAGTTCAAATTCCCGTTGGGTTCGTTATATTCACTTATGTTCAAATAACCGTGGGAAATATATGAATCCATGTTTTTTTTCTACCTCGGCTATCGGTTAATGAGTAAGACGTTTATCACTAAACGATTACTATCTAAAAAAAACGCTATCATCGGAAAATATTTTCTGGCTTTAATTCGCCTACAAAGGTTTGATAAGCGGTAGAAAACGAGTCTTCAACAGTGGGTTTTAACTCAAGTTTGACACCAGAATCCGTAAGAAAGCTTCATTTTAAGTAGATCTATGGTTGATGGAAGAAAAGTGATGGATTCCTACCTTTCTTAAAGGAATTTGTACAAGACCGAATGTAACGGTCTCGGCCGGAATTTGAAGCCTGTCTACCGATCCTACATTCAGCAACGATAAACGCTATTCTGTGCGTAGATCAACTCGATGTTAACTTTGAGGGTCCCTAACTAATAAACAGTCGCACAAGTTGTTCGAAATGTATCGTGTTTCTAAAATATAATATGGCAGAGTCAGTGGACAGGGACATGTTATAGCAACAAATAAAGTAAGAAAAAGGCAGGATATATTGCGGTCTTTTCATTGGCTCGTGAATTGACTAATCATCAACTAGATAGAAGGTGAGATTGACGAGTAAAAAGGAACTTTCTTCCTTCAAGATCGTTTAGTTAGTTTTTTTTTTATTGGTAGCGAAAGGACTGCAGTAGCGAAGTTCTTTCACTTCACATACTGTTCTCTCTCGTCCGCTGACGAGTGGCCAGCGACATTTCCCTGTCTGAGACAGTAGAATTTGACCTGTGCAGACACCACAGGTTGTAGCATTTGTTATTTAAAAAAAAAAGAACTTTCCTATGAAGAAAAGATGGCATTTGAATTCAATTAATTTGGAAATTCTCGCAAAAATCAAATAATTGTCGGATTTTAATGAAACTTTCAGTACTCATTCACAAATGAATAAAAAATTTTTTTTTAATTTTTTTTTTTAAATATTGGTGAAAAAAAATTTTTTAACTCTGTTACCCCCACTCCACGTAAATACATGAAATTTTAATAAATATTAATTTCTGTAAATTATTTTTTTATTAGTTAAACGCAGAACTCATCGTGAAATATAAATCATCTATTTTTTTTTTATTGAAAATTATCCGGCACTATCCGAAACTCTGCCCCGAAAATAAATCTAAAAAATGCATTAAAACTATGATATAATTTAATATGATAAGCTTTTAATTGCAGGAATAAATAATAAAAATTAAGGACATTATAGTCTGAAGAAAATAACTTTTTCGATTACTAATAAAATTTTACAAGAATTGTTTTCATTTATTTTTATTATTATAATAATTCATAAAGTTTTAAAAATATTTCTAAAACCTTTTAAAGAACTGTATGATTTTTTTAGTTAAGAATTGATGATTATATTGCTTATCAAAATATAAAAAATTTACTAAAAACTTTTAACCCATTATATTTTTAAAATAACTAAAAAAATGTTTTTGTGTGTAAATAAATATGTTCATTTAAGTACGATGTTCCATAGATTTCATAACAAGTTTCTATAGGGGTCGTATTTATTTTAGAAGTTTACAAGTGTTTTGGATTATTCCCCTTACATGGAAAACTACAGAAACTGCCAATGTGAAGAGAGGACAGTCGTTCGCCAATCACAAATTAAAGCCACAGAGGATGTAGTGACAATGCTTCATAAGAACATATTCCGAGGTTTAGTGGCAATCTAGACAGATGATACAACAGTATATAAGTACACGTACATAAATCTAAATTCAGAAAGCCTGGCAGCTGATCTTTGTCTGATCTAGCTTTAACAGATCACTGAGAGAAAAAACTGATTTTAATGTTACAAGCCAAATCAAATAAATCTATCGTGTAACGTTCGGACATCACCGATTAGATCCTAAATTTTCAGATATCATACTGAACGATTATTTATTGCCTTTGACGTTTATTATTACTCAAGTTCATGTCAGAACTCAAGGTGAAAATATCGATACGATCCATTGTCATTGAATGTTAAATCCCTGGACCGGGCAATGTATATTTGTACTCTGTGGAAACTGGTGGACAATAGTATTAAATAAAAGAAGTACTAAACTATGACCATTGGAACTAAATAAAGGGTCCTTGGACTAAATAAAGGTTTCAGTCCAGAATTCCCTGTAGAATTTCTGTTATGGTGAAACGCACCTATTCCTCAGATAATGGACTATCCCTCCTATATTAATAAGAGTTAACAGGAGTTCTTAAAAAAGTTCATAAAATTTCTTTAGCCTTCTATTGGAGTTCAGTAGAACTACTAGGCAGTTTATATTAGTCGGCAGTTAGCTGAATACTAAGGAGTCAGCTTTCAGTGGAAGATTACCAAGTTCCTAACATTTTGGGTACGTTAAGTCTATTAGCAACCGACATAGCACGGTTATAATCTTCAGTGCAAAAACTACTCCAAAATAATTACTGAGATCGATATAGACCTGAGGAAGTCCGGAAGACCCAACAACCGAAACGTTGTGATAAAAACAGCAAATTTGAGGACAGCAGCCCAAATATAAATCGTGTAAATAAAAATGTTTATTTTCATAGCTTCTTTATCGCAATTTCGTAACCGTTGGTTTGCCTAGCCCATTTCTTTAACGATCGAACCATTTCCGCAAAACAATTTATCTCGGAAACATTATATGTGGGGGCGGATAGATAATAAGAATATCCGGAATGTTTTTTGCATTTATACCGTAGGACAGTGACAGGTAGTGCCACCCGCGGCCAGAGAATAGGTGACCCCAAACTCTGAATCAAATCGTAATTTGTAGAGTATTAGAACGATGTTAAGACAGAGATTCCTGGCTCCTGGTACTATTTAACGGCGGCGCCCACATCCTCTTTAACATCTTTACAATTTCCTCCCAATTTCAATTAAAAGATTTGTATATCCACTGGGGAATGTACAAACATAGAGATAAATTTTCATATGTAAATATCTCCACATAAACAAATACCTGTAGATACGTACTCACATATACCTGGAAACACCTACTTATATAGGTAAATCTCTCATTATATTTAAGGAAGGCTTCCTAAATCTTTAAGTTTAGGACAGTTTTATTGTTTGTTTTAAACGCTGCACGTGACTGTAAGTGGGGAATAGGTATTTCTGTATATACACAATTTTTGTAAATGAATACGAAAATATAAAGAAACAGTAATATTCATTTATACATACTTGGACATGGTATTAAAATATATATATATACAGATGTGTGTGCGTGTGTGTGTGTGTGTGTGTGAGAGAGAGAGAGTAGTCATAGAATTAGATAGCACACACACACACACACACACACACACACACACACACACACACATGTCTTTGAAACTCATTTCATTAAGATACTCATTACTTTTCCTCTGTGAATTTGAGGGATTAGTTTCTGTGCATAAAATCATAAAAATCGCTTCGTTTCTTAAACGCTGACACTAGCTATGTTTTCAAATAGCTAAACATATGTCTGAAATTTTATCTTGACAGAATCTGGAACTTGCCATAGGATCACCAATTTATCATCACAAAGCATCACATCACCTCTGCCTTGTTAATACCTAAGTTTGTTAGAATGTTTTCAGCCAATCACCATTCAGTCTTTGACCTGTCTAAGAAAGATTGTCATGTTTTTAATATATTTTGCTTAGTTTTTGAAAGCATCTTTCGCTATTCCAATGCATCATAAGATCCCGGTATCACAAAATTTGCTAAATATTTTGTTCAGTACTGTTAAACAAAAAGAGGAAGTTAAATAACACAAGTCCTCATAATCCACAACTCTTGCCGGCAAAAACTGAGAAAGTTAGACATTGTTGTCTTGCTTCAACTCCCCTATCCACCTGATTTGTCCTCTGCTAATGATCACCCTTTCAGACATTACACGCGTATACACACTGTACACTCATCTGAGCCATATTCTAAATAAATTCCAATACTTCTAACTTTAACGTTTTTAATTATGGTTGAATAAATCTGCTACTGAATCATAGGCAACATTGTTTTAATTGTATTCATTTTGACACAGAAAGTTGCGTTTGAGCCGAGTTACGAGGTTTCAATATGTACGGTTTTAAATGACCATTTATTTTCATTCATCTGAGAAATAATTTCTCAGAAAATTCAAGATTATATTATGACTGTTTTAAGTATTTCACCCCAAGTAAAACAATAAAGCCACTAAGATGCAAGGGGTTACTGAGTGTTAGATAATATGAGAAAAGAATTACAAACAATGATAGCGAACAATAACTGAACTAGAATTAATAAGCCAGAATATAATGATTAACATTGCATTTAAATCTTTAAAAACCAAAGTTGAACGGGAAGCAAGAAGCATAACAGCGAGAGATTTAAGCGATAAGTGCGATAGAAGAAACTATTAGCATAGAACTTACGGCGAGTTTTGTGCTAAGTTTTAAGTATATTTGTTTCTCGTTTACAGACTTCTCACAGATATTTTCATTGTTACCTTCTAAATATATAAAGGCTGTCAGTGTTACGCTTCCCTCAGTAAAAAATAGAAGCAAAGATTATTCGCGAATAGAGTGGCAAACATGTTTGATTAGCCAAAATGATCTGAACAATTTAGACTGAGTAATGACATGATATTTTTTATTTTTATTATTTTTGGCTAAGATTACTGACAGCCGGAAATATGGAATCCAGCATTATTGTGATAACACCCACACAAAATATGCAATTTCTGGATACTTTAATTTTCATTGTTCCGCAAGGTGTTCAAAATTCTATTATACAAAGACAGAAGGTGCGAGAATAATTTTTGGAAACGGAGAGAAATACAGTGTGTGTCATTTAATTTAGGGAACAAACAAACACACACACACACACACATATATATATATATATATATATATATATATATATACACACACAAATGAATAAGGAACGAAGAAAAAATTGAAACGTTCAAAACAATAATTTAAAACAGTGCTCAAGATAAAAATAGAGCAATTAATGTTTATTATTAATTATACTTCAAAACATGTACAAACTAGAAACTACTAGAAAATTGTACATTTAGTTAATATTGATGATAATAAACGTTATATTGAGAAACATAAAAAAAAACACTGTTTCCTTTTATTTTTGGAAATCTTTTTGTACGAGATAAACATCCTCTTACCTCGCAGAAAAAGATTACCAAAAATAAAAAGAAACGGTGTTTTCTTCTTTTTTTTTTTGTTCATTTTTAATTTAAATTTTTTTTTTCAATAAAACGTTTATTACCATCATTATTAACTAACTGATGAGACATTGTTCTTTCAACGTTGAGACAAAATGTATCTATTTATGGGCTCCTCGAATTATCATTATTATTATCTGGGTTTTTTTATTCATGTAACATTTCTTTCGTACATATTTATTTTGTCATTAATAAAACTTAGTAATTTATCTTGTTGTGAAATATATTCATTATTTACATTATTTACAGTCGGATGTGCGTTGTGGTGCATTGGATATCGACTCGGAACGAGAAAGCGGTGAGCCAAGTTCGAATTCCAGTTGACTTCATTGCATTCACTTACGCACAAATACCCTTGGGAAAGGTATTAATCCATCTCTTCCCTCCAGTTAGGGGTTAAATAACAGGACAGATTGGGTTCTCTAGCCTTGGCTGGCAACCAGTCTACCGTAGAAAGCAATGGCAACCTACTGCGGGATAATCTTCTGCCCAGTCAGTCATGACTCTTTCGAGGCATGATCGCCCAAGCGTGTTTCACGTATGGCACTTAACTGACTGTCAGTTGGATTAATGTCTTCATTTTTCTTATTAATATTACATCGTTTCGGTTGTTTTACTCTCCGGTCTTCTTCAAAATATCTGTTGATCTGCATAACCAGAAAATTTTAGAAGGTATCCTTTATTTGATCTACAAGAGTAGATTGTTCTTTTTTTATCGATATCTCATCATGATTGTCTCTTTAGTACTGTTCATCTACCGCTAACCTTTTTTTTTCCATTGTAGATAAATAATGATGACTCCTTAATGATGACTCCCAAGCAAGAGGATAAAAATCACTAAGACGTAAGGAGTTACTGTATGTGAAAGAGTCTGAAAAAATATTAAGAATAAAGAACGATGAAAGATAAGGTACAAGAAGACAGATAATGATTGACGTTGGATTTAAAGTTTAGATAACCGTAGTAGACAGGAAAGCAAGAAGCTGGAAGATAGTTCGAAAGGTAAGAATTGCAAAAGAAGAAACTATTAGCTACAATTAGTAATTTCAACAGTAAAATGATGAGACGTAACTTCTAGTCTAGTATTGCGCTTAAATTCATGAAGACAACTCATGAAGACAAGGTATCAAAGAAGAAAGCGCATTAGAATAATTGCCATGAAAATATTTATAAAAAAAACAAACACAGTGAAGCTACATTACAGCGGTGAGAAAGTGCCTGAAACCGAGATGCCAGATGAGGACCAATAATATACTTGTATTTTTTTTTTTTAGATCGGCATTTCTGATCTAGTGAGCCAGTGTCTGGACGACGTGACAGTACGGAGGGTCTACTTACCCATATTACTTTCATCACGTACATAGTCTCACCATCGAGTGGAAGTTCAGGTAAAGAGTGAAGCGATCTGCAAAGAGACAAGAGAGAGGGGTGGTCATCACAGATTGCTCTCCACGGGTGCTAGTCTCATTGCCGGGGGGGGTTCGGTCACGATCTTAATCACCGCTTTTTGCATATATCCCAATGTAAAATATTCTATTTGAAACGCTTTTCTTTAAAGTCAGCAAGAATGGCTTACGCTATCAAATGTTCAGATTAGCAAAATTAAAGCAGCCCAATAGATACCTTAAATCATTTATCTGCCAAATTCTTTAAAGACAGAGGTAATCATTCCCTCAAAAATCGGAGAATACCTGGTAGGTCAGAGAACATATCGACCGAAACGTATTGATAATAAATAATGAATAAGACGATAATAAATAATATAATACTTCAGACAATGCTATGATTTCTGATCTTAGGTAAAAAGTAAAATCAGTATCTATAATATTTGCGATATTATATTTAATGACTTAAACATTACCGTTTCGGCCAATATATTCTTCAGGCCCTCAGAAGTTCATTATTTTTTATTTAATGTATTGTAATTATTTCATTAATGATCATTACCATTTCCCTATCTACAGAGTGCCCTCCCCCAAAAAAAACAGAGCATGCGACACAGTTTATTTAATTGTTTGAATTTTTGTTACAGTTATTTGAAACAATAGCAAAGGATAAAAATTTAATTATTTAAAAAAGAACAAAAAAAATATTAGATGTGGTGTTCAAATTAAAAAGAAAAATTAGATGTGGTATTCAAATTAAAAAGAAAAATTATTTTTTTATTTGTTAGCTAAATTTTTTTTATCATAAAGTAAATCTAAAATTTGCTTTACATTAGCGAGGGTGGCTTTCTGTACGTTATTCTGAACTCTACGTTTCTTTAGATGCGTTCTTCGGTCTGCCAGATATCTATATCTATAAAAGTGACAAGGTTGTGTAAGTATTTGTTTGTTTGAGAGATTTGACTTAGCGTCTGCATTTTGCGGTCTAGCTCGACGGGAGTTGCGCTCAGATGTAGATCAAAATTTTAGAACGCTAACGACACCTTGAAAATTTTCAGAAAGCCAAAATTAAGGGTAGAAAAATATATATCATCACCCCACAAGGTCAGGGATCAGTTTATGTATTGATTTTGATATAGAATCGATCACCCCACTTTATATTATCGTTATCTATATATGCTACCTCTTCCCCTTCCACCCTAATCTAATAGAGACATTTTACATTGTTATCTATCTCTCTAAAAGTGACGAGGGTAGATGTGTAAGTATTTGCTATGTAAATTAATCATATGTCTTTTATTCTTATTATTCCTTAAACTACCTAAGTAAAACCGGGCTAAACTGCTAGTTTTTTAATAATTTGGGCGTAGGAGACGAGATTAAGTATTGTAAGTTTTTCATTAATAATATTTATTTATATCCCTTTGTTTCAGCCGATATTTTCTCTGGACTTATTTAAGTATATATCACTGCTGATAGATAACACTGGTCAACACGATTTTTGGTGCCAAAAAACAAAACACGGTTTTTAGCAAATTTGATGGTGCTGATTCCGAAAATTATCTTAGATTTTCATGGTTAGCTATCGTTTTTGTAGTACTGAAATTGCTCATTTTTAGAAAAAAAAACATCCATTTATGATCTTGGCTAATTGCAACATATACTTAATGAAGGCCGTAGAAACCCTTCAATTTTCAAATAGGCCAAAAAATTTAAGTCTGCCACATTAAATAAACTATTTTTATAAGAAAAAAGTGTTTTTGGGTCAAATATTTTAAAATAGAAGCACAGATTTTTTTATCAATTTAACATCAAAATTCAAAATAACTGATAAACTTTAACAGTAATACACTTTATCAATAATACGCTGATATGAGTATTAAGGTTCACTATTTTACATAGCCATCTAGATAAATTTCCAGATGATTGCGGTTATGGGAGTGATAAGAAAGAACGATTCCATCAGGATATCAAAACAATGAAAGAGCGTTAACAAGGACGGTAGGACAAACGAATGATGGCTGACTACTGCTGGAATATCAAAAGGGACTTAAATAACATTGAACATGACAATCAAGAAAGAGAAAATTTTTACCAAAACTCTTATGTTCATAAAGGTTTTATTTCTTCTGTTAGTTTATTAAATTATTTGATGAAAATACTTGCTGGTCTTGGTATACTCAATCTTTTTATTTTTAAAGACTTAGTGTCTGATCTTTATTGAAAAGCTAGCATTTCTCAATATGCAGACCAATATTCGTTAGGTTTAATAGAAATTGAATGGTTTCTACAGTTTTACTTTGAGAAATATTGCCATCAGTCAGTATTATATCTGCAGAAAGTAAATGAAAAAATGCTTTCTTACCAAAAATGAAGAATTTCTGTACAGCAAAAACGGTAGCTAACCAAGAAAAAGTAAGATCATTTTCAGATGCAACGCCCTCAGATTAGCAAAGAAGATGTTTGGTATTTCGACGCCATTTCAATTTTTTCTTTTTATCTTTTTTTATTTATTTATTTATTTTGGTTGAAAATGGGACTCTCTCAACCCATCGACATATTTATACAAAGTATTTTATTCACTTCCGTTAAAACGTCTAATATTATTACACTTACATTGAAATACGAAAGTATTGTCCTCTCAGTGCGATATAAGTTCATAAATTTACTTTATTTATTCAATAATAGTTTGACAAATACAAGCCCTAAGATTCACTGAAGATAAAGAGTTACTGATTTGTTGTAAGAGAAAAGGAGAAATTAAAAATGAATATTATAAGGACGTGTAAGATAGATATCCGTTGACCCTGGCCTTGAAGAGACCAACATTGTAGTTGTCAAGGAAGCATTCTACCGGGAGTCTTTCCACAAAATAACAGCTCTAGGCTAAGAAGCTGTTTGTATGGAACATGTTTCTTATCAAAGAAACACAGAGGGAATGGGGATGGTTTGCCACAATGAATATGACATGGTGGATCCTGGTTTAGTAATTAAATGTTTCATCTGCATGTAATCGATAACACCAAACATTTAACAAGAACAGTTTAAAAACATTAGCTTCTGCACTGTTATCTCCAAACACCACACATCTCTGTTAGATTTTTTTAATATCAACTTTAAATCGAAGAAAATATACGCAAATAATTTTCAAAATTTCTAAAAGGACACCACCGAAAGTAAGGAAACCTATAAAGATTATACACCAATTATGTCAGATTATATCTGTAGGTGGCAAGTCGATCAAACATAATGTTACGCGGCATGCGTCAAGTTTTAACATTCGCATTTCTCTATCAAATATAACTAGAGCATTAATATGGTAATTTCAGTAAGACAGAAAAAAAGCAAGCACCAGCCACCAAACACAGCGATTCTGAACAAAACGACTTGAAAAAGTTCAGGTAAACATAATGAACAACAGGTGATTTTGCGTGGGCCCTATAGTTATAACGAAGATAATGCACACGTCCGTTCAGTTTATCTGTAACGGTTTTATACCCCTGAGGTTAATGCTTTTATCGAGGTGCTGCACACGGTGGACAAGTTCTGGATAGGGAAGGTGGTCGTATGTATTACAGAATGACTCTGATCGTATATAAGCAACGTTATCAAGAACTGATTAAGAATTATCACCATCATGTCACCTCCACCAATAATATGGCCTCCTTTCTTTTTATTTTTCTTAAAATTTCCTCAGTTTCCACATTAATATGGGTAGAGATAAGAAGCTACCCACCCAACGAGCCTGTGCAAATGGATGGTGGGACGTTGGATAGGAGTAAAAAAAAAAAGAAAAACTGACAACTGGGTAAACTTAGCCTATTAGGTGACTCTTATTCTGTGACCCTCTACCATGAGTGACTATTGCGTCTTATACAGGGTGAACATCACTATGAAAAAATTTTATTCTCCATATTATTCTGTAGAACCACATTTCTATTGATTCAAGTCTTTTTGTCTAAACTTCTCTCTTTCTCTTTCTCTTTATTTCTCTCTCTCTCTCTCTCTCTCTCTCTCTCTCTCTCTCTCTCTCTCGCTATATATATATATATATATAAAAACCTCGTCTGATCAAGAGGCTATTCATGGTCGAGTGGTCAAGACGGTACCAGATCAAATGGTATGCTTCCTCTATGTAATAGGGGTCGCAGGTTCGAATCCTGGTGGGTAGCACACATTTTCGTCATAAAAAAATTATCGTGAAATAATCAGGCCGGTAGATATAAATATAAAAATACTGTTTAATTAAAAAACAGAATATCTACTTAAATACGAGTATCGGTAAAAATAATGTTCAAAATAATATATATATATATATATATATATATATATATATATATATATATATATATATATATATATATATATATATATATATCTGTCGGTTAAGTGCAAAGCGTGATACCCACGATCACGTCTGTTTGGGTGATTTTGATCCATGACTGGCTATCAAAAGACTTTTCCCGCAATAGGTTGCCATTTCTTTCTGTGGTAGACTGGTTGCCAGCTCTGTTCTGATATTGAAACCATAGCTGGAGGAAGAAGAGATGGATTGATACCTTTCTCAATGGTATTTGCGTGTTAGTGAATGCAGTGAATTTGACTGGAATTTGAACTCGGCTTCAAGATGAAATAGTTTTTTCTATTAAATATCTTTTTTCTTTATATTTCAATTTGTCCGTAGTTATATGGCCGACCCTGTAGTCTGTTTTTTTCTCATACATGCATGTCTGCGATAAAGTTTAATTAATAAATTAGAGCAATAAACGATTTACTAAATAGAACAAATTAAACCGTAATAAAAGTTACATAATTTTTTCTTATTAAGTTGAGAACTTTCACCTTCTCAATTAAAGGCTTTTGTTTTGGTCTATCCGACTTACCAAAATTACTTACTTCCCTTTGGAAGAATTATAACGTAAAAAAATATTTTGTTTTAATCATTTCACCCCAAGCAAGGCATTCTACTCCCTCTATAGCGCAGGGAGTTATATAGGGGAAGATGCTGAGGGAGCGATTAGATATAGGAAATGTCAGAAGGAGGGTGATAGACGAGTAATGAGGTACATAGGAAGACTGTTTGAGAGAATGGGTGCGAGTTAGGAGGTGTCTATTGACCTTACATTTAAACTCCTGGAGATTGTAGCTGTCGGGGAAGCAAGTATGCGGAAGGGGATTCCACAGGCGGGAAGTGCGAGAAAAGCTGTTGGAGTAGAAATTGCAGTTACATTTTATCGGTTTCATTGTAAAAGGGTGGGACCTAGTTGCTAATCTAGTATCTCGTGCAAATTCGTACCTAGGGAGCACCAGTGATATAATTTCATCGGAGCAGAAGCCGTGAAAGTATTTATAGAAGAGGCACAGGGAAGCCACGTCACGCCGCTGAGAGAGTGACTGCAGGCGGTCAGCCAAGTGACTGCAGTCGGTCATTACAGATTCTCCGTTGTATTTTGTCAAGAACCCCGAGGACTGGGTAAATGAAACAATGAAAAGCAAATCGTGGATAAAGAAATTGTAAATTAATTCATAAAGCATGAAAAATCAGAATAAATAATATCACTAAAGAAAATTATTCCTTGCTAAAGGAGGCTAACAAATTTAAAAGAAAATTTCAAGTGGTTGAAAAAGACCATGTAGGCCATAATCAAGCAACTGCCGCGGCGAAAAAATCTAAAAAAAAGGAGGCACAGATAACTTAAATTGACCAAAGAAAGGAACGAGGGCAAGGTAAACGTCTTCGTGGCCTACCCTATACTCATTAGTGATTGCGTTATGCAGGGTTAAAAGCTGGGACCTGTAGGTTTAGTCCTTGCTGCACATGACCAATGCTTGCTAATAAAAAATATCGAAAAAACATACTGAAAAACAGAGTTGACATCAAATGCAGATTCTGAGATAAATATCCAGAAACCATGTTGTATCATATTGTAAGATATCCAACTAATATGAAATTCAGCATGACAGACTGGCCCATCATCTGCACAGGAAAATCTGTAACGTTTATGAGAATAAAACTCCTAGAAATTTGTATGAGTCCCATCCAGACCCGGTTACGGACATAGGACCTGTAACAATTTTATCGTTGTTTTTACTACACAAAGACAGAATAATCAGAGTAAAACTATGTCTTCTTCTTCTTCTTCTTCTTCTTCTTCTTCTTCTATGTGCCTTGTCCCTTCAGGACGTAGGCGATCATGGCCTTACACTTTTCCCTATCCCTGGTGGCTCTGAGCACGCCTTCTCCTGTTACACCATGCAACCCTCGTTCCGTCATACACCTGATTAGGTCCTTCAAATATGTTATCCATTGCTTTCCCCTGTCTCTTTTTCCCTCTATCTGGCCTGTTAGTATCAGATTCTCCAAGCTCTCCTTCCTCATTGCGTGTCCCAGGAACTTCAGCTGTCTCTTCCTGGTGCTTAGTATTAATTTCCTCTTTGTTTCCAGCATTTCCAAGACCTCATCATTGCTCACATGCTCGATCCATGAGATTCGCAGCATCCTTCTGTAGAACCACATTTCAGTTGCTTCAAGTTTTTCCTTCATCTTTGACGGTATTATCCAGCATTCACTGCCATATTGAAGGACGGACAGCACGTAGCAATCCAGTACTCTCTTTCTAGTTTCTAGTGAAATTGTCCTGTTTCATAATACTTTACTCAACTTCTGGAATGCTTCCTTCACCATGCCAATTCGCCTTCGGATCTCTGTGTCGCACTTTCCGCCTTCGGTTATAACGCTTCCCATGTAGACAGAGTAAAAAAAGCAGAATGTGATTTATTGACGTGGCAGTTTCTGAAAACTGTAATGTACTTTTGATGATATTAAAATATTATCACAATACAAGAACCTTGATGTGGAAATTGAAAAATAAGACGTGGCAGATGAAGACATCAATAATTCCAGTTGTGGTTGGAACCCTGATTTTGACTGGGAATAGTTCGGATAGACTTATTGAAGGGATCCCTGCTATTCCATGACTAAAGGAAATTCTAAAAGGTTTCTCACGATCACACCTTAAAGAAAAAATCTAAATGTGTATGCGTTTGTAGGTTTGGTTGTTTTTTACATAAATATACAGTGGAAAATGACATGGTGCCATTTTTTATTTTAGGTCTTTGATTGGGACCCGAAAGAAAATGATTATAAAAAAAGTCGAAGTAAATAATAATAATAATAATAATAATAATAATAATAATAAGGAACTTTCAGGATAATAATAATAATAATAATAATAATAATAATAATAATAATAATAATAATAATAATAATAATAATAATAATAAACTTTCAGGCAAATATTATACATAATAATATGGATCCAAAATGCAAGTTCTGTGATAGACACCAAGAAACAATAGACCATCTAATCTCAGGATGTTCTGTACTTGCCCCAAATGAATATAAAAATTGTCACGATAGAATGAGGCAATATTTACACTGGACAATGTGCAAACACTGTGGAAAATCTGTAAATAAACACTGGTATTAACATCACCCAGCACCGGTTATAGAAACAGATGTCACCATTCTATGAGATTACACCATCTACTCAGACAGGAAAATTGAAGCAAATCGGCCGGACATTATTGTGAAAAATCAGAAAGAAACAACTTGTCTATTATTTGATATGGCTTGTCCAGCGGATTGTAACATAGCAACCAAGGAATTTGAAAAACTGTCAAATATAAAGACCTTGAAATTGAAATAGAAAAAAATGTGGTAATTGAAGACAAGAATCGTGCCAGTGATAGTAGGTGCACTTGGTATGATAAAAATGAAACAAAACAACACATTGAAAGAATCCCTGGAAACCCCAGCTTAAGAGATATACAAAAAATTGTCTTATTAAGTACAGCCCACACACTAAGGAGAACTTTGTCTATGTAACGCTAGGGATGATAGGGGAGATAGAAAAAACATGAAATGGAGCCATAACAACACGCCACGACCTACCTTAGGTTTTCCTGCAGACTTGGTAGGTAGAGCGACCATAGCAGAAATCGAAATATGATGAAAAATGACAAAATAATAATAATAATGCAAGGCAATCACAAGGACCTTACGATAGAAATCAGCACAATTTGACTTCTGAAGACATCATCACTTGTTATTATAGCTTTGAGAATGTAACCAAAAAGACCAATTATGTGAATCAAATTGCTGGAAGTTCTAAAATATGTGAATTGCAAAATATCATGCTTATGTTTATTTCATTCATTTTATGTATTACTGTCACTCCATGTAATTAGATTGTTTTTGATTGCGTTGTATTTGATTTGTTTGCATTTTCGGATACAAAAAATGTTGTCTCTAGAGGTCACAGGTTAAGACTTGAAAGCAACTCGTACTAAACAGATCTAAGGCAATCATAATACTACAATAATAATAATAATAATAAAAATAATAATAATAATAATAATAATAATCTACTGCGGCAAAAAATATGAAAAAGAAAGCCAAAGATGAAACTCTTGAACAGATGAAATAACGCTGGCAAGAAAAACCTCTGTATGGCCAATATCCAGAACGTGCTAATAAACCCAATGTTGATAAAGTTAATACTCATCGATGGTTACGTGCATCTGGATTAAAGTCTGAAATTGAAGGCTTTATTCTTGCTGCGCAAGACAAAATTCTTTTCATTCGGAACTTTCAGGCAAATATTATACATAATAATATGGATCCAAAATGCAAGTTCTGTGATAAATATCAAGAAACAATAGACCATCTAATCTCAGGATGTTTTGTACTTGTCCCAAACGAAAATAAAAATCGTCACGATAGAGTGGGGCAATATTTACATTGGACAATGTGCAGACACTATAGCAAACATGTAAACAAACACTGATATGAACATCACCCAGCTCCGGTTACAGAAATAGATGATATCACCATTCTATGGGATTACACCATCTATACAGACAGGAAAATTGAAGCAAATAGGCCGGACATTATTGTTAAAAACCAAAAAGAAAAAACTTGCTTATTAATTGAAATAGAAAAAATGCGGAAATTGAAAGCAAGTATCGTACCAGTGATAGTGGGGTCGCTTGGAATGGTAGAAAATGGAATAAAACAACACATTGAAAGAATCCCTGGAAACCCCAGTTTAAGAGATATACTGAAAATTGTGTTGTTAAGTACAGCCCACACACTAAGGAGAACTTTGTCTATATAAAGCTAGGGATGATGGGGAAGATAGAAAAAACATGAAATGGAGCCATAACAACACACCACATCCTGGCTTACGTCTTTCTGCAGACTTGGTAGGTATTGCGACGATAGCAGAAATCGAATTATGATGAAAAATGATATAATAATAATATGCTAGATAAAAAGATCAGAAACTGTGATATTATTGATGCTGCCGTACGAGAAAATTGCAAACTACTTCCATTTAAAAGTTAAAAAGGCAAGATTGCTTGAACCTTGAAAACTAATGTCAAGTTGGTTCCAGTAATGATGGAAACATTAAGACCAGTCCGATTAAAACTTTGTGACATTTTTTACCAGATGGGGTTAACATATCAAGTTGGGTCAATCCAAAAATTGGATCATTTGGGAACTGCTTATATTTTGAGGAAAATGTTGTCTGTCAGAGGTCCTTGTTAGGACTTGACAGATAACTTAATGTACACAGTGCAGGGAAAACCTTACGCTCTGTAACAAAACAATACAACTATATATTTGTTGCATGCGTGCATATGATATGTACACACTTATCAGGTTGGGTGTTATGATGAGTATATTGTGCTTTGTATATTTGGACTGAAACACCATTTCGATGGTGTGCTGACTTCACACTCAAATATAACAATGGTAATAACTATTATTATTAGTAGTCGTAGCAGTAATACTAGAAGAAGAATTAGTAGTAGTAGTAGTAGTAGTAGTAGTAGTAGTGATAATATTAATGAGGTGATTGAGAAAATTAGAAACTATTCTGATCTGAAAGTTAAAACGACAAGATTATTTGGAATGCAAGTGTACAGTGGAGATTGACGCCTTGGGATCAATTCCATTAAAAGTGTGTGACTTCATTGACCAGCTAGGGAAACCATACCAACTTCGAATCATCCAATAATCGACTCTTTTGGATACTGTGATTATTTTATTCAAAATGTTGTCTGTCCTAGTTCCTTTTTGTGACCCGTTTTATTCAAAAACGAGCACAGGTTGACAATAACAATAACAGTAATATCAATAATAATAATAAGTTTCCTATGCAACAGTAGGAATTGTTTTCATGGATTCTGATCTTAACAGATTGGCGGTGTTAAAGTATTCATATTGGTTAATTAACCAGAGGAAATATCTTGTTTAGTGAAATAGATTTGCCTGTCAATTGGCTGACCGTAACCGTTTAGGCATTTCACTGAGAGGGTTACACACTGTTCGTCTCTGTTCACAAGGAGAAAAAATAAAAATCTTTATATCCGGGTATCTAGAGGAATCCTTGTTAATTTTATGCGATGAGAAGACCGAAGGATTTAGACTACACATCTAGATTCTTGTGAACGCCCTCAATCGGAGACCGTCTAAACGGACTAGGTAAACCGACCTGAAGGTATTTTTGTTTTTTATTGGATCACCACCTGCAAGGGTGTGGGCTGCTTTTCACAAAAACCTTTCCCTGCGTCACGCATATTTGGCTGCGATGCATATGCCCGGTATATAGGATGAGGATTGAAAATTATGCGATCTACTTCCGTTCGGCAATGGTAACGAAGCCTGAAAAACACCTCAACGGCGGTTCTAGAAAATAAAAGGCCGAAAAGTAATTTAGGATATTGGAATGCTGACAAAGAACGCCATCCAAGCAAGAAACCCGGTTATTTCAAACAAAGACACGAAGACCTGACATGTCCTAGACGTGGTTGCGTTACAGGACAACAGGGTGAAGACAAAAGAAAACAAAAAGCATCATAAAATAGCGGGTCTGCAAATTGAGAAAATGAGGACATAGATGATTGGGGGAAAAGTCAATTTGTACGTTATGAAAAGAGATTAAAATTTACGATATACCTTCTACAACATTTATTTGAAAGACATTATTCCTTCTTTTCTTCATCTCTCCCTCTCTTTCTTCTTATGTCTTTTATTTCTCTCTCTCTCTCTCTCTCTCTATATATATATATATATATATATATATATATATAGTGATGTAAATTAATAAATATACATATGAGGAGGGTGTACATATCTATAGTATTATTATTCAGGTCTTAATAAAAGAGCTCTCAATGTATGAAGAGAGCTGTATTATATATATATATAATCCTACGTCTATGGCACGACTCGGAGTTTCATGCAATTATCAGTTGCATATTTTAAGCTGTTTAAAATAGACGTAGGATAATACGTATATTTATTAATATATATATATATGTGTGTGTGTGTGTGCGTGTGTGTGTGTGTGTGTGTGTGTGTGTGTGTGTGTGTGTGTGTCATCAGCAGACAGATCTGTTTCGCTGTATCACAGCTCACCAGTACGGTTAGACATCCGATTGCTTCTAGCCAGATTTGAAAATTCCTGCCATTTCATATCTATCTATCTATCTATCTATCTATCTATCTATCTATCTATCTATCTATCTATCTATCTATCTATTTCTTCCATACTGTTGATACCTGTCTATCGATCTACCTAATTTTCACACTTCTTTCTTTTCTCTTCATTTACCTCACCCTTTTCATCACTTTCTTTTTATTCTCTTTCTTTATACCCTCTCTCTATATTTACCAATGTATCTATTTTTCCAAGACATTTTTCTTATTTATACAGCTTTTATTTTTCTTTCTAAACACTCTCTTTCTATTAATCTCACATTTCTGACTTTTAATCTCTTTCCTTTTACCTTTTGCGTTATTTCTCTCTCTCTCTCTCTCTCTCTCTTTCTCTCTTTCTTTCTCTCTTTCTTTGCTGTCACTTTATAAAAAGTAGCGTTTTACTTTTATAAATCCGTCTATTTCTTATCTATCTGCTTTACTCACATTTTTTGCTTATATATTCTTTTTTATCACTCTCCTTTCTTATCTGTTCATCTCTTTCTTTTTTATCTATCTATCTATCTATCTATCTATCTATCTATCTATCTATCTATCTATCTATCTATCTATCTCAGCCTGCCCATTATCTATCTATCTATCTATCTATCTATCTTCTTACTCATCTACTTCCCTCTCTTTTCATGGCTCTTTTTATCTCTCTCTTTCTATTTCTTATTATCTATCTTTTTTCTTTCTTTTTAACACTTTCTTTTTGCTTATATATTATTTTCTTTTTATCTCTCAGTCTCTTTTCATATCTGTTTAATTAGGAAAGTTTCGTTGAAAGGCACGGTTCAAGAGAAACTCGGAAACAAGCTCTACTATCATTCTGAAGAAGAGATTTTGATCTCTAAATATTAATGTCTAATGAATAGGTAATACCCAACAACTTCTTTACCTTCCTTTATTTTACAAAACGCATTGTGATAGCCTTCAAGACCTAACCATACACCTTTATTTTTAATTGTTTTCTTTATTCATTTCTTCTCTCTCTCTCTCTCTCTCTCTCTTTCTCTCTCTCTCTCTATCTATCTATATATATAATTTTCTTCTTTGAAATGTTTAATTTTTATTTCTCTCTCTCTCTCTCTCTCTCTATATATATATATATATATATATATATATATATCTTTTTCTTTTTCTTAACATCATTTTATTCTCCTTTTAATACATTTTTGCATATTCTTTTCATCTACGTTTCTCTTTCTTTTTTTCTTTTTCTATCTTTTCGTCTGTCGCCCTCTTTCTTTTTGTCTAACCATCTTTCAATCTACCTAAACGTCCTAAATCCTAAATCAACTAAATCCAACTGCATGTAAAACAAAGTCAATAATCCTTTCCTCTTGTTTATACTAATCAACATACTCCTATCAATTTTGTAGTCCCAGAATGATTGGGGAAATCTCTCGGTTACTTGACTCTTCTGATCGATCCCAATCATGGTCTTGTGTCAGTGTTCTAAATTAGTCGAACATTGCTACAAGTGGGCGGCCGATTAAGACTTTTGAATTCCGCTAATGACAACCAATTAAAACATGGTTCCGTTTTTATTTTTCTCTAACTTAAATGAACATCTTATCGATTTTATTATCGATTCAAACTGTTTATCGATATATTTCAGGTTTCTCAAGAGTATGCAGTTGAGAATGGAAAACACCCGAAACGTCTTCTTCAGAGGTTAGTTGCCAGTTACGTAAACGTCTAATAATAAATCACATCAATCTCTGACATAAAATCCATATCGTTTAACAAGTAGTTCAAGAAACAGAACCCCAGATAACCCTTACCAAGACATAATCTATGATCTGCAACTGGAATGAAATCGGTGACAGTACATTTTTTTTAAAATCATTTCACCCCGAGCAAAGCGGAGACGCCACTGATGTGCAGGGGGCTACATAAATGTAAAAAGATTAGGTGGAGAGAAAGGGAAGGTTATACGGGGGTGGGGAGAGAGCTAGAGTCCAGTGGTTAGTAGATGAATATTGACTTTGCATTTAAATTTCTGGAGGTTGTAGCCGTCAGGAAAGCAAGAATACAGGAGCGAGTTCCACAGGCGGGAAGTGCGACAGAAGAAGCTGCGGGAGTAGAATTGTCGTCTGCATTTGGCTAACCTGACTGTGAATGGATGGGTCCCAGTTGCCAGTCTGGTTGCACGAGTAAACACCTGTTGAGGAGACATCAGTGACTTAAGTTCGTCCGAGCAGAAGCCATGAAAGTATTTATAGAACAGACAAAGAGGGGGCACATTTCGACGATGGGGAAGTGGCTGCAGTCGAGCCGCCAGATCAGTACCTATCACATTACAGACTCTCCTTTGGAGCCTGTCAAGAACACCGAGGAGAACGGAAGGGGCACTTGACCATAAATGGCAGCAGTACTCCATGCACGGACGGATGGTTGACTTGTATATATGCAGGATGGATTCAGGTGGAAAAAACATCCTGGATCGACATAGTGACCCAACCTTCTTAGCAGTAGATTTTGCTATGGATTCAATATAGTGGTTCCATTTGAGGTCTGAGGACAGGGTAAGTCCGAGGAGGCGTAGTGTATTACTCTCCGGGAGAATCGCTTGGTCCATGCTTATGGGAGGCAGGAGAGGTTGCCTGTAATGGTTGACAGACAACAGCTTGGTCTTAGATGAATTGAAGTTGACAAACCACTTCTTGCCCCAGTTCACCACAGAGTGTAGATCCCGTTCAAGATCAGCAGCGAGATTATGTCTGTCCGCCACGAGAGGTTTCTTACTGGTGCGGGAGTATATTGTAGTGTCATCTGCGTAGATGCCTATTTGGGACTTGATCTCATCTGGGAGGTCGTTGATGAAAATAAGGAAGAGCGTCGGGCCCAGGATAGGGCCCTGTGGGACACCAGCATTCGTGCTGTAGGACGAAGAGGCACGCCCATTCAGAACGACCTTCATTTTACGGTTATTTAAGAAAGATTGGATTAAGTCAAGCAGGCGACCGGTAATACCATAACCGCGTAGTTTGCATCGAAGGCCAGAGTGCCAAACCCTGTCGAAAGCCTTAGAGATGTCCAGAGCAACCGCGCGGGCCTCGTCAGACTCATCAAGGGCCTGTAGCATGTACTCCGTTACGGTTGTTAGCAGGTCGGCCGTGGACCTGGCAAAGCGGAATCCATATTGCCTGTCAGAGAACAGTTTGTGGGCGGTGAGATGATGAACTATTTCAGCATTGATTATAGCCTCGAATACTTTCCCGAATATCGGTAGAAGACTGATAGAGCGATAATTGGATGGGTCCGAGGGTTCACCACAATTCTTAAATACAGGAACGACTGAAGAGAACTTCCAGCATGCAGGAAAGCAAGACGCAGAAAGGCGGTAGTTAAATAGTTTAGAGAGGACAGGGGAAAGTTCAGGAGCACACCTCTTAAGGACTATCACCGGGATTCCATCATCTCCACACGCCTTATGGGGGACGAGTTTTGAAATTACTCTGGATACTACTCTCAGGGTAATATATACATCGTGCAGTTTGGCCTCAGTTCTAATAGGGAAGTCGGGTGGTTGTACTCCGGACGAGTCGAATGTGGAGTTGGATGAGAATCTGTGGGCAAAGCACTCAGCTTTGTCCGCAGGTGACGTGAGAACCTCAAATCCATGGATTAAAGGAGGTATTGAGGATTTCCTATTGTTGAGCACTCGTTTACAAAATCCTCCAATAGTCATTGGAGCCGAACTTGCGGTCAGCTATGCGCTGTCGCATTCTCTCAGTAAACAACTGTTTGGCGTCATTTAGGGTTCTCTTGCACTCAATGCGAGCAGATATGAACAGGCGCCTATTGTGATCAGTTGACTGTCTCCAGAATAGACGGAAGTAATGGTTCCTGTGGGCAATGGCGGCTGAGCAGGCCGGAGAGAACCACGGAGAGGAATAAGATTTTAAGCAATACTTCCTGGTGGGTATGAAGGCATCAATGCCTGCTTTCACCCATGACGAGACCTCAGAGGCATAGTCATCAACTGATAGGTCGAACACTTTTCCCCAAGGGACGTCGCAGAGGAAATCGCGAAAGGCATCCCAGTCAGCTTTTTGGTAGAGGTAGGAGGTCCTATAGGTAGGGGGCTGCTGGTGGGAGTGAGATTGGAAAGAAATACTGAGAGAGACTACAGCGTGGTCGGAGTTGCCGAGAGGGCAAGGCTGCGAGACTTGGCAGGCGTCAGGCGCAGAGGTGACACATATACCCTGAATCCATCGAAACAGAATTTAGTATGTGGGATTAGTAAATATAAAACACTTCAAATACCTCGGCATATAGATCAGTTATAAAATAATTATGACGGGAGAAAAGGAAATTAAAAACAGATTAGATTGTTCCAAAAGTACTTCCGCTCAACACCACAAATTGCTACGAAACTAAAACTTCAACCTGAAAACTCGAGTCTTATTCTAAAAAAAGCCTCATCAGATCAAGACTTTCAGCTGCCAACAAAAACAACTAAAATAGACAGGACATGTAACTTAAACAGAACAAAAATGACATTTTTATAATTGTTTCACGCCAAGCAAGGTAGTACTGCCACTGGTGCGCATGGGGCTACAGTGAGAGAGGACGGAAGAGAAAGAAAAACGGTACAGAGGAAGTCGAAGAAAGGATAAGAGAAAGATGGGAATCGAGAAGATAGAAGATGATAATTGACGTTGCAATTAAAATTTTAGAGATTGTAGCGATCAGGGAAGCAAGTATACGGAAGGGAATTCAACAGGCGGAAAGCGCGAGAAAAGAAACGGATAGATAGTTTCCTATTTTGATGGTAAAAGGATGGGACCTAATTGCCAATCTAGTAGCACGAGTAAATTCTTCTAGACGGGTCACAAGGGAATTAATCTCGTCAGAACAGAAGGCGTAAAAATATCGGTACAAAAGACAAAGAGAAGCCACGAAATGAATAGCAGGAGCACCCGACCAAATATGATAGCAGTATTCAATGCATGGACGAATGGTTGTCTTATAAATGTACAAATAGATTCTAACAAGAACAACTTCCTATTACGGCACAGCGAACGAACATTCTTAGAAGTATATATAGCTCTTGATTCGATGTAATTATTCCACTTGAGGTCGGTTGAGAGAGTGAGGGCGAGGAGGCGGAGTGTATTGCTTTCTGGGAGTCTAGTGTGATATATACTGACGGAATGTAGGAAAGTTCTCTATGGTGGTTAAAGGAGAGCAGATTTGATTTGGAAGCATTCAAATTTACGAGACATTTCTTACACCAATCCATCACAGATTCGATGTATTTACATAATCAAGATGTTAACATTCGGACTACTTCAAATAAAGAGTTAAGGAAAAACATTATCAGTACTGAAAAGTGCAATATCAAATAATGGACTTGAGAAAACTATTTTCCTGAAAAATATTTTCAAGAGAAAGATTTCATAAACTTCAACCAAAAACAGTACTGGCCGTTCAGCCAATGAATAACAAATGTTTCCTTATAGGAAAACGGCTAATATTACCATTATTGATACCACAAATAACCAATGATCATTTTTTTTACACTGTTCTCGTCTTTATTGCAATTTTTACGACATTTCAGCCGTTGTACACACGGGCCTTCTTCAGGTGCTAGGAATTTCAAACGAACCTTTTTTCTATTTTAATTGGTTCCAGTAACTTGACCCAAAGAGTTGTGAGAACAGTACCAGGATACAGCAGGCTACATCAAATATCTTAGTGAGTTAATTTAAAGAGAGATAACTACATGGATACCAGAGGAGGCTCCGCACAAGGAATGAGAATGATATTGTCCAGTGATCGAAATAAAGTAATAAATGCTGGACAACTTTTTACAGAGGAAGAGAAAATTTGAGATAATAAAAATATGATTCTACAGAATAAACGTACAGAGCATGTGATCAATGTGGAAGTTATAAGGAAAATGGGAACAAAACAGGCTCTTATATTTCGAAATAGAAAGAGACATTTGAATTTTCTGGGACACATAATGAGGAAGGAAGGCTTAGTAATGTTGTAACTCAAAGGCTACATTGAAAGAGAAGGGTTACAGAGAAAAAGAAAGGGTAACATATGGATTTTCTATAAATGAAGAAACTGGAGAGATAGTATAAAGACAAACATTGCTAAGCGCTACAAATGTTAAGAAATTGTGGAGAGCCATGACCGACAAAATCTTTACGTAACAAAGAACATAGAAGAAGAAAGTTATAACAGTTGTAACATCACCCGAGGGACATTTATTACAGATATGCATTTGTTCTTTTTATTCACAGTTTTGTTTTCGGCAGTTTCCGTTATCCACAAACATCTTTTGAGACTCCTAATCAGAAAAGAAGGCTTGGCGAATTCAAAACTGACGAAACATACTGAAAGCGGAAATGACAGAAGAAAACAGCAAGTAAACCATATAACAAACTTGTGAAAATTGATGGCAGAATAGTGGATGTCTTTTAATTATTTCATCGAAAACAAGAGCTTATCACTCTGGTGCCCAATCCACATGAATTTACTCGAGATTTGCAACTAGGTCCTTTCCTTTTACAATCAAAACAGTCAAATGTAACCGCCACTACTACACTCAGTTTCTCTTCTCGCACTTCCCGCCTATGGAATCCCTTCCGTCGACTTGCTTCCCTGACAACTACAATCGCCAATAGGTTTAAACGCAACGTCAACTGCCATCTCCTATCTCACTTCCCGCTTATGGAATCCCTTCCGTCTACTTGCTTGCCTGACAGCTACAATCTCCATGGGTATAAGCGCAACGTCAACTGCCATCTCCTATCTCCTTAAATTCCATCTTTCTCTTATTTTTTCTCCAACAACCCCTGTACCTGCTATCTCTTTTTTTTTCCTCTCATGTAACTCCCTGAGCACCAGTGGCAGTACTGCCTTGCTTGGGATGAAACGATATTCAAAAACAACGGGGAGAAAGCCACTAAGATGCAAGGTGCTAGAGAATGAAAGAATCTCAGAAAACGTTACTGAGATAGAAAGAAAATAAAAGAATAAAAAGGATTGACATTGCATTTTATTTTTTGAAGATCGTAGTTGGCAGGAAAGCAAAAAGCTAGAAGAATGTTTAACAACTGAAAAGTGCAAAGGGAAGAAACTACTAGAATAGAACTCACGGTTAGATCTAGAAATTTTAAGTGAGATCTAGTATTCTTCTTTATGTGCCGTATCTCCTCAGGACGGAGGTGGTCAGGACTCTCCACAACTTCCTGTACTTTGTAACTCTTAATAATTTTTCTCTTTCTGTTATATCGCCTAAACCCTGTTCAACTATCCATTTAATGAAGCTCATTAATTATATTATACATTGTTTTTCTCTACTAAACCCATAATAGCCAATATCGAAAATAACTTATCCAGGCTTAACATGAAATTCATCAACACCACCTCCAAAACAGATATAGTTAGCACCAAATGAGATAACAATAACAACAAGTCAGAGGCAGGACAAGATGTACAAAATAACCCGATGATGTGCATTGAAGAAATATCCGGAAACAGCAAACAAAGACTATATGAGCTTGTCTGAAATACGCTGCGTAGCAACACTTTAAAACACACTGGTAGTTAACTGATACACATCTGACCACAATTTCAACTTAATAAATACCTGTCTGACCAGTAGATAAAAAGATACACTACGAAGAAAATGCATTGGGAGTTCGCTAATCTCACAATTCTCGACAGTAAAACTCAGACCAGGACCAAACAATGATAGCACAATGCATTATACGAGCTAGTAGCGAAAAATCTTAAATTTATGCGATGATTTAAGATTCAACAGGCATCAACAGCTTTAATATGTACAGGGTGATTTAACTCCCTGTTTTTTATGATAGACTAATCTGTCTATATTTTTTACAAGACGGGAGAGTCCATCATACTTTTCAATCACCCTGCATATATATATATATATATATATATATATATATATATATATATATATATATATATATATATACGAATCGCTCATTCGGTAATGAAGTGGATCACGCTGGCTATTGGGCGGGTATAATGATAATATACGCACTAAAAGTCTGCCTTCTTCTACCAAGCGCCCGTAGCCCAGAGGTAGAATCGCCGACTGATGCCAATTCGTTCGGGTTTCGGTCCTGGGTTAAAAGCAATCGGAGTCTAACCGTGCTGATGAGCTGCGAAACAGATCTGTCTGCAGATGACTGTATATATATATATATATATATATATATATATGCAGGGTGAATGAAAAGTAACTCCCTATTTTATATATATATATATTCTCTGGTTACTGTGTAAAACGCTCGTTCCGTGTGGTTACAATATAGAACACGTTCAACTGCTGGCTTATTTATATTTCGTAAAAGCATTACACCCTATCAAATCTGCTTTTATCTGATGATAACACATCAGCCAAGTTTTTTGTACCGGCTTCAGGCAATCTAGCCGCACTAATGAGCGATGATACAGGGAAACAGGCCTGCATTCGGATAGTTTATATATATATATATATATGTATGTATGTATGTATGTATGCCGCATTCACCCTAGTCGGGTTGAGCGGGCTTCCTCCCTGACGGAGCAAGTCTCATTGGGATTTGTTTAAGGGCAGGGTCCCAAGTCCTACCCCGTTATTTAACCCATAACTGGAGGGAACGGACGGATTAATACCTTTCCCAAGGGTACTAGTGCGCAAGTGAGTGCAGTGTGCTCGACTGAAATTGGAACTCGGCTCACCGATTTCCCCCTCCAAGCCGACATCCACCGCACCACAACGCACATCCGTGAACGCTAACAGCACCTGGTATTCCCAAGTGGTCACCCACGTAAGTACTGACCAGGCTCAACGTTGCTTAACTTCGGTGATCGAGCGGGAACCGGTGTATTCAACGTGACATGACCGTTATCATATATATATATATCCCTCACCATTAGCACTTGAAATTTCATGTACAATGCAAACTTCAGGTGCTGAACCGAGACCATTTTATTAACAGCAGCACTTAATGTGTAATATTATTGTAATCATTTACACACACACACACACACACACACACACACACACATATATATATATATATATATATATATATATATATATATATATATATATATATATATATATATATATAACAATAAATTTATTTTTAAACCCGTCTCGAAAAACCCACCAAATATAAACGCGGAGGGGAAAAAATGGAAACAAAAATAGAAACGAACTAAGTACTTGAACATTAGTCAAAGTACTCGTCGAAAGAAAAAATCCCGAGACGAGGAACCTAACGCTTAAAGCGCTCAATACAATAACAGAGCAAACAAATAAGTATGAATCTAACCTAGAGCCAACGGACCTACCTAGGTTTCACCTAACGGATCGTCAGAGCAAGTTGGCAAGTTAGGTGAAACCTAGGTAGGTCCGTTGGCTCTAGGTTAGATTAAAAAAACTACTAAAATGTTGTAAGTTTAAAAATGTATTTTTTTGACAGTATTTATTTATTTCTATTATATATATATGTATATCACAGGAAAACACTCTCTGGGTTCCCATAGTCGCATATGATAAGGTAATTTAAATGATTATATATATATATATATATATATATATATATATATATATACAGTGTATCGAAGCAGCAGAGAGGTTTCTAAACATATACTGTTAAATATAAAAGACAATAAATGTTTATTATGTTTAATCATGATCCGTTCTAAACATCGTATTTTGGCTTTAATTTCAAATGAAAATAAAGACAAAAATTGTCCAACATTTGGATATTTTTTATTATGCTGGTTCTAAGCTTTAGGGTTACATGAGTCATTTTCATAGAGGTTACAAGGACGTTAACGTAAAGGCATTTACCATCAAGTCATCCATCATTACAAATTTACGAACTAAGTCTGCTATTCGGTGATTGTTATCGTTGCATAGAAATGTTTTATATCAACCTAAGATTTTGGCTTTATTTTCACCTGAAATTGAAGCCAATATATATATATATATATGACAGTTGAGTCTAAGTTTAAATCATTCCGTTTGATGGTCAGTTAATTTATATCTGGAGATTTTGAATTTATCCTTATTACTTGTTTTACTTAAACATATCACGATGATTAATTTATAACTTTTTCTTTCAAATTATTAAAGCATCATTCATATTTTTCTGCAATATTCTAACGCATGTTCTCCATGTTTTTCTTGTTGCGAATCTTTGCTTTCACGACAACTTCAGACACCTTTTTTGTGTAGGCTTGTCACAGGTGATGAGAAGTGCCATCTTGCTCCATCCTGCATATTCTCCTGGCCTAGCTCCTTCGTATTATCACTTATTTTGAGGATTACAAAACCATTTAAACGGCCTTAGCTTAATAATACGAGAGGAGATTGAACATGAGTTAGATTCATATTTCACATCAAAACCTAAAGATTTTTACAAGAGACGCATTTATAAGTTTGTTGACAGATGGAATCAAGTTATAAAGAGCAAAGATCGTTATTGTTATTAATAAAGATTTTCAAAAACACACAGTTTTTTCATTTTCAAGATGAAATTTTAAATCGGCAAAAACTTTTGCACCGAGCTGATACATTGCATAATTTTTTTTTTTTTTTTTTGGTGTGGGGTTATCTTGAAATTTGGATTTATTGGTGATGTCCGTAAGATTATAGGAAATTTCGTTACGTTTCTCAGGTGTAGTTGTCCATTTTATGTTGTTGTTGATTTCTTTTGTGCTCTGTATTTATGAACTAATTACTAATCATATGGGACTTGATGATTTATGAATAAAATTATGAAGATTTTGATAAGAAAAAGTTTTCGATAATTACTTGAATTTGGTTTACATTAAGACAGTTTTCTCTAACCAAGCGTTTTGCAGCGATCGAAAAAGGTAATACTGGTTTTGGTGCAAGGTCAAAGGTGAATATCATGGATCGGATATAACAGACCAACCGAGTTCTACATGTCTTTCCTGTGCTATTCTCGCTGGGTGCAGCATTTTGTTGTCATGGGAGGAAGAATATTTTTCCTTCAATCTATTGTGTACGTTTGTACTGCCGTTTAAGAATTCATTTATATTAGTCAACTCCAAATCCATTATTAACTACTACGCATGATAAGTAGTCAGGATGATACAGTTCTCATTACAACCGTTTCCCCAAGACGGTAATTACTTATGACTGAAACTAATAGATATATTTATTGTGTGTATGAATACACTATCTTGTTGATTTACTAAGAGCAGATTCCTTTAGAAACAAGGCTATAAAAACGACGCAACCAATGAGGCTTGAACTCTCTACAAATGGTCTAAACGTTCAGCCTTGTGAGCATTGCCTACCGATGAGGCAAACAAGCAAACTATCTTGTTGAATATATATATATATATATATATATATATATATATATATATATATATATATATATATATATATATATATATATATATATCATACGCTAAAAGTCTTCCTCCTTCTACCGAGCGCCCGTAGCTCGGAGGTAGAATCACCGACTGACGCCAATTCGTTCGGGTTTCAATCCTGGGTTAAAATCAATCGGATTTCTAACCATACTGACGAGCTGTGATACAACGAAACATATCTGTCTGAGGATGACTATATACATATATATATATATATATATATATATATATATATATTATTCCCAGAAAGAAGGGAAAGAAACACTGCACATACAGCAAAGAAATATATGTGCCGATTATGGAGATGGTGCTATAGGTTCTATAACTGGTCCTAAGTAATTCTCTGGGTTCATAAGTAGAATATTTTGATTTGTAAAACCGGGGACGTTCTAGTCGTTCATCGTGACCAAGTAAAAACTCTACTTAAAAGTAATCTAAATCACATTGCATATCACAAATATATTATACATATTTCAAGTGAGTGTTGTTTTGTAAATTCTTTTGAAAACACATCGAATTGTTGGTCGGCACAGTGTTTTTGTATATATAGCAGAGGCATCAGACCAGCAATATTCAAAGCCTAGACGAATGTTAAACTTATAAATATGTAAGATAGATTCTGGTGAAAAAATTCTCTAGCACGACACAGTGAACCAACTTTTCTTGCAGTAAACCTAGTAATTGATTCAATATCATCTTTCCACTTGATATCAACGGTAAAAGAAGGCACAACGATTCAGTTTCCTGGAGGTTAAAAAAAATCTTCACATGTACTGTTTACAATGTGGAGAGAAAATACCATGAGGAAGACGAAAAGCCATTTTTAATCGACTTAGCTAGGAAGAACTCTGTCGATCAAGAAAGGCAGTATAGTGCCTTTTAAGCGAAATCGTTCTCGTTATAGACTCCCAGAATGTTCATATCTATCCACTTTCGTATTCAAACGTAAGCAACGCAATTTCTAAACTAATGAAAAGTACGTCAGATCTAACGAAGTTTCTCCTGCAAAGATGGACGCAGGTTCAAATCCTTCCGGAGAGAGCATATTTTTCTTTAATAAGATTTCTCAAATATTCAGACCGGTAGACGAGAATAAATAAATATACAGTTTAATAAATAAACGACCGTCTGATGAGCTGTGATACAGGAGAAACAGACCTGTCTGCGAATGACTATTTATGCTCTCACACCCTGATTGAGCACTCTGGAAGAATGGTAGACTTTGAAAAACAGTAGCTACTCTGGCATCTACGTATCGTTCATTCAGCTATGAATTAGAACACTCTCAGCTATTGGGCGTGTATAATGATAATATACACGCAAAAAAGTCTGCCTCCTTCTACCGAGCGTCCGTAGCTCAGAGCTAGAATCGCCGACTGACGCCAATTCGGTGGGGTTTCAGTCCTGGGTAAAAAGCAATCGGCTGTCTAACCGTACTAATGAGCTGCGAAACAGATCAGTCTGCTGATGACTTATATATATATATATATATATATATATATATATATTGTTTATAATTTGGTGTTCTTAAAGAGGAATAGTACTCAATGTCGAGTATGCAACGTTTCTAGATATAAACGGTATGGACACATGAATCAACACATTATGGTGACTGTCAGTTCCATAACTTAATGCGATCTTCAAACATGTCCTTACTTAGCAGGCTAGAAATATACTGTGTGGTGCACGTTGCTATGCTGGGGAATAAATAGAGTGATAGAAGAGCAACCTTATCCTTTCCATTGAAATTTGTTTAGGGAAAAATAAGGGCAATTTAGTTAAGACTTCTAGATTATTTATGCTGATTGGGGGATTGGAGGTAGTGTGTGCATAAATAGGTTATACCTATTTATGATATTTATGTATTATATGTTATTTTTTTTATTTTTATAATTCACTTATTGATTGACGAATGATGGGTTTAATAACATTAACAATTAGAGTTTATTGCCTCAGAGAGTTGTAAGAGGAAAGCCATTTTAAAATGGAGTAAAACTAGTATTCCTGAATTTTGTTAAATATTTTTTTACTTTTCTTCCGCCCACTCAGTGAAATGATTCACGAATTCAATTCATGCTACGTCTGTACACACACAGGATATAAGAGAGGCAGTGGGGCACTTCGATGTGGTGCAATGGTTAGCAAGCTTGTCTCGCTAGAACAATTACGATTGTGAGTTCGATCCTCACTGAGTGTCGTATACTTTTGGCTTTGTGCCACATCTAATCTACGCTTAAAAATCATCACTGCGCACCTCAAATCATCGGCTTTGTACCGCGTCTAAACTATTCTTATAAAATCATCATAAGAGAGACAGAGGTAAACATTGTGTATTCTATGTAATGAACTTGTGTAAAGAGATGGCAGAACATGGTCTAGAAAGAATAGTAAGGCAACAAACGCTGCTTCCAGCTAAAAAAGCTATGTTGTAGCGTCGTGGAGGGTCATGATCGGCCATGTAATGAAGAGACAAGGTACATAGAAAAAGAAGACGAGGCCTTGACTTCAAAAAAGTTGAGTTTATCTGAAATAAAATGATTAAATATGCTTTAATTTATTTCGGTATGAGAATGATATGAAAATTATATGAAATGATATGAAAATTATATGAAATTAAATGAAAATGATATGAAATGATATGAAAATTATATGAAAATGATATGAAATGATATGAAAATTATATGAAAATTATATGAAAATCGTATGAAATGATATGAAATTATATGAAAATGATATGAAATTATATGAAAATGATATGAAATGATATGAAAATTACATGAAAAAGATATGAAAATTGTATGAAATGATATGAAAAGGATATGAAATTATATGAAAATGATATGAAATGATATGTAAATGATATGAAATTATATGAAATTGATATGAAATGATATAAAAAATTATGTGAAAATGATATGAAAATTTTATGAAATGATATGAAAATAATATGAAAAATGAAATAAAAGATGCCTGCAAGAAACATAATTAATCCGAGAACACTAATGACGCCATTTTAATTACAATTTAATTAAATTTTCAGTACCTGATTTCCTTACCTAAATATTGTTTTTCGGTTTCTATTAATGTTAACTTAAAGTACAAACTTTGAAGTGCCTGCATGTAAAATATTTTAAATAAAATTTTATATTTAATATTTTTTTGATATTTTCAAAAAAGAAAGTCGGGTATAAAGTAGTCGGGTATAAAGTAGTCGGGTAGAAAGTATATACGCATGGTTAGTAGTGGTGTAACTTTAACTGATGGTTACTGCTCCAGGCTTAAGACAATTGGGTGTATGAGTTTGCAATCGTATGCGCATGCTCTCGAGTGTGAGGAGGATAAAGAAGCATATCAGTGGCTGCAACACACGTTAATCGCTTCCACGATTCTTGGCTTAATTAATGTAATTTTTAGTTGGAATTTTTCACATTTTAGACATTTAACTCGCCTAATCACTCTATCTATTGGAACGACATTTTCGAGTTAAAAATTGATCTTGACATAGCTACTATTTATTTAGCTTTATTCAACAAAAGACTACAAAGGGGAGATCATCGCTCCTTAATTGTGATGATGTTCAATCGGCTGAGCTTAAAACATACCAACTGCATCGCCTGAGGAGCAGTAAATATCTCCCGAAAAGTGTCACTTTCCGGATGAATACTCGCAGATTATCCCCAATCAATGTATCCCTTTAGACACATCGACGTGATGTAATGGTTAACAAGCGTGTGTCACTATAACCTATTACAAGTGATTAATGAATAGAGTGCGCCATGTTTTTTTGGCTTTGCGCCATATCTAAGCGACGCTTAGAAAATCATCTATCAAGTATGCCTTTTTGATCACTAGTTTACGTCGGACTTATGTCAGTATTTTTTACTATTATAAACAGAACTGTGGCTACCGTTTTAACCCTTTTTTCTCTCTCAATCACTTTTCCCAGTTTCTCCCAGTTTCATATTATTACATAGCTTTCTCGGCCGGAAAGTGTAACTGATTTCAGCTCAGAAAGACCGGTGATCAAGAAAACATACTACACTGAATTTCTAACTGCACTTGTCGATCTTCTAGTACAGATATATGTCAAGTCATCCAATGAAGGCAGGTCTTCCACTCTTGGAAAACAGGCACACTAGACTAACTATACTCGTTATCGACCTTGATCTGATTTTGTTCAGAAATAACTTTAGCTTAGTAAATAGCAGCAAATCGCTTGCCGTAGACTGAATGCCATTAATCTAGTCTCGAAGAAGATTCGTTAGTTTGGTGTGTGAAATATGTCCTGATTGTGCCAATGTTAATGAGAAGGTTTCGCAAGATAAATCTGTATTTTGTGTGGGTACCCTCACTGAGAAGCTTACGAGTCTAATCCTGTAATCCTAACTTAAGTAAACATTTGAGTGTCTCTTTATAGAATAATAGATGTGGCCTCAAAATGTATTAATACTGCAACAACTTCGATTTCCGCTAAATGATCCAAGTTTGTGACCTTGTACTAGACGAGACAAATTTCAGAATTATTTGGTTTGTTGATTCGTTTTCCTCAGATTATGAATCTTTTGCGGGTTATAGAGAGAAAATATTTTTAGGAAGTTACATTTTTTAGAAAATAATGGTTTAATAATACAAATCTTAGTTAATAGCTTATTGATAGAAGTTTTACTAATTAACCTACAACTACAGCGAGAAGCGATGTAATCATACCTTTTCTAAGTAAATATAACGAAACTAACGGGAATTGGAACTCGGCTCTCCAACTGACACTCTATTACAATACACGCAAGTTTACAGAACCTGTTATTTCCAAGCGGTAGCCCAACTAGATACTGACCAGATTCTATATTGCTTAACTTCGGTGATTGCACAGGAACCGGTATTTCAAAGAGATGTGGCCGTAAGCCCAATTTTGCAATTATTTTCATTCTAGAACAATCAGTCAATCAGTTAAGTGCCATATATGATACACGCTTTGGCAATCATATCTAGAAAGAGACAAGATTGACCGGGCAGATTTTCCCGCAGTAGGTTCCTATTATTTTCTGTGGTAGACTGGTTGCCAGCCAAGGCTATAAATCTCAATCTGTCCTGTTATTTGACCCATAACTGGACGGAAGACACGGATTAATACTTTTCCCAAGAGTATTGTGCGTAAGTGAATGCTAGGATTCAACTGGAATTCAAAATCTGTTGTCCGATTTTTCATTCCAAATCGATATCCACAATCTAGAGCAATACATGACAAATATTAATGTTGGTTGCACGTAATTTGCGCGTGAACTTGGTACTGACTACATTTCATACCGAGGATTCGATCTTTGTTGGCCTGGTCTGAAGAAGAAAACATTTTTTTTAGATAATCTTATCGCCCCAAGCAAGGCATGATACGGCCACTGTTGTACAGAGGGTTACATAAGAGGAAAGTTATGAGAAGGAGTGACAGAATAAAGGGGATGTCAGGAAGCGGGTAGGAGAGGGATGAGAATACTGCAGAAATTAAATGAGAGCATGAGAGAGCAGATGCAAGTTAGTGAGATAGGAGATGACTATTGACTTTACATTTAAATTCTTAGAGATTGTAGCTGTCGGGGAAGCAAGTAAATGGAAGGGAATTCTACAGGCGGGAAATGCGAGAAAAGAAGCTGTTGGAGTAGAATTTGAGTTTACATTTTATTGGTTTCACAGGAAAATGGTGGGACCTAGTTTCTAATATTGTGGTGAGAAAGTGACTGTATCCGAGCTACCATGTCGGGATTGATCACATCGCAGACTCTCCGTTGAATTTTGTCAAGGACCTCTAGGGGGGCAGCAGGAGCACCCGACCAGATATGGCAGCAGTATTCAATGCACGGGCGGATGGTAGATTTGTATATGTGCAGGATTGTTTCAGCCGGGAAAATCTTCCTGGACCTGTATAGAGAACCGACCTTCTTAACAGCGAATTTAGCTATGAGTTCTATCTAGATATTGCACTTGAGATCTGTTGTGTGAGTTAACCCGAAGAGGTGCAGTTTTACTTTCAGGGAGACTAGTCTAATTCATGCTAATGCGGGGTAGGAGCGATCGGAGTTGAAATTGCAATACAGATGTTGTAAAAATAATGGCTAAACATGTAGTTGCTCATGGTTGTAAGAAGGAGTGCGGTTGCCAATCCTATTAATATTTTCTAGAACTATTTTTTTACACTTGTAAGAACAGATATGAATAAGATTACAACATTAAATTATACCGTACTACATTCTAAACAAATAAACTGATAGAAAACAACAGTCTTTATTATAACAGAGAGGATATATATTCTTCACTACTCGATGACATAATTATTGTAAAAATATAAAATAACAAGGCACTGTTAAAGAGTAAACACGCGGTAAGAGCTTACATAACTGGTAGTAAAGCTTAATAATTGGTAGTAAAGAGAATGAACTCAGCCGACGATGCCTCACTATTGTCTCTCTCTCTCTCTCTCTCTCTCTCTCTCTCTCTCTCTCTCTCTCTCTTCATGAGCGTGATAGGAGGGATTATATATATATATAATCTTTCCTGCTTTTACCTTCCTTAATATGCTCCACTTTCCGTACGGGTTTCTTCCAAATATTTCTTTAAACGTCCATACATAGTCTGCCAGCCTTGTATTACTTCTGTGACTTTTTATCCTGAACGAAGAGGTATGATTGTAAAAGCGATTTTTAAATGGTCCCTCGATACAGCCGATGTAAACCTTGAAATTACTACTTTTGTTGCTAATCAACTGTGCACACAATGTTTTCAGTACAACACTTGCCATTCATTGGACAGTCGTTCATATTCCTACATGGACAATCGTTCATATTCCTGTTCTTCTGATTTTATCTCCCCTTTCAATATTCAATATTCTGGCACTGTTGGATTTTATAATTCTAAACTTCTAGAGCAGCTGTAACTTAGTTTGATATTATTCCTTTTGAATATCTTAGCTAACTCTGAGTTTACTGGAAAATGCTTATCCTGGATTTTGAAGAACATTTTACCGATTTTTGTTTGTAATTTTGGGTTAAACGGTAGATTAAACCAGATTATCTTCCTTCTCTGGGTTCCACTCACACACACACACACACACACACACACACACACACACACATATATATATATATATATATATATATAGTGTTAAATTGTAATGATGTTGAATGACAAAATTGATGTTTTTTCAGTAGTTTACTGATGGAAAGGTATTTTAGGCAAGCAGATTCCTTTTTGCCATAAAGTGCTCAATATCGAGATGAGGATAGAGTGTTAATAGAATTAATGTGTAAAAGTTTGTCACTTAGCTGAGCAGTGTTATTTCAGTCATGCCTACTTCGATGAGGGCATTATTTTAATATCTTCATTCTTCTGAGTCAGAAAAAACAAATGACCCTGAAGAGTGAAGGCAGGATAATAATGCCCTCACGCAACTTCGATGTAAGCATGATTGAGATAATAGTGATCAGCTAAATAACAACATAAATTATTGGGCGTGTGTATAATGATAATATACACGCTGAAAAGTCAGCCTCCTTCTACCGAGCTCCCATAGTTTAGAGGTAGAATCACCGACTGACACCAATTCGGTCGGGTTTCAATCCTGGGTAAAAATCAGTCGGATGTCTAACAGTATTGATGAGCTGTGATACAGCGAAACAGATCTGTCTGCAGATATATATATATTCTTCATTTACCTGTCATGTCTCTTCATAACGTAGGTAATCATGCTTCTCCACATCTTCCTGTCCTATATTGTTTTTAATAAATTTTATCTTTCTGTTATTTCTCACAAATCCTGTTCTGCCATCCATTTGTCCAAGCCCATTAAATCCCGCGCCGATTTCACTTGTCCGCCTTTTCCTCTGTCCACCATGTGAATAACAAGTTTGCCAAGCCCTCCTTCCTCATTACGCAACCCATAAATTTCAGCTGTCTCTTCCTGAATCTAAACTTATTTATAAATGGAACTTTGTCTGTGTGTGTATGTGTCTGTGTGTGTGTGTGTGTGTGTGTGTCCGTTACCTATAAACTCCGAAACGGCTGAACCGATTTTCTTGAGAAGTTACACAGTTGTACTATAAGCGTCTGCGAGTGTTCTTAGCAAGGTTTTGTGTCAAGGTACCCCCGATAAATATCGAAAATCGATAATCGAAAAATCGGGTTATAGAAGGAGTGCTCCGATTTTAATCAAATTTGATACACTCATAGACGAAGACATAAGAAACGATATTCAGAAGTTTCCAGGTTGCAGTTCTTACAAAAGTGAAGAAAATCGATAATATATAAATATAAAAACGGCAAGATGTTTCTATGTGTGTCTGTTTTTCTGTCTGTATGTCCTTTATACAAATCCCCAATTTTTATCCGATTCTCACCAAACTTGACACAAATAAACTTTAGGCTGAGTCTGAGCTCCAGGACTATGGATTAGTTTTAACGCTTTCATTACACCCAAGCAACACCGGGCTATACTCAGTCAGTTAAATGCCATACGTGATACACGCTTGGGCGATCATGTCTCAAAAGAGACATGACTGACTGGGCAGAATATTATCCCACAATAGGTTGCCATTGCTTTCTGTGGTAGACTGGCTGCCGACCAAGGCTACAGAACCCAATCTGTCCTGTTATTTAACACATAACTGGAAGAAATAAACGGATTAATACCTTTGCCAAGGGTATTTGCGCGTAAGTGAATGCAATGAATTCAGCTGGAATTCGAACTCGGCTCCCCGATTTCTCGTTCCAAGCCGATATCCAATGCACCACAACGCACATCCCGGGCTATACTACTAGTTCTTATAATAAGTGAACCTAGAGTATTGGACTGTTATGCGATGTGCACAAAATCGTTAATATATATATATATATATATATATATATATATATATATATATATATAAAAGGCAAGATGTTTGTGTGTCTGTCTGTTTATCTGCTTGTATATCTGTATTTTTTCAGCTCTTTTATTTTAATTTTTGCTTCGGTTTTGGCTCTAAGTAGCTATAATTGTAGTTCTTAGTCTTAGCCATGATACCATTTTCTCAGAGGACTTATCTAGCCTTCAAAATTCAGTTTACGACGAAAAAAACTTATTTGATATTGATACCAGGAAATCAAAATTTGCCTTACAACCATTCATTTTTATTTCAGTCTACGGTTTCGCTTTAACTGGAAATAACTATTGCTTTTTAGTCTTTCGTGCAAAGAGTCTGAGCTCCAGGACCATGGATTAGTTTTAAAGTTTTCATTACACCCGAGTAACGCCGGGCTATACTGCTAGTAAATTATACTTTTTCTTGGATTTTATGCATCCTGATGATGAGCAAATCTTTTGTCCTGTTCTCTAATTTTTATTATGAATATTTCCTTTATAGGTGATACACATTCGCTCTATTTCAGCGCATTTCTCGTGGAGCTGTCTTCCTTAGACTGTCTGAATTTATTTCTTTCTGCCTTGCGTAGTTTTCTGTATTCCGTCCCATATCTTGGCGTTTTTTGTTTTTTTTTTCTCCTTTGCATCATGTCGTGAATCTCATTTGTGATTTATTCGTTTTTCCATTTTTGCCCATTCTCCTCTGGGATGATGACGTTTGCTGATGTCAGTAAAGCTTCTCTTCCACTTAGAGTTTCCATTTCCATTTTGTCCCGCGTATTTTCTCTTCACACTCTCCATATATTTTTCTTTCAGGTTTGGGCCGTTCAGGAGTCGTTGGTATTGCAATTTGGGTGCTGCATTAGACTTCTTCAGTATATATAGTTTCATTCTTAGTTTACTTATAACAGTCACCACTTGGATAGATTTTGCTATGAACAACTGCATTCCTGAATCTATTGTTTATAGCTATGTAGTCGATTTGGTTTTTAAATTTCCCCACGTAATCATTTCGGATGTTCTTAGAGTCAGGTGTTGGCTATTACCTGGTTATTCAGAGTACACCATTGGACCCATTGGACGAATTTGCCAGCTTTTCTCCTTCTCTCTCCTTGTCTATTTTGACATTCTGGTCTTTCATGATAATTATAATATCTAGTATTTTACACTGAGCCTTGACGCTTTCTAGCATGGAGTAAAAAGATTCGATTTCTTCTTCCATATCTTGCGTTCTCGGTATATACACGGTTATAACATATATATAAAAGGCTTTCTTTTCCGTTTAACTGCAAAAATTCCTTCAGATAACAGACAGTATTCCAGAATGCATTTCTTTATGTTTTCTTTACACCTGCATATATAATTCGGTGGTTGTTATTGACAGAATCTCCGTTGATTGGTCACCTAGTTTCACATACTTTTAAAACGTTGATGTTTTACCTATTTATCTCCTGATTTACATTTTCTAGCTGGCCATGGTTGTTTAACGTTTTAACGATGACGATCCGGTGACACTTTAATACCATCATTATCATTCAGCCAGGTAAGTGCCGTACGTGATACACGCTTGGGCGATCATATCTCGAAATATACATGACTGACTGGGCAGAACATTTTCCCGCAGTAGGTTGCCATTACTTTCTGCGGTTGACAGATTGCGAACCAAAGCTATAAACCCAATCTGCCATGCTATTTAACCTATAGCTGGAGGGAGAAGCGACGAATTACTTCTTTTTCATGTGTCGTGTTCTTTCGGGACGTAGGTGGTTATGGACTTCCACTTGGCTCTGTCTCTTTTCCCTCTCAATATTTTTCTCTTGGTATCTCTTCTTTGCTTAGACCTAACAAGTACGCCTCGCGCTGCTTTCCCCTGTCTCTCTTTCCTTTTGTCCGACTTGTGAGTATTAGATTCTCCAGGCCCTCCTTCCTCATTACGTGTCCCAGGATTATCATTTGTCTCTTTCTGATATTTAGTATCAGTTTTCTTCTCGTTTGCATCCTTTCCAACACCTCATGGTTGCACACGTACTCTGTCCATGGCATCTTTAGCATCATTCTGTAAAAGTATTTGCGCGTAAAGGAGAAGGAGTTCGATCTCGGTTTACTAGTGGAAATAAGTGGATACATTGTGGTAGAAAATTATTGATATGTTGAGTCCAAAGTGGCCTACATCTTTTGCCAGTTTTTGGTTTTTGGGGATTTTTTTTTGTTTTTTGTTTTTTGTTTTTTTGTTTTGTTTTTTTTTTTGTTTGTTTTTTTTGCAGATTAAGCTAAACTTAATAAATAAAAATTGTCACGTCGGCACAGAAAAAGATTTTGTAAGCCAGGCTCGAAGATTATTCTCCCTATCTTCAACTCAGAGTTGAATGACTTCGCCTCGCCTTGTATGACTAATCTACTTATAATAAGGTGCCATCGTGGAGAACAATTCACCAGTGTCTTGATTTTAATTCTCTCAGTTACCCTACAAATGGATATGCGCTATGATGTAACGGATATTGGCTCTGAATGGGATATCGGTAGAGCCGAGTTCGAATTCCAGTTGAATTCCTTGCATTCACTTATGCGCAAGTAACCTTGAGAAAGATATGAATCCATCTCTTCTCCCCCCACCCAGGACGTATTAGGTTATATAGCCTTGGTTAGTAACCAGTCTACCTCAGAAAGAAATGACAACCTATTGCGGGAAAATCTTCTGCGTTGTCAGTCATGGATCGAAAGATTGTTCAAGCTCGTATCACGTATGGCACCTGACTGACTGACTGATCTTCAGTCAGTTAAGTGCCATACGTGATTCACGCTTGGGCGATCATGTCTCGAAAGAGACATGACTGACTGGGCAGAAGATTATCCCGCAATATGTTGCCATTGCTTTCTGCAGTAGACTGGTTGCCAACCAAGGCTAGAGAACCCAATCTGTCCTGTTATTTAACTCATAACTGGAGGGAAGAGACAGATTAATACCTTTCCCAAGGGTATTTGCGCGTAAGTGAAAGCAATGAATTCAACTGGAATTCGAACTCGGCTCTCCGATTTCTCGTTCCGAGCCGATATCCACTGCACCACAAACGCACATCCTGACCTTACTAATACAGAATTGTGCTGGATGTTAATTTTAACGCCCATTACTAAGTTTGACTCTTAATACTAAGTTTGATTCTCACTGAGATATACTAGATTTTTCTGAAAAGTAACGGGACTGATCAGGTTCTTCGGTGTGAGAGAAATCGTTTCACACTTGGTTCTTGCCGCAAGACCAGACGACCAATCACGAAGTTTGCAAACAGATCTTAAGGCGTGTGCTTCTCTCAGTCTTAGAGAAGAGACGATAGTTGTGGCAGGACAAAATCTGGATCTTTCACCACGGCAATGCTGCCGCTCACAACGCTCTGAGCATCCGGCAGGTCTTGGTCGAGAAGAACATCGCCGTACTGCAACAATCTCTCTGTTCACCTGATCTTGCTTCACGTGATTTTTTTCTTTTCTTCAAGCTCGAGAAGATCATAAAAGTGGTGGTGAAAAGTGGTGGCCATCAAGAGGGCCATAAGGACAGTGCTGAGCGGCACCCAAGAAGAATCTTTCTAGCAATGTAGTGATGCGAGACAAAGAAGGATAGAAGGTTGCATTAGAGGGGGTGACTTTGAAGGAGACATTATGTATTTGTCTATATTTCTAAGCTGAGAGTATTTACACTATTTACATTATTCGGACTATTGTCCTCATGTTTGTTGTCATTTTCACGTTATATGCTCCGGCCTTGTTAAGGTGCTAGGAATTTCGAATAAAGGTTCGAAATTCCTATCACCTGAAGAAGGTCGGAGCGTACAACGGCCGAAACGTCCTGAAAATGACAACAAAGATGAGGGCAATAGTCCAAATAATGTAAATAGTGGACATTATGTTGTTTGTTGTTTGGTACTGAAACAAATTGTTTATGACTCAAATCATGTTACTTTTCAAACATCTCGTATATGATGTTTACATTTTGGGAAAGATTGCTAAATATAGGCGATAGAGCATTTTAACGTATAGTACGGATATATAAATCGAGACGACATTCATACTATCGGTTTAATGCCTCAGGGATCTTCAGACCATAATGCACTTCTGCTTTCACGGGCCGTATATATAGGTTACCTCGGCCCATGGAAAATGAATTAAGATTACCCCTGGAAAGTGAAGGTACTAAACAAAAAGCCGTTCAACAACAAAAAATGAGCCAATCGCACAATCCTTTCAAAATATATAGGGATCCTCAAAGACAAACTCAAACGCGCCAAGGATGAGAAGGCAAATACGAAAAACAGACCCCAAAACCACAACTCACTATACGACATAATCTTAGCCTTAATGAGAAAATAAAAATTATCACATTTAGTGAATTATAAAATTATAAAAATTATAAAACCTCCTAGATAATTAATTTAGTGAAAGGTTTCCAAATATTTATAACTTGTGTATTTTATTTGAAATTTCTTATATTTATCTAATTTTTAATTAACATTGTTGAGGATTTCAGTTATATTCAAGGTAGATTAATAAAATTGCTATACTTCAATATATATATATATATATATATATATATATATATCAACGATATATTCAAGTGCCGAGTAAAAATTATGTAACGGTCAGTCGTTGTACATGAAACTTCTAGTCATTGCACATGTGAAAAGAATGTTATTGCAATTATGGTTGCTGTTGTTGGTTATTATTATTATTATTATTATTATTATTATTATTATTATTATTATTAGCACTTGTGCTTTGTTAGTTGTCTCCAAAGCTAAATGTTGTGTCGTAGATAAATATATATATTACAGAAAATACTAAACCGTTAGTGGAACAAAATGACAACTTGATAAAGACCTAAATGCCTATAAACAACATAAAATCTCGAACAAGGACAGCAATAAGATAAAGAAAATTAACCAACTCAGTAAAGTAAAATGGTCTACATATATCTTTCTATCTCTCTCTCTCTCTCTCTCTCTATATATATATATATATATATATATATATATATATATATATATATATAAATCCAGGTGAAGAGAACCAACAATTTTTCAATTCCGAGTTCTCCGGCATATCCTTTTTTAAAAAAAAAACCTGCTCAATACAACACATATTGTAGAGTATAATATAATTCAAATTTTTAAATTTGTTTTTTAAAATGTAAAATATATCAGTTTTTATTTAAAATATAAACTATATTAATTTTAAAACAAAACAAATTTAATTATACACACACACATTACGCACATCATTCAATTTGAAATTCTATTCTGAAAAAATGTCTTCAGATTATATCAGAAATAAATTCTAACGAAAGTTTTATAATAATAATAATAATAATATTATATATATATATATATATATATATATATATATATATATATGATTGAAAACGACCAACGAGGTATATTTTATTGTTTCTTATTCAGTTTTTCCAATTGCCGTTATTTTATTCATATGTTTTAACAAGTAGAACATGAGGACAAAATAACAACAGCAGAAACATATCACCTTAATTAAAATAATTACGGATCATTTTTAACTAAATAAAAATTCCCAAAAATGTTTCTTGTCGGTAGTTTTCAATGAAACCTGCTTAAAAGAAAGGTTGCTGCCCAAATATACATTAATATAGATAGATAGATAGATAGATAGATAGAGAGAGAGAGAGAGAGAGAGAGAGAGAGATTTTATTCCAAAAGTATATATATATATATATATATATATATATATATATATATATATCATAGTGATGATCCACGTATACTGTCTTAATATGTATATGAAAAACTACTAAAATGTTGTAAGTTTAAAAATGTATTTTTTTGACAGTATTTATTTATTTCTATTATATATATATATAATAGAAATATTATATATATATATATATATATATATATATATATATATATATATATAGCTTTTTGGAATGTTTAAAATAGAAAACATTGTTTTTTGTTGTTTGTTTGTTTGTTTGTTTGTTTTCTTGCTGCTGATATGAACCTTACCTGCCGGCAATGTATTATTGCTCGTTGTATAAATTTGCGTGGATTCAAAATTCAGACAAATTGCTCCTGGAACTTCCATAACAAAGAGGAGGTGAAGTGCGGCTGGCTCAGGTAGAAGGCATTCTTTTGTTTTTGTACAATATGAGAGCGCTGAATCAATGTTTCATCAATGGATTACGTCTGTACAACATTTTGGTATCATTAATGAAAATAGTAAGAATTATGAATGGAAAATTGAAAGCTCGTCTAGCTAATACAGGCATAACCACCAGGGCATTAAAGAAATTGTTATTTTATAGTAATAGGGACAAAATCCTAACAGTATAAAAAATACTACAAAAATTACGTAGAAAAATATTAACAAGATAAGACTAAAATAACTATGACTATCAATAATTATAACTGAAAACAAAACAAAGAATGTTCAAAAATACAATGAACTCTTTCAATAACTGAGAAAACTTTAGAATATAATGGTCGTGTCCATAGTAGCAAGATCTGTTAATACAGTACCCAAAACTCGACAGACAATATTGCAAGATATCTAGCCGCTCATATTTTGAGTTTGAGTTTGAATTTTGTTTAACGGCATATCAACCTATGTGGGTTATTTAATGCCAAAAAGGTAGAGTTTTAAGATATCTTTTATAGTAAGAAGGTTTGTTTAGTCAGATTTTGATTAAATTTTATTTTTATTTTTATTTTATTTAGAAAACTGAAGATGTCTTCTAGTTTTGTATTCAAAAATGTATTGCTGGTAATATTTTTTTCCTTCAAAAATGTATCATGACAATAATTTTTTTTCTTCAAAAATGTGTAATGGTAATAATTTTTTTCTTTTTTTTCAAAAATGTATTGTTGGTAATGGCTTTCATTCAAAAATTTATATTTTTCTATAAAAGTCTATTTTTATCTATATATTTCTATACAAGTCTATTTTTATACTTTTACAGTATTTTGACCCAAGTTTGAGGGTTAACTATTTGCCCATAGCTGGGTCCCTAACAGGTGCTACCACTCCGGGTCAGAGTGGACCTGGGAACAACAGCAATTAAGAGGTGGTTCCATACTCTTCACAATCTCCCAATCAGAGGCCTTGCTGCTGGATGCAGTTTACCGTCATACCCAGTACTGCTAGCTGCTCATATCTAAGTATGCTTGTTTGCTAAGATGGTTAGGTAATCCCTGACGCAGATGCCTGCTCAGACATGTTTTAGTTTGTTCCCAAAACACATAGCGAAATTAGGGTTTACTAACCGAAAATCTGTTTTTGCAAACATTTTTAAGTAAGAATGTACAAATAAAAAGGTTTAAAATTGACAACTGTTTCCATTTCACTGAAATAGGCGTTAAACGCTTCTATATTCCTTTCTTTTGTTTATTTTCTCATTGAAAAAGAAGTATCGTCTCTTATATTTCAGTTCCATGTTTATGCGCGGTCGGTCCATTATTTATGAGGTATGGCAGGACGTAACGGCTGTGGGAACTAACTAAGGAAACTAACTGACGAAGGGAGGGAGGGACAAACAGAATTATAATCGAAATACTGCAACTATGCTCCGCGGGCGTTAGTTACGGTCTATGGGAGAGAACGTATAATGTAGAGTGATCACCTGCTTGAGCAGCAACGGTACGGTTATACTCATGGCGCGTGGTCGAGTGGTTAATAAATTATTATCTTGGATATGAGACTTGGATTCGAATTTTACCCAGTCGATTTGTCAAGTTTGGATAGACTATCCCTACGTGCACCCTCGTTGGGAAATACCTGAAAATTATAGCATGAGTTGACTCAAGCTGAATTCTGTCAGTCAATCAGTTAAGTGCCATACATGATACACGCTTTGGGCGATCATTTCTCGAAAGAGACATGACTAACTGGGCAGAAGATTATCCTGTAAGAAGTGGCCATTACTTTCTGCTGACTGGTTGCCAACCAAGGCCATAGAACCTAATCTGTCCTGTTATTTATCCGATAACTGGAGGACAGAGACGGATAAATACCTTTCCTAAGGTTCGTAAGGAATTCAACTGGAATTCGAACTCGGCTTCCCGATTTCTCGTTCCGAGCCGATATCCACTGCACCACAATGCACATGGACGAAAATGTTCGGAAGCGGTCGATCGCATGCCTGAAGTCACACATCATTGGTGGGTTTAGAAATACTACTTAGAGTTGAGATTGTTTAGTTCGCACAGTTTCTGTGGTTGTCTGGATAGTACTGAAGAAGTCGCTGTGGATTCATTGAAATATTTTACTGTTTGTCAATCTCCGTTTTAAAGACGCTGGAATAGAGATTAGATGAGATGGAAATGCATTGAAATGTTGACACTGTACAGACCACAACGCTGTTGGGTTCTGCGAGGATATTGATAAGGGGACTAGAGATTTGTGACGATTTGGTGTTAGCCTTCAGAGATCTGGTTTGAAAAATGGTAATGCACGAAATAGCCTATTTGCAACTGAGTACCTGACCTGACCAGCACTCTTCCTATGTCTCAGTTGAGTGCCTGAGTCTGTTAATCATTGTTGCTATTAGTTAATGTGAAATACAGTAATGATAACAACAGCAATCGAATACCTCAATGGACAGATTGAGTACTGGAAAGCACTAAAGATATATCATTTAGTCATTCCTTTTTGTATTTTATCTTTCATTTAGGCAGTTTTGCAACTGCTGATCTCGTCTCTCGTGTAGAATGATGAATGTGTTAAACTAATATCCGTGGAATCCTCCACATCTTGTTGCTTTCTAGCTGACTATTTTACGAAGTTTTTATTTTAGGATAATTATATTTATCTCAATGCATTTATAATAAGGATTCGCCCAATCCTAGACACTAGAGCCAATCAATGTAGATTACTTTGATCAAAATGACTATGATTAATGAGGTGAACGATATCAATGGAAGTGAAGGTAGGAGGAAGTGAAGATTATAAGAATGAAGAGGTGAAATCATATATCATGATAGAACAGACAAGAGACTGAGATATCAGTCACAAGAACTTGCATCCTAACTTTTAATTTTCTATCGAGTATATAAGAAATGTGGCTTTTATAAGATGATGATCTTTGTTACAAAAAATGTAAAAAGAAACTCAAATCATGCTGTTTTACAGTTGGATACGATTAAAACATTGTCTAGTCACAAAATAATATCTGAACGAATCTAAACTTATTTATAAATGGAAATGTGTGTGTGTGTGTGTGTGTGTGTGTGTGTGTGTGTGTGTGTGTGTGTGTGTGTGTGTCCGTTACCTATAGACTCTGAACCGATTTTCTTGAAAATTTACAGAGTTGTACTATAAGCGTCTGCGAGTGTTCTTAGCTAGGTTTTGTGTCGAGGTACCTCCGATAAATATCGAAAATCGATAATCGAAAAAATAGGATTATAGAAGGAGTGAGCCGATTTTAATAAAGTTTGATACACTCATAGACAAAGACATAAGAAACGATATTCACAAGTTGCAAGGTTGCAGTTTTTACAATAGTGAAGAAAATCGATAATATATATATATAAGGCAAGATGTGTGTGTGTGTGTGTGTGTGTGTGTGTGTGTGTGTGTGTGTGTGTGTGTTTATCTGCTTGTATGTCTGTATTTTTTCAGGCATTTTAGTTTAGTTTTTGCTTCGGGTTTGGCTTTAAGTAGGTATAATTGTAGATCTTAGTCTCAGCCATGATGCCATTTACTCAGAGGACTTTTTTTGCCTTCGAAATTCAGTTTACGATGAAAAAAACTTATTTGATATCGATACCAGGAAATCAAAATTTGACTTACATCCATTCATTTTTCTTTCAGTCTACGGTTTCGCTTTGACTTGAAACAACTATTGCTTATTGCTTTTTAGTCTTTCGTGCCAACGTCCAAAGAGTCTGAGCTCCAGGACCATGGATTAGTTTTAAAGCTTTCATTACACCCGAGCAACGCCGGGTTATACTGCTAGTAATAAAATAAAACGTGGCGCTATTCGTCCCCAACTTCCCCCACCTCTCCGAGTCTGGTTGCAAAATCATCAGCCATTATTTATTTTCCAGGTTATAAAATTCTCACGAATGACCAGGCAGATGGAAGATGGTTGATTTTATCGGGATGCTGTCACTAGACTGATTGCCAAACAAGGCTAAAGAACTTCTATCTGCCCATTAGATGACTACGTACAAAAACAATCATTGACGGCTTCAGAGTAATTTTGTTTACTCAAATTCACTCAGATACAAAATCAAAATAGTAATTGCTTTCTGTGCCAGCTGTAGAATACGAAACCAACGCGAATGAAGAATTTCAGTTATTGTCATTTTCCGATGCATCTTCACGGGTGGTCCAGGCTTCCTGTTGGGGGTAGGTGATTTTACCGAGACACTATCACTAGATAAATTGCCAAACAAAGCTATAGAACCAAGTTTGTCCCGCTATTTAAGACATAATTGGGTGGGAAGAGAATAAATGGATTCATGTCTTTGCCAAGGATATTTGTACATAAGTCAATGTAATGAACTCGGTTGGAATTCGAAGTCGACTCTCCGATTTCTTATTCCGAACAGCAATCCATTACACCACACGCACATCCACAAGGTTTAGGTCAACTCGCCATATGGTTTTCTAGCACCTTTCAAAATCGTCACACGCATTAATAGTCTTCCCAGTACGGTATTACTAAAATAAATGACCTCTTTAGCAAACTGATCATAGTGAGATTCCCACCCATATCATATACCATCGGAAGACTAACGTTCTAAAAATTGGGCTATGTGCCCTATCAGTCATTTAAGTGCCATACATGATACACGCTTGGGCGATCATGTCTCGAAAGAGACATGACTGATTGGGCAGAACATTTTCCCGCAGTAGGTTGCTATTACTTTCTGCGCTAGACTGGTTGCTATAGAACCCAATCAGTCTTGTTACGGAGTAATACCTTTCAAAGGGTATTTGCACTTAAATGAATGCAATGAATGCAACTGGAATTCGAACTCGGCTCTCCGATTTCTCATTCAGAGCCGATATCCACTGCACCACAACACGCATCCAAGCCCTATATGATGCCAATATAATTATCAAACTAATTATTTCAAGATCTGTGCTTACTAGATGAGCCACACACGACCAACTCAGACACTAACAGCTTCCAGAGTAAATCGGTTCAAATGTCAATTATTTTTAAGTTTACGCTCGATTCTCTGAATGGATCTCGTGCCAGGAACGACAGAGAAAGAACTGGGGCCAAACCAGATAAAAATAGGTGTAGAGGTAGACGGAAGAGGTCGCCAAAGTACAGGAAAATATTATCGATTGCGTTAGCAGAATAGTATATCAGAGTAAAGCCTCAATAGGAAGTGAAAACATTATATTTGGCAGCCGACTCGTTGCAAATAGATAGATCTTCAAAAGACTTCAGTCAGTTAATTGCCATACATGATACACACTTGGGCGATCATGTCTCTTTCCAGATATGACTGAATGAGCAGAAGATATTTCCGCGGGAAGTTGCCATAACTTTCTGAGGAGGACTGGTTGTCAACCAAGGTTATAGAACCCAATCTGTCCTACTACGTAGCCATGGATTGAGGGAGAAGAGATGGATTAGTACTCTTTCGAATGGTATTTATGTGTGAGCAGGTGTGCGTTGTGGTGCAGAGGATATCGGCTTGGAACGAGAAATTGGAGTGCAGAGTTGGAATTCCAGTTGAATTTATTGCATTCACATGCCTTGGAAAAGGTATTAATCCAACGTTTCTCCCTCTAATTATGGGTTAAATAGCTTGACAGATTAGATTCTATCGCTTTGGTTGGTAACCAGTCTACCGCAGATAGTAATGCTAACCTAGTGAGGGAAAATCAATAAGCCTTATTGAATTCAGTAACAGATATCATATTAATATATGCCACATAAAAATGCTAATTATTGACTCCAAATAATTTTCAAACCTCGTCTACATTGAGAACGTCTAAACTTCGAATTTCGAAGTGGTTAAAAACTATTATGGATATAGTCAGATCTAGAAAAACCCAGGACATCAATAACTCCGAGGCAGACATATATAAAATAAGTTGCCTAAGCTGCCCCTTACATTAGAGAAGCATGCAGAAATGTTAAAAGAATGTATCCCTAAACACAGACAAGATCTCATAATTAATAATTTAACTAATGCACTGGTCATACACAAATAAATTCGACCACAATTTCGACTTACAAAGCGTCATTCTAGAAAAGAAAATAACATGGAGGAAAACACTAACAAATAAAAAAATCGGTCAATAAGAAAACAAGAAACATAAAACAAGTCGTCCTTAGTAAGAATTAAATGCCTGGACAAAGAACATATCCAGGAAACCAACATGAACAACAAATTAGAGGAAAGCATTTCACAGCATGCTATCACACACAAACACATCCACCCATCAAGTACACTCACCAGTTCATGTCGAACTACTCACTAACGAACCCACACAGCAAACAACTATTTCATAATAATAATTTTAATGTTCACGCACTAACACATCCACACATTAAACACATCTACCCAAGATGTACCAGGCCACTCACCAACGAGCCCACGCAACGGGCCATTATTTCGTAACTCAAACAGACACAACTACAAAACATTCCCTACAACACAAAATAGACGACACTACTACTACATATTCCACAATCGAAACATACTCACCCAACCAAGATCACCCAGATATGCCAACATCACATTTTCCAACCCAAACCCCTACCCCCAGAAATTTCAAAACATGTAAACAGAGGTATTTCACTAACTAGAAAGCATTTTTCGAACGTCCGATCCGAAGAAAAAGACAATTTAAAAAAATAAAAAACCTATTATTATTTGTCTTTCCTCGTGTTCTTTAAAAGAAGAGGAGATACACCTTATAAACTTTGGTCTAAAATTCTGTCCCACTTCAAAAACTAACATTACAGACCTAAAAAAAACCTTAGAGAATTCGAACAAAAATTTAGACTTAGAGAAACAGTACACAACAACGACAACACAAATGTAAAAAGCAAATCTAAATATTTTTCAAATAAGAATAAAAATACAAATGAAATGAACATATTTTTGACACAGAGTTTCAAAACCATTACAACCTCCAGAACAATCTCACACACAAATAAAAACTAGCATTAGAAAACATTCGTGAAAACAATGAAATAATAATAATAAGGGAAGCATACAAGAGCAGTGCTGTAGTCATTATGGATAAAACTTACTACAAAACAAATATTCAAGATATGCTAGGAGACGAGAATAAGTACAAAATAATAAACCATAATATAAATGAAAACTTCAGCTCAAAAAAAAACTTTTCCTTGCACACAATAAAATACTAACGGAAAAAAAGTTTTTCTTACAGATTTTATATAAAAAAAACAGCATTTTTACGGCCTTCCAAAGATACATAAATCATATACTATTAAAGCAGCTATCCAGGAACAAAATTCTGAATATATTTACACCCCAAACCCTAGTGATCTTAAATTCAAACCCATTGTTGCAAGGCCAGCCTGCCCAGAGACAACTTAGATTTTCTAAGCTTCATGCCACTAAAAGTAAACCCAGACACACTCATAGTAAGATTTAATGTGAACTGCCTGTACAGCAACATACCCAATGAACTAGGTAAACAGGCCATTACATTTTTAATTGAAAAACCTACAGAAATATTTCCCACTTGCTTCACAAAAGAATTTATTATGCAGAGTATAGAACTAATTTTAGACAACAATTAATTCCAATTTAACAACCAAAATTATATTCAAACAACAGGTACCGCGATGGGGACAAAAATAGCACCAACATATGCAACACTCACACTAGCATATCTAGAAGCAACGCTATACAAACAAACAGGACACAAATATGAGGAAGATATAAAAACATAATTCACTAATTCATGGAAAATATCTATATGATTGTTTTATTTTCTGGAAATTAACGTGGAGAGACATAAACTACTCCAAAACTTGCACTCCAAAATTAAATTCACACTAGAATATAGCTATGACGAATCGCCGTTCCTAAACATACTCATAAAAACAAAAACAATTACATTATCACAGACATTTACCATAAACTTACAAACTCCCAACAATACCCCCATTTCAAGAGTTACCACCCAAAACGTTGTCTAAAATCCATCCCCTACTACCTAGCACGACGAATTTGCACAATAGTAACTGACGAAACCCTTCGTAAAATACACCTTAGGAACTACGAACAACACTACAAATAAGAGAACATCCCACTCCACTAATAAACAAGGGTTTTTTAATTGGCAGAAGAAATACGATTAGAATCTCTCCGGAATAAAAAAAACAAAGAAAACAAAAAACAAAAATAAAACATGAAAAAAAAAAGAAAACATTCTCGCATGCGTCTCTACACGCAACAAAAACAACCCAGAATTATTTTAAAAGATATAAAAACACAGAACTCTTCTTTTTGTATGTGCTCTGTCTCTTCAAGACGTATGCGATCATAGTTCTCCACGTCTCCCTATCCCTGGTGGCTCTTAGTATGTTTCCTCCTGTTACACCTCGCAACCTCCGTTCCGTCATCCACCTGATCAGGCCCTGCAAATATGTTATCCACTGCCTTCCTCTGTCTCTTTTTCCTTCTATCTGGCCCGTCAGTATCAGGTTCTCTACGCTCTCCTTCCTTATTGCATGTCCCAGGAACTTCAGCTGTCTCTTCTTTTCCAACACTTCATCGTTGCTTGCATACTCAGTCCACGATATCCGTAGCACTCTTCTTTAGAACCACATTTCAGCTGCTGCAAGTTTTGTCCTCATTTTCGATTATATTGTCCAGTATTCACTGCCGTATTTAAGAACTGACATCACATAACAATCCAACACTCTTGTCTTTGTTACTCAACAAAAATGATAAAATAAAAGAAATCCTAAAGACAACTAAAATAATTAAAAGCAAACGCCAACCCCAAAATAATAAAATGCATACCAACCTCATCAAAGTTTGAGCAACACACAACACTGGGGGTCACAAAATGCAACAAAAAAAAGATGTGGAGTTTGCAACATAAAATTAGAAGGAAACCACTTCAAATTCGAAAACTCATCTGCATTCGAAATAAAAACAAATCCTAGCTGCAACTCTAAAAATGTAGTTTATGCTCTAAAATGCGATGAATACGCCAAAATATACGTTGGGGCGACACAAGGCCTGAATAAAAGAGTAGTTCTGCACAGAAGTATCATTAAAGTAGCCAATGACAGGAAATTGTACGTTTCCCAACACTTACACCAAAGTAATGGAGTCAAATTCAGAGTAATGCCTACCTATCAAAATGCAGACTATGACACGCTCATGATGCAGGAAAAAATATTTATAAAAAATACAAGCCTTCCCTCAACAAAACAATATCAAAAATTAAGACACACACACACACGCTAAAATCAAAAACGTTCTAAAAGAAAATAAGATCGCGAGCCTTTGCGAAAAATAATAATTATGGATTCCAAAAACAACGAACAGAACTTGATGACCCACAGAATTGAATCAAAATCGCTGAAAACAATTTGGAAGAAAAAAGATTAAATCCAATTTTGCAAGTTAGTGTAAAAATTTTCTGGCCAATTCCTAAAACGGAAGAGATTTAATGAGCCAGTAAAGAAAAACCATCAAACGAAGACGAACGCATATGAACTTCCTGACCTGCTCCCTGACAACTTATATATATATATATAAGTATTTTCGGCAGTCATAATGACAAATGGATCTATATCTGTAAAGTCACAAGTTTATTCGCTTGAAGAGAGTCAACTTTTGACTCAAAACATGCGTAGCGATACAAATACTCTTATGGACACATAATGTATAAAGCAAATAATATTAATAATAATAATAACAATAAATATACACTTAAAAAAAAAAACCTTCCCGTTTTCTGGCACTTTTCCATATATATATATATATATATATATATATATATATATATATATATATATATATATAATATTATTATTATTATTATAAAACTTTCGTTAGAATTTATTTCTGATATAATCTGAAGACATTTTTTCAGAATAGAATTTCAAATTGAAGAAATCAATTTATATTTGCAAGAAATACGTTAGTTGGTTACATAAATAACTTTTACTGAAATTAGTGGAAGTACATGTTTTCTATGTCAAATCTGGACGCATAGAATTTAAAAATGTTTCCAACAACTTGTTAAAATGATAAAATAAAATGACTCTCCTCTGCAGCCAGAGAGTCATTTAAATCTTTTGTTTTTTACATGCGAATAGCTATAATTTATTCAACCATTACAGCGCGGCAATTATGTGAGAATTAAAAGAACTATCAGGGTTTATTATTGAAGGCCACAATTTTAACAACATAGGGTATGTAGATGACACAGTGCTGATAGCAGACACGGAAAGAAAACTACAAAAAGATAGCCTGCATGGTCATCAGTAAAAGGATGAACCCAAAGGGAAAATTAGAAATCATGAATACCAAAATCAAGCAAGTACAACAATTTTAATACCTGGAAAGTGATCTAACAAAGAACATAAACTTCTATCTGTTCCTTACTTTACTGTACACATTATATCTCTTCTACACAAACTATGCAAATAGGTACAATCCTACTTACCAATCCACTACACCAATCTTTTCATGGCCAATTTATCAGGAACGTGGCGCGATTCGATTATTCTGTCGGAATTAGAGCTGTAATCAAATTTGATTTTAAAATCTTTATCTTTTATATATGCAAACAATAAAGAAGGTAAACCAAGCTCATGGAACCTTTGAGAAGTACCTAAAAACCATACCGCATGTTAACTTGTGATTGAAATTGGGTGTACGGAAAAGTTCAAAAGCTGTCGTTTTTTATGCTAACACGAAATCACTTATAATCGTATATTGGTTTTGCCAAAAAGAATGACCATGCCAGATTATGCGGTCTCTGCAAGAAACTGTAAGAAAGGTCATCCAAGCATAGTTGCTGTATAAACAACAGGTGGATTATGTTGGTTAATTATGCAGGTGCAACTTATTTCATACCATAGGAATACAAAAAGATTTATCCTTGTATGTGTGGCATGGCGGGTCTCGGTTGCAAATGTCAGGGTTGTTGGAATCAAGTAATAAATCTCGTCAGAACACATGCCCTGGAAATAACAATAGACTTCTGAGTTTTCGTCAATGTGTTGTAGAGAGGCAAATAATACAACCCCCACAAAAGTAACAGATGTTTTTGAACTCAAGACGCGCGAGAACTGGGCAGCCTCAGTCTTGGTATAGCAGCGATAATCAATGTTTGGTTAGAGTTTGTAAAGATAGACTATAGGAGGGGGAGTCAGATTTTGTCTTGGTATTCCTGCCGTTTTTTTTTTCTGTGTCTACTATCAACTCTATATCATCTGTATATCTGATTTTGTTAAGATTGTGTCCGCCCATAATAAACCCTGGTAAAACTTCTATCAAAAAAAAAAAACAATTTCGCAGGCACAAAAATCTAATGCGCTCTACTTGTAGTTACGATTCCTATTCATAAAAATTACAACCGTTAAATAATATACAACCATTTTTTTATGTTTTTTCATGACGTACGTAATTATAGTTCAGCATAATTTTCACACTGTTGTGGGTATACTTAACTTTTGACCCTTTACATTTCAAATGTGCGGATGTGCGCTGTGGTGCAGTGGATATCGGCTCGGAACGAGAAACCGGGGAGCCGAGTTCAAATTCCAGTTGAATTCATTGCATTCACTTACGCACAAATACCCTTGGGAAAGGTATTAATCCGTCTATTCCCTCCAGTTATGGGTTAAATAACAGGACAGATTGGGTTCTATAGCCTTGGCTGGCAACCAATCTACCGCAGAAAGCAATGGCAACCTACTGCGGGATAATCTTCTGCCCAGTCAGTCATGTCTCTTTCGAGACATGATCGCCCAAGCGTGTTTCACGTATGGCACTTAACAGACTGACTGACATTTCAACTGTCTTTTTCTAATTGTAATATAAGTTTTGTCGTTGCTACTGTTTGGCTTAAGAATTTCACATTGTTCACATTACATCTCTGTCTATTCAAGTTTGTCCTTCATCTATGGGGAGAGTGTCCAACATTCATTGCCACAATTTCTTTTACGTGCCAAGTCCTTTCTAAACATAGTCGATCAAGGCACTTCACAACTTCCTATTTTTTGCAGCTCTAAGTAACTGTTAACCTGTTAACATTCAACCAACTGTCTATATCTGATTGCATTAATAAGTTTCCTTGTTGCTCCCGTTTTCTTTATATTACTCACACATTCCTGTTATGACATTCTTATCCTTTGTCAGTAGAACTACATGTCGGCCAGGTAAGGTTTTTGTACTAATGGTACGCATGAAACTCTAAGTAGAGGCTGGTTGTTAGAGATACATTATATATATATATATATATATATATATTCTAAACATATGTTGTTAAATGTAAGAGACAATGAATGTCTATTATGTTTAATCATGAGCCGTTCTAAACGTCGTATTTAATTTCAGTTGAAAATAAAGAAAAAATTCTCCAACATTTCCTCTTACTGTGTGTATGAGGAAGGATCACCGTATTGTTGACCAAAATCTGTCTTATATTAGCTACATGTTTATGTCTTTCAGAGAAATGTTGTTTAATAGTACTCTGATCAGAAAGATGACATGTAAGTCTAAGGGAGAGCGTGGTTGTAGTAAAACCAATATATGTACTAGGTTTTTTATTAGTATCAGAGATGCAATCTCTGAATGGGCATGTAAATTGGTACACTACATTGGTTTTTTGTAGAGAATTTAGTTTAGTGCTTGTTGGGTTATAGACTATGAGGTCAATTGTTTTAAACTTTTTATAATATATAATGACTTTAATTTGATTATTACTTTCCACTGGTTTAACATTTCTACGTATTATGTTTTTGAGAGTTTTTTCATCTTGTTTATAATTATTATGTATTTGGTTGCAATAGTATAAGTTAATAGTGTTATGTTTATTTTGATGTAAACCATTATTATTATTATTATCATTATTGTTAGAGCTATTGTTAATATATATATATATATATATATATATATATATATAACATAGTGCACTTGGTATGTAATCCGGGTAAATTCCAAAAGAGACGAACTCGAGAGATCTTAAATTACATAAATGAATTTAACTTAACAGAGTAATATTTGGATCTGACGAGCCGCGTTAAGAGCATCAAAGCGGCGAAATATGTATTATCCAAGGAAATAATCGAAAATCCTTTATAAAATATGATATATATATATATATATATATATATATATATATATATATATACCGATCATAATTATTAGGCCACCCTAGTTTTTTTAAAAGAAATGATGTATTTCATACTATTTTTAATATTTATTGCCAAATAAAAATATAATTGAATTGTTTTTTGTTATTATTACTTTGCAAAATTTTACAAGGCAAGGAAGCAAAGAGGAACTCGTCCGAATCACCCAACATTTTTTTCATTCTTTCATTGATGAAAGTGCAATATAGGTAATTATTAAATTTTTATAAATTCATTTGATGCACTTGTTATTGTGCAGTATTAACAAAAGAACCGCTCTATTTTCATTTACATTTATTAACTGGGCAATAAATACTAAAAAATAGTATGAAATACATCATTTTTTGAAAACAATGTGGTGGTCTAATAATTATGGCCGGTAGTATATATATATATATACCTTTGAAAGTTACTTTCAGCGGATACTCATATTTGAATAGGATATTTCGTTTATTCATTAAACAGCAACCATTTATATTTATTTTCACTTATCGGCCTTTAATAAGATTTCTAGAATATTCTAGAAATAATTCAAACTGCTTAAAAACAGAGTTTCTGTTCAAACCTGGATATTCACAATATAACGTTTAGAGTAATAGGATATTCATGGTAATCAAAGAAGTTATCGCCTTTTTGTGTAGTCTGACACGATAGGGTGTGGCAGACCTCAGTTGTCACCACGGTACATAGCCCCTCGAACCACAAGGCCATGTTTACGCCGACTCAAGATCATGATCTGTATGAGGTGGGCTATTCGAGATGTAGTTCAACATGAGCCGCTACCAACGGGCTAAACCGACTCTGTTGAACTGTATTCGAAGCAGTTGGAACATGTGTAACACGCACTGAAGCTGGAGATAGCATTGGTTAATCGCAAGAGTGTACTGTTCCTCCATGACAAAACCAGGCCTCATGTGGCGTGGGTGAACAAGGATATCACCTTGTGCCATCCACCTTCGTACTTTGCGCCAAAAGATTAAACTTTTCATTCCCGAGATAACTACCTTCGTGAAAAATCCTTGCAGACTTGCGGCAGGGATTCACAAACTTATTTCCGTCCGAAACACCGAACATTTACCACCAGGACATTGCGAAGCTAGAGGCACGTTGGCAAAAGGTTCTTGATGCTGACAGAAATTACTTTCAGGGCTAAAATTCTGTCAGATTTTCGGTAAATCTTTTCTTGGCCTAAAATAATGGCAAGGACATTCTCGATTTTCTTTATACTTTAGTTCCCCCTCCTATATGAGGTCTCATAAAAAAGTATTGAGACTGGCGTTATAAGAAGAAAGCTACAACATATATCAATTCGGTATTTAATCTCATTCGAAGTAGTCCTCTTCTGATGGAACGCACTTTATTCAGAGTTGTTTCAACTAATGAAAACATTCCTGAAACTCCTTTTTGGCGGGATAGCAAGCAGCTACCTCGTCGCATTCTCTTATGTTTACCCGACATCTTGGAATCTTATTCCTTTTACATGGGATTTTATTTTTGGAAAGAAGAAAAAATAGCAAGTACAAAAATGGTTTTCGATGAACTAGAGGTATATTTTCTTTGGCCAAAGACTGCTGTACAACCCTTTGTCTCTAATGCAAGCTCTGTGTTGTGGTGATACAACCATACTCTGCCCGCTTTACTCCAAAGCACTTATATAAACAGAAGTGAGTAAGAATATTATAATTTAGTGTGAATGTGCGACAGAGTAAAATGACGATTCTGTTCCAAGCGGCTTCACCTTGCGTCCTTTGACATCACTACCATAGCCACTAACCCAATACCTTTAGATCGGACTTGATCTTATATATATATATATATATATATATATATATATATATATATATATATATATATATACTGTTAAATATAAGAGAAGGTTTATGATGTTTAATCATGAGCCGTTCTAAACAGTATTTTCGCTTTAATTTCAGGTGAAAATACAAACAAAAATTCTCCAACATTTGGATAATTTTTTATTGTTTCTAAGCTTTCTGCGTTTGCTATTTGGTAACTGTTATCGTTGCTTAGCAAAGGTTTTTGTCAACACAAGATAAAATCGTCTTTGATGGTGGATGTTTTTATGTTAACGTCCTTGTAACCACTCTGAAGATGGCTCCTGTTAGCTGAAAGCTGAGGACCAATTTAATCAAAAATTATCCAAATGTTGGAGAATTTTTGTCCTTATTTTCACCTGAAATTAAAGCCAAAATACGACGTTTAGAACGGCTCATAATTAAACATAATAGACATTCATTGTCTCTTACATCTAACAGTATATATATATATATATATATATATATATATATATATATATATATATATATATATGTAATATAATTATATAGTTATGTATCAATTTTATATTGCGACATGGAAATTTCTATGTTTCGAGAAACAGAAATTTCCCTGTCGCAATGTAAAATTGATACATAACTATATAATTATATTATATTATATTATATTATATCAAGTTCTATAATACTCATTATATTGAGCACTGTTCATAATAAAATAAATGCCAGAGTACTCAAAATAAAAAAAACTTGAGTTCTCTTCACTTTGAATATATATATATATATATATTCAAAGAATTAGATACATTGATAGATTCGAAAGTGTATCCAAGTATCACAAGTGTTTTATATTTCGGATAAATTTTACTCTCTTGGTCAAGAGAACAGGAACAGCATCTAGGAATGCATCACGATTTCAAATGTCTGCATACCTAATAATCGAATCCGTTTCATTAAATACCTAATTTAAATATCTAGAGACAATCTTTCTGTCTTTGTTTGACATAAGATCACGCGCAAGATCACCGAATGCCGTAAAACAATAATATTGTGCTTTCATTACAAGTACAAAGGAATAAGGAATGTGATATATATATATATATATATAAGTAAAGACAAAAGTATTCATAGTTTTTTACAGATGTATTTGTATTTATATCTGAGTTTTTATACACATACTCGCAGACACACAGATACATATACTCAAAAACACTTCCCGACACACACACACACACACACACGTATATATATATATATATATAAACGATGCTTCCGTTTTAATATTTGACCTTCACCTTCCTACACACACAAACACACTCACATGCACACAAACACACAGACACACACACACATATATATAAATATATATACATAAGTAAAGACAAAAGTATTCATAGGTTTTTACAGATATATTTTTATTTATATCTGAATTTGTATACACACAGAGATACACACACACACACTTATATATATACATATATATATAAACGACACTTGCGTTTTAATATTTTACTTCCACCTTCCTACACACAGACACACACACACACACACACACACACAGATATATATATATATATATATATATATATATATATATATATATATATATATCCTACGGTAATGGAGGTTATTGATCAATCCGATAAATTTTTTCTCACCTCAAACATTATTTTTAGTGGATCTTCATATTTTATTTATTGAATAGTATATTCATTTTTCGTCTACCAGCCTGAATATTGGAGAATCTAAAAATATTTCTGAAATATTCAGGCTGGTACACGAAAATAAATAGATATACTGCTTAATGAATAACTAAATGGTGCATCTACTGAAATATAAGTCATTATATATATATGAATAAAAATATTCATATTGTCTTTTTACATCTACATCATGTATATTTTTATTTATATCCGAAATTTTATACCCCCGTACGCAAGCACACACATACACACACACACACGCACACACACACACACATGTATATATATATATATATATATATATATATATATATATATGTGTGTGTTTTATAATTATGAGCGACGCTTGTATTTTTATATATCACCCCCACTTTCCTATATATGTAATTCCATCAACAAAACAATGTCCAATGAAGCCCTTCTAGAAAACAAAATACGTTACAAATAGATATAGAGTTGTATACCATATTCTCTAATGAATTCATTGATTTTTCTAATTCGGATTATTTCTATTGCTTCAAACATTATTTTTATTTGCGTAGACTCTCCGTTTTTGCTTTTTCTTTTAAACGGTGTTTTCGTCTACCGGCCTACACACCCGAGAAAAAATTCATATTCTTTTATTAAGAACAAGATAGAAAACATATATCAGTCAAGCATATTTCACTTTTATTAAAGCTTCTTCAGACATTAAGTTGAAAAATTAATTTTTCAGATGATTGAATCAAAAATAAAATTTTTTACAAAAAGACAGTTTATTGGAATATTGTTTTGGGTTTATTTTTATTGGTCAGATATATTTTTCACGTGTATTAAATTAATGAATTGATAATTTGAATGTATATACGTAAAAAAAATGTGTATGTATATGCTTGTATAGAAACGCTTGTTTGTTCACGTGTATGCGTGCTAAACATAAATAAAAGTGAAACATGTTATTTTGGGACATGTTTCCTACCTTGCTCTTTATTAATTCTATCATCTTGTCGGATTCCGATCGATATATTCAACTCATATATATATATATATATACATGTAATTTTTAAAAAATTATTTAAAATTAATATAATTTACATTGCTACACGGAAAATTATAGTTTTTATCTGATCATCAGGCAATGTTCAATAACTTTGGTGAAAATAATTTACATTTGAAATAAAAAACAATACGTTTGCTTATAAAAGAATTAATATTGAGAGGGTAAACAGAAAATTTAGATCATATGATAAACTTAGGAATTTCCATGTCGCAACGTAAATTAAATTAATTTTAAATACAAAACAAGTTTAATTATATTACTCTATACTACCGACAGCGTATTGAGCACTTTAAAAAAAAACGTAAATACTGGAGAACTTTGGATTCTAAATCTGTTGGTTCTCTTCGTCTGGAATATATATTGGAAATTTAAAGCCAAACCTAAACATTAAATGTGAAAATTTTTAATACGGAACCTAAATTTAATGGATAAGCGAAGTCTAATTCGTGTCGGTCTGAAAAGCACCCAAAATTACAGGAAGCAAGAGGATGGTGAATGTTGAATAAAAGACTAAAGCTAAAACCTATATGCAGATATGCGAACAAATTTTTAGTGGAAAAAATATAAGGCTGAAGTATTTTATAGCATCCCTTTTTATTTCCCCATATCGATCCTGGTAACCCACTAATTACAGTCTACTGTTGATAACAAGCACTAAATTATACCATATATGGTAACCCCATAATATCTCGTATTCCATAATCACTAAACCTGTTTCTCTATTCCTCCCAATCGTTTTATGAATGGGGTTCACACATGAAACTGACAGTAGCTGACAATTGTGGGAAAGCAAGTAACATTATATATATATATATATATATATATATATATATATATATATATATATATATACGAGCAGTATAGCCCGGCGTTGCTCGGGTGTAATGAAAGTTTTAAAACTAATCAGGGTTCTGGAGCTCAAACTCTTTGGACGTTGGCACGAAAGACTAACAAGCAATAGCTGGTTCCAATCAAAGCGAAACCGTAGACTGAAAGAAAAATGAATGGATGTAAGTCAAATTTTGATTTCCTGGTATCGATATCAAATAAGTTTTTTTCGTCGTAAACTGAATTTTGAAGACTAAATAAGTCCTCTGAGTAAATGGTATCATGGCTGAGACTAAGAACTACAATTATACCTACTTAGAGCCAAACCCGAAGCAAAAACTAAAATAAAAGGGTTGAAAAATACAGACATACAGGCAGATAAACAGACACACACATACAAACATCTTGCCTTATATATATATATATATATATATATATATATATATATATATATTCTCGATTTTCTGCACTATTGTAAAAACTGCAACCTTGAAACTTCTGAATATCGTTTCTTATGTCTTTGTCTATGAGTGTATCAAATTTGATTAAAATCGGACCACTCCTTCTATAACACGATTTTTTATTATCGATTTTCGATATTTATTGGAGGTACCTCGACGCAACACCTAGCTAAGAACACTTGCAGACGCTTATAGTACAACTGTGTAAGTATTCAAGAAAATCGGTTCAGCCGTTTCAGAGTCTATAGGTAACGGATACACACACACACAGACACAGAGACACAGACAAAGTTCCATTTATAAATAAGTTTATATATATATATATATATATATATCTATATATATGTCTATATATATATATATATATATATATATAATGTGTTCTACAACTTTGTTACAACATATATATATATATATATATATATATATACACAGGGTGGTAGTAAGGATTAATTCTCACTGCCTATAAAATACTCTTATAACATGCATTTCAAATAGCCTCTGCCAACTAAGTTCTACTCCAAGTCATAGAATGGCTGAAGGCAGACCAGTAGTGCCTTATAACCAGATGATTTTGTTTAGAGCACGTAAACTCGAGAAGGCAGTCCATCTTGGTGAATATAAAATTTTTCAGCCATATCCAAACAGGAAAAAGGCTATGGAAGTAAATCCAATCAAAAAGTCCGGTCTGGAGCCACGAAAGTCGTTGGCTATCAACGCTTAACAGTCCCAAGATTAATGTCATGTAGGATTTTGGATCTTGTCAGTATAACAGAGAATTTTGGCATGTGGCCTTGATAGCGCATATAACATCGTCCAAGCCTGCACCCTGGAGTAAACATTCCAGTGTTATCACCAAAGGATTAATTTTGATCAAACCGGATATTACCATTTTTTTTCAAGAAACAGGATGTTACCATAATCTCGAGAGATAAACAGATAAGTATGCTTACTATACACACACACACACACACACACACACATATATATATATATATGGTGTCTATTGTTATAATCCCGGAGGCTGGCTGATGCAATTTCGAAACAATAGTACTAGATGTGACTTGCTTTATAGCTTTTTACTGATGAAATGAAAGTTATTAATAAATTGTGTCACTTTCTAATATCTGATGTAAATTAGAACAATCTCTTTCGATAAAAACATTAATAGAAATTATCATTTATTTATTTGTATTAATGAGGCAATATTTTGTCTACTCATTACGTACATTTTATATGTACTCATACGTACATTTTATATGCAATAACATCCATGCATGTATATATGTGTGTGTGTTTGTGTGTGTGTACACGCGCGTATATATATATATATATATATATATATATATATATATATATATACAACTACTAATGTAAATACATTTATATATATATATATATATATATATATATATATGTGTGTGTGTGTGTGTCTGTGTGTCCGTATTTTGGAGTATATATATATATATATATATATATATTCAGTGAGTTTGGTGTGTATATTTAGGCAGCAATCTTTCATTTGAACATGTTTCGTTAAATACAACCGACAAGGAAGAAGCTATTAATTTTTTATTTAATTTTTCTTCACGCGTTCGCTTTAAAGAACTCTCCATTTTCCAAAAACAACGAAACACAAAAAATTTCATTACAGACAAACATGGGTCATAACAATTCCGGAAAAATAACATCCTTGAAAATGGCCTGTAAAGAGGCTGAAAGCGCTTAGAAAGTCGAAAATTATGGAACATTTTTTACATTCCTTAAGTCCAGCAAAAAGGAAACATGTAAGAGTACTTGAAAAATTAAATCAAAAATTAATAAAATCTTTTTGGTTCGTTTTTAACACACATACACACAGACACACACATACATACACACACACACATATATATTATTATTATTATTATTATTATTCTGGAATATTTTTTAATGAATGCCTGTTTGAGTGGATGCCCGTTATCTTTTTAAGCAATTTGAATTACATCTCACAGCTTATGTAACCGAAACACTTAATAAAGTTAATGTGTTTTCTGACAGTAGTCTAACTTGTGTCCCTCTTTGTTGGAGAAACCATCGTCTGATCCGGCTTGCATAGCCTGCTCAGGCAGAAAATGTATCATCCCTATCCCAAGTATGTAACCATTACACTTTCTGATAGGTTAATTGAACCAATTGGTACTGTGACAGTCTTTGTAGCCGATAGGTCTAAAGGAAGTCGGAACAGATGACGTAGCCCAAAACTTTCCAGAAAACATATTCTTCTCATTAAGTCTCTGGAATGTACATGCCGGTAAACGTGTTTCGCACTTTAACAAACAAACAAAAAAAGAGGCGTTTTCTCAAATATTCGTAACCATTAAAATAACTTTTGAAGTCATAAGAAACAATATCGGATTAAAATTAAAATTAGTAAATTTCTTAGAAAATGCACACACACACAAAAAAAAAAACATATGCATGTGTGTGAGAGAGAGAGACGGCAAGAGAGAGAGAACGAGAGAATATTTTCTATGAGGAAGATAAATTATCTAATCTTTATGAAACCCCTGATCAACCTATACAATTTTTTATTAATACTGACATCAAGCAAAAATGATTTGATTCAAATCAGCTTGCTCACCTCAAAAAAAAAAATAATAATAATAATATTTAAATAACCAGATATGAAATTCTATAAATAAGCCCTCCCGTCTGGATGTTACATTATACAAAATGTTTGTTCCACTCGAAAGATTATAAAATATAATTTTCACACTTACCTATTTCTTGTGATTAATCGTGAATGGCCGTCATAAATCAAAACCCGTAAACACATTCCGAAAGTGAAAATGTTACTTTTATTTTTGGTGGGGAATTCGAACTTTGTATTCCAGATTTAAAAGTGCGTGTTACAATCTTTGCACATCGATACATCGACTTCTTTAAAATTGAAAAAGAAATCGTTCACTTCTGTCAAAGCTGTCAAAGCATATAAAACAATATAAGTAACGTTTATTTTGAATTCGATTTTGATAGACAGTTGTCGGAAAAGTAACTCTATCTCTCGGAAAAGAGTTTCTTTAAATCAACTTTTCTTTGTTTATTTCTTACCTTCTTTCTTTTTTTTTTATATCTGCTTTTCTTTCTTTTTCCTTACTTTATATCTGTCTTTCTTTCTTTCTTTTTTTCTTTCTTGATGTCTGTCTTCTATTTTTCTTTAAGGTCGTATTTCATTCCTTCTTTCTTTCTTTTTTTTGTTTGTCTGTTTTTCTTTTTTCCTTTCTTTTTCTTTTATGTTTTCTTTCTTTCTTTAGTTCTCTCTGTTTCTTACTACTTTTTGCTTTTCTTTCTTCCTTTCTTTCTTTCTGTCTACCTGACTTTCTTTCTGCTTGTCTTCCTTTCTTTCTTTCTTTCTTTCTTTCTTTCTTTCTTTGTGTCTGTTTTCTTTTCTTTCTTTGTATCTTTCTTGATGTCTATCTGCCTGTCTCTCTTTCTTTATGTTTGTCTTTCTTTCTTTCTTTTCTTTTTTTCTATTTAAGACTCAGAGAATGAGTCTTCCTTCTTGCACCTCAAATAAAATATAAACTTCGTCACGTACAGAGATCGCTGAATCGTTTCTTTTTAAAAGAAAATAAAAGGTCCAACTTTTGGCGGGGAATGTGCAGACGATTTAAAAAATTTTTTTCTATGAAAAGAAAACACTGGACGCTGAATATCAAAGTCCTGTGCCGGGTCGTCTTCTGTTTTATCAAAGAAAAGTGGTCCAGTGTTGTTGCTGTTTTGTCGTTTTAGTTTATTGGTCTATATTTTTGTTTGTTTTTTTAAATACCTACTCACAATACCGGAACCCCTGGTCCCATGCGTCTCACTACGACGACTGCTCTTACTATAACACCGGCTATGAGACTGACTGCTACTACGATAACACTACAATAGAATTATTACTATAACTTCAGCAATATTTACGGCTTCCACGACGACTACTACGACATAAGTTCAGCTTGGATTGATTGCTTAATATAAATATGAAGGATTAAAATTTAAATTTCAAAGACCGTCACCGGATCGCGGAAGATCTTCTTCCCCCATGCTCCGTGTCCTATTAGAACGAGGGTGATTATGACTCTCCACAAGTCCCCGTCCTTTGTAGGTCTTAATAAATACTGTCTTTCTGTTATCTCTCGTAAACCTTGTTCCGCCAGCCATTTACTCACGCTCGCTAGGTAGCTTAAGCACTGTTTTCCTCTGTCCCTTTTGCCTTCAGTGGCGTTTGTGGAACTCTGAAGGTTGGGGACATTTAGGTACTGAGATATTTCTGAGGAGGATGGGAGCAAAGCCAAACAGCGTCTTCATTTTCATACTGCACCACTATCGTATACACAACTTAGGAATGAGAAGCACCTCGAGGTGGTTTAATGATTAGCAAGCTTGTCTCGCTAGAACCAATTACAAGTGAGTTCGATCCTTACTGGGTGCCTATTTGACTTTGTGCCACATCAAGCTGCGCTTAGAAAATCACCGCAGCTTAGGAATGACTTTGAGGATAAGTGTGTTACTTCACTAAATTAAACGGAATAACTTTTCATTCATAGAAGTGGAGTTCAAATCTATTCTTGCCCTCTTTTTCACCCTCAAGCTGTTGGAATGCAAGAGAGGTTAATTTCAGATTAAAATGAAGGGTCTGTTTTATCTATCTGGTTGTTTTATTATTTTGTTTGTTTTTCTTTCAGATCTTGTCTCTGTATGTGGCCTTAAAAAGATAAATAAAATCAGAAAACGCGGATGGAAAAGTGCTGAAGATCAAATCTTATCAAAATCAGTGACTGATCAGTTTCATAAATTTTTGAAGCTTATAAAAGTGGGCGAGAATCAACCACGGGGCCAACCAAAATTCGGGAGGGGGTGACTTCTTCTGCCTCCACTCCTGGTGAAACGCCACTGCTTGCCTTCAGTATGTCCCGTATCAAGTTTTCCGAGTCTTCTTTCCTCATTATTTATCATAGAAATTTAATCTGTCTTTTTCTGATGTTATGAATAAATATTATTTCTGCTTCCATTTTCTATAAAAACTTAATCGTTGCTTACATACCCAGTCCATGATATTCTTAGCAGCTTTCTAAAGAATCAGATTTTTCTAGCTAATCTGTAAGGAGATTGTCCAGTATTCACTGCCGTATAGGCTTAATATAAGCGTTGTGGTGCAGTGGATATCGACTCGGAATGACAAATCGGGGAGCCGAGTTCGAATACCTGTTGGATTCCTTGCATTTACTTACGCATCAATGTCCTTGGGGAAGGTACTAATCCGTTTCTACCCTCCAGTTATGGGTTAAATAATAGATTGGGTTCTATAGCTTTGGTCGGCAACCAATCTACCGAAAGAAAGCTAATGGCAACCTACTGCGGGATAATCTTCTGCCCAGTCAGTCATATCTCTTTCGAGACATGATCGCCCAAGCGTGTATCACGTATGGCACTTAACTGACTGAATATTACGTAACAGCTCAGTAATTATTTCTTTGTTTCTAACGAAATTTTTATGTCTTTAAATCCTCCGCTTAGCTCTTGGAAAACATCTTTGACCATTCCAAATGCGCCTTCAAATTTCAATGTCTCACTTTATCCTCTATCAAAACACTCTCCAGATATTTAATCCCACAAAAATAGAGAAATTCTCGATTTTTTTAAATTTACCTATCAATCTCGTGCCTATATATCCGGCGATAGTCAAGTTAGATGGGGATCTCATATTTTATAAGTATGTAAACACAAATATTGTTAAAAGGATTGAAAGGTAAATAAATACTGTACCGGTATTGTCTCAGTCTAAGGCGATATTTCTAAAAGCAATAGCAGGATCGAACTCATTCCTAATTGTTTATGAGACTATCATAAAAAACGACATGCGGACGAACGATTAAAGTTTTTCACTGTTTCGAATATAAATTACTGTATTTTTTCACGTATAAGGCGACGTATAAATCAAACTAGACCCAGAATTTAGGTAATTTTATCTGATATCCGTCGTATAAGACGGGTGACTGGGATCCATGTCCTTGGTCCCTGTTTAGGATGTGGTTTCCGGCTTTCTCTTTTCCAATCTTCTCACTTTGGTTTCTTTTATTTTTTTCTCAATTGGAGTAGATAGATCTATCTATCGCCCTGTTCACACTCCACCCACGTCTATTGAACAGGTTAAGAGGCTCATCCCTTGTTCCCTGTTTAGGATGTGGTTTCCGGCTTTCTCTTTTCCAATTTTTTCACTCTTACGTAGCCCCCTGCACATCAGTGGCGTTACCGCCTTGCTCGGGGTGATACGATTAAAAAAAAAAAGATGGTGATGATCATAGTAATTTTGAAGAGTTTTAAATAAGTATGTGGGCGATTTATGTTTTTTTTTTAATTTTATTTTCTATTGAGAAAAGGAATTTAAAGCATCTGAAATGTGCTGTTGCTTAACGCATGAAAAAAAAGAAACAAAATCTGTTGAAAAATATAACTTTCGTGTTATCCTAAATATTGTTATTTAACACTACGATGAAAAATAATGGTTGGTGTAAACGCATCCATAGTTCTACAAATCAAAAACTAAAGATTTGTTGACGTCACTTGTTGCTTGTACGTGTTGCTCAGCGGAACTTCTGCAAACTGTTGTGTAATCGTCTCTTGAAAATCTCATTTTAATGTGAAATGAAGTGAAACTAGTTTTAATACTTATATAACTGCAGTAAAGCATTATGATGTGAATATTTTCACCTAGAAATATTTACATCTGTAGTTACTATACTAGCCTACTTACCAGTGCCGATACAGTACCGGGTTTAAGGTTAGCTTTTTATAACTATTGCATTAGATCCCCTATTTGGGGGGAGGAATTAAGATTTAAAGTTCGCCTTATACGCGGAAATATACGGTAGTTACGAGGAAGTAATTAAGTTTATTTCTTTTTTTCAGATCAAACTCATACTACTTAGAGATTATTCGTGTGCTTGAAAAGTTTACGTTGTTCAACAAGTGTTTCAAGTAAGAAAAGCATTTTTTGTGCTCACAGTGTTAAATGGCGCTGAGTTGGCGAATTTATTTTGTTGTCATAAATTGAGGAATTGAAAAAGTGGTAAAAATAAAATGTTAGTCCATGTTTCAAAGTAATTTCATTTATTATATGAAATGAAGGTTGAAAATTTAAAAAGAAAGAAAAGCTTAAAAGTAAATTAAAATAAAACAAGAAGAGAAAAGAAAGAAAAAGGAAGGAAATAAAGAAAAGAGTCAGAAAAATTGAAATGTAGATTAAAAATAAATCCCAAGGAAAGAAAGAAAGAAAGAAAGAAAGAAAGAGTCAGAACAATTAAAAAGTACATTAAAATTAAATCCCAAATAAAGAAAGAAAGAAGGAAAGAAGGAAATAAAAAAGGAAGTTAGAACAATTGAAAGTAGATTAAAAATAAATCCCAAAGAAAGAAAGAAAGAAAGAAAGAAAGAAGGAAGTCAGAAAAATTGAAAAGTAGATTAAAAATAAATCACAAAGAAAGAAAAAAGAAAGTAAGAAAAGAAGAAAGAAGTAAAGAAAGAAAAGGTTAACTAATTAGAAAATCAAAAAAGAAGAAAAAACTAATAAAAAGGAAAAAAACAGACAAAGAACCTGAAGAAAGAAAAATTGATGAAGAAAAACAATAATCAAAGAAAGAAAGAATTAATCAATTGACGAATGCATTTGGGAAAGTTTAGGAAAATTAAGAGAATGAAAACGCAAAATTGAAAAACAAATAGGAAAAAACGAAGAAAGCAAAGAAAAGATCAAGGAAAAGTATACAAACATTAAAAGACGAGTGTAGAACGAAAGAAAGAAAGAACGAAAAAAGAAAGAACGAAAAAAAGAAAGAACGAAAGAAACTGGAGACAACCAACAAAAAAAAAAGAGACTGAGAAAAAATAGACAAAGAAAAAGTGAAGGAAAAGATTAGAAAAATTAAATGTGGAATGGAAAAATGAAAAGAAAAAAGAAAATTTGTAACCATGACAGACTGGGAATTAAGAGAGCAATAAAAAAAGAAGCAAATGAAAGGCAATGAAATGGCAAATCCGACATTGAAAGAAATTGAAAAACCATTAGAAATATTAATTAAAAATATAAAGTGAAAGAATAGAATGCGGTGTTAAATATAAAATAGCAAGAATAACAAGGAAAGCAATGGAGAGACGAAATGAGAAAGAAAGAAAAAGTGAAAAGAAAAAGAAAGAGGAAAACGAAATAGGGATAGATGAAAAGAAAGATGAAAGGAAAGGAAAAAGAAAAAGGAAAATGCGATCCTCACTGGTTACTCCATATTTCCGGCCTTGTACCAAAAACCTGAAATGCTCTTCCTCTAAACCAAGTTTGATCTATATCATAAAGTTTGTAAGATATTATAACTCTATGAAAATAACGACCGTGTGTCTTGCATCATGGCGGAAGTAGTTACACATTACCTACTGACAGATGAACCCATAGAAAAGCCAAAATTTTGCATCTGAAGACTTTTTGCGTTGGGAGGCAAACATAGATTCAAATATATAGAAAATTGTCGAAATATATTTTTTCTAAATCAGATTCCCCGCCCTTCACCTCTGTTCGATCCTGTTATTATCAATATAAACATGATCCTATCACACGCTCACCTATCCATCTTAGGAATGTATTAAGTTGCATAGGTTTTGAAGAGGATTGAAACAAAAAAGAAAACTGACACTTTACATCAGGAAGAGACAGCTGAAGTTGCTGGGATATGTAATGAAGAAGGAGGGCTTGAAGAATTTGATGCTCACAGGGCGGATAGAGGGACAGGGGAAAACAACGCGTGACATACTTGATGAGCTTGATCAACTGCATGGCACAGCAGAGTTTGGGAGGGGTAACAAGACAATGGGTGTTAAGAGCTTTATGGGATAGGAACATGTGGAAGGCCATGATCGCCTATGTCCTCAAGGGACAAGACACATAGAAAAAGTATGTTGCATCTGATAATAATTTAAGTTTTTCCAACGCTCTTTCAATGCAAAGTTTCTGTCATTAAAATGTTGACTATAAAATATAAACATTAAAAGCATTACGTAGACGCAAAGGTTTTCAATATTAACTTCAGCAAAACATTAGGGAAAGTGTCTAATAACTTTACTCAGTGCTCATTTGATTATGCAGTCAGTCAACCTCTAGTATGTCGTTTAAAAACCAAGCAAAAATTCATAAACGGAAGCGAACATCGGTCAGTTTTTAAACGCTTGTCTTTTTTTTCTTGGTGATTATTCAAGTGTAGATGAGGTACAAGGCGGAAAGCATGCGGTACCCAGGGAATATCGAACTCACTATTAAAGACAAACTTGATAACCATTGGACCACGTTGAAGTGCCCATCGATGCAAAAATGCTTTGTCTGAATTTCTGACAGGAGTGATCAAAATTTACATTATTTACAGTAGAACTGGTGTCCTCATATTAGTTGTCATTATCACAACGTTTCAGCCGTTTTACCCTTTTGCCTTCGTCAGGTGTTTATCGAACAGTGTAACCTTCAAACTGCACCTGTTATTTAATGTGCAGGTTACATTTTTCTCGTTCTTGTTTTCATTTACTACTGCTCAGTTATTAACTTTTCTGTTTGAACTGAATCTGAGTTTGTACTCCTCAGTTCAACCACAAAATGGGGACATTGGTCTAACTACAAATAATGTAGTCCAAAGATTCTATCGTGCATGGTGCCAAAACTCGTTCAA
>JBBBDQ010000773.1:1595000-1670000 GCA_037127315.1 Ascarosepion bandense | reverse complement strand
TGATAACTGGCAGCGAAGACTTTTACAGAACCATCTACACTTTTCAGAAGGGAATACAGAGTACATGTGCGTACAGTGTATAACAAGGCCTCCGAAACACCTTCTTAATTCTATTCTGAATTTTAATCCACAAATGTTAAGCCTAAATTGTTTAAGTAAAACTAAAGAGCCGAGACTGCCTTCTTATTAAACACATAGATAGGATTACGGGCAGTAATGGCTTAAAACAAGATAATAAAAAAAGAATAAAATTTTATACGTTACTATATTATTGAAGCAAGGTTGACTATAGGCGTAACAGTAAAAAATATGGTTTTCATATAATCACTTGAGCTATGCAAGATTAATATGTGGTCCAAGTAGACATACGAACTCGACTGGAATTCAAGCTTGGTAAGAGCTACTCAGGGCAGAGTAAGAGGGAAAGTTTATGAAGATATGTGGGAAGATAATAATTAATTCTAAATTTGAAAAGATTAATATTGTAGTCACTGGGGAAGCATGCTCTTGGGATTCGGTTTCATAAGGCGGCAGTTTACAAGAAGTTGCTCGAGTTGAACTTACATCTCACCAAACTAATACGAAGGGGATGGCAGTAATTCGCTACAAAGTGCATAGCGTGGCCATGATGTGTTATCACTGATGGAATTAAAGACTATAGCTCCCTAAGAACAATTTCCATGGAAATAGCAATAAAACAGCGAATCACTTGTGACGTTTTATCAGCGAGAAAATGATTGTAGGGCGGGAAATAATTCGTCACCCGTAAGTTGATTAAAGGAGTAACAGCAAAAATTTCCATATCGTCAATTGAGCTGGTCAGTTAGTCATGGGAAAGTCGTTTGTTACCCAGGTCAGTCAGTTAAGTACCATACAGGATACACATTAGAGAGATCATGTCTTGAAAGAGACATGACTGACTGGGTAGATTTTTTTTGCAGAAGGTTGCCATTGTTTTCTGCAACCAGTAGACTGGTTTCCAAGTCTATAAAACCCAATCTGCTCTGCTATTTAAACCACAGATGGACGGAAAGCGACAGATTAATACGTTCCCAATAGTATTTGAGCGTAAGTGAATGCAATGAATTCAACAGAAATTCGAACTCGGCTCTCCGATTTCTCATTCTGAGCTGATATCCACTGCGTCACAACGCACATAATCAAAAACTCTTTCTTCTGTGATCCTTCGTGTCATAGCAGTGATGGTGGGATAGAAGACAGGTTGAAATGGGTCCATAAGTTTAGGACAACGTGAACAGAATCGGTTACCGCCCAAATTCGAACTACATTCACTTTAATATGATACAAGGCTGAATGGGTAGAAATATTATTTTGCTCTAATCTTACAAGGGAAGACACCGTGTCTGCTCTAAAAATCAGCATTCGAAATAATGGCTTTTAGTTGAGCTCGAACAACAGCTTCTAGGATTGGTAAAGAATCAAGTCTATATCTATCAATTACCAATAATGATTTGTTGTACTTGAACTGGTATGAACCCAAAGCGTTTAAAGTCGGTCATTTCAGCTAGAACGTTTAGCAAAGATATACTTGGAGCAACTATGGTTTATTTTACAGGCAAATGCGTCAAGGGTATTAATATCAATCAATAATCTTTAAGAAGAATAAATGCACGATAATACCACAGCAAATAAGGAAATTTCTTTGATTTAAAAACCGATCCGTTTGCCAAACTATTTAATCGCATAAATGGTGTGAAAAACTAATGCATGACCGATTAAAGCCATTGATTTTGACGTCGAGCCTCAATGTAAATTATTATTTGCATTTTGCATCCATAGGGTAGCTGAAGAGAGTGACAAGAAAGGACTACAAATAAACTGCAAGAAAACCGAACGCATGGTCTTCAGCAAAAAGGGCAGCCCAAAATGCCAATTACAGGTGAGGGACTCTAAAATCATGCAGGTAGAGAAATTTAAATACCTAGGAAGCGTTATAACAGAAGACGGAGAGTGCGACACTGAGATCCAAAGGTCAACTGGCATGGCGAAAAATGCATTCCAGAAGTTGAGTAAAGTATTAAGAAACAGGAGGATAATACTGGACTGCTATGTGATGTCGATTTTTCAATATGGCAGTGAATGTTGGACAATATCTTCGAAGATGAAGGAAAAACTTGAAGCAGTCGAAATGTTGTTCTACAGAAGGATGCTGCAGATATCATGGACCGAGCATGTGAGCAATGATGAGGTTTTGGAAAGGATGGAGACGAAAAGGAAATTAATACTAAGCATCAGGAAGAGACAGCTGAAGTTCCTGGGACATGGAAGGAGGGATTGGAGAACCTAATACTAACAGGCCAGATAGAGGGAAAAAGAGACAGAGTAAAAAAGCGGATAACATATTTGAAGGACCTGATCAGATGGATGACGGAACGAGAGTTGCATGGTTCAACAGGAGAAAGCGTGCTAAGAGCCACTAGAATCAGGGAGATGTGGAAAGCCATGATCGCCTACGTCCTGAAAGGACATGGCACATAAACGAAGATAGGTGAGGGACTGCTAAATCGGTTTAGGAAGGGGCTTCTTTCTTTTACCGAAAACGTTTTAGCGACCCCTCTTGTGTCAGTACAACACCCACCGGTACATGATTCCGCGACACTTAGCAAAAAATGTCGACACGACACCCACTGATGCGTTGAGACGTGACACTCGAAAACAAGCAAATGAAATGCAAGGTATTCACATAAACAGTCAGTACAGTATCATACATGAAACACACTTGGAAAATCATGTCTCTTTCTATTTATAACTGACTAAGATTCTTATGCACTGTCAACAATTACTTGTCAGATAGAAAAGCTTGAAACGACAAAGACACTGCATGATATTCCTTCAAGTTAAAAACACTCCTTAGAAGCTGAGTGAACACCTCAAATTACGGATAGTCTGTCAATAAGAACAATTTCTTTTAATCGTATCACCCCAAGCAAGGCGGTAACACCACTGATGTGCAGGGGGCTACATAAGAGTAAAAAGATTAGATAGGAGGAGAGTAAAGAGAAAGACGAACCAGTTAGAAAGGAGCAAGAGTAGGATGGGAATACAGATGTGATGAAAATTGCAAAGGTAAAAAGAAAGGAAAAGATATCCAGGGTGATTTAGAAAGAACTAGAGTGAAGTGGTTAAGAGATGGGTATTGACATTGCATTTAAATTCCTAGAGTTTGTAGCCGTCAGGAAAGCAAGAATATGGAAGCGAGTTCCACGGGCGAAAAGAAGTTGCTGGAGTAGAATTAAATTTGTAATTTCATAAACCTCGTTTCATACGCATTTGTTTTAAAACATATGTTCTTGTCTTCTCAACTTCTTACTGTAAATATGGCGTTCCTTTATCTTTACCATCAATATTTCATCAATTGAATTCGCTTATGCGCAAATAGCCTCAGGAAAGGTATTAATCTGTCTCTTCTCTCCAGGTATGGGTTAAATAAAAGGATAGATTAGATTCTATAGCGCTGGTTGGCAACCAGTCTACCGCAGAAAGTAATAGCAACCTATTGTGGGAAAAATTTTATGTTCAGTCAGTCATATCTCTCTCGAGACATGATCGCCCAAGCGTGTATCACGTATGACAATTAACTGAATATTTCATCATTTGAAAATGTCTTCAAGCGGATGAATCCTTAAAAAATGTCAGAGTCTCATCAGATTTATATCTGGAAAAATCATTTCCTAAAAAGTGTTAACCTAAAATTAACTCGCTGGAAAAAGATCTTAGAACCCAAAATATATTTAGCCTTTAAATAAATCCCACATCGTTGGTAAGCTGTAAAAAAAACAAATCAATCAACGGATGTGTTAGATAATGACTATTCAGTCAGTCAGTTAAAAGCCATAATTGACACAGGCTTGGGTGAGACATAACTGACTGGGCAGAAGATTTTTGTTTTGTTTAATGGCATGTGAACCTCTGTGGGTTATTTAATACCAAAAAGGTGAGGTTTTAAGATATTTTTTAATGTTCGGTTATAATGAGAAGGTTGATTTAGACTGATTTTGATGAAAAATGTTTTTTATTTTTATTTTAAAAACTGAAGATGTCTTCTAGTCTCGTATTCAAAAAATGTATTATGGCAATATTTTTTTTCTTCAAAATGTATTACGGTAATAATTTTTTCCCTTCAAAAATGTATGCTTTTCTCTAAAAGTCTAATTTGTGTATATATTTTTATAAAAGTCTATTTTTTTATACTTTCATAGTGTTTTGACTCCAGTTTCGGGGTTAACTATTTAACTTAGCGATTATATATTTTTTTTAAATTCTTTTCCCTTGATGCTACAAACTAATGATCTTATGTCAGACTAAATATGCTTAATAAAGTCTTATACTACATACTTTTAAAGGTAAAGAAAATAAAGTAACACCCTTTACTTGAAACTATGAAGCTATTTTCAATATGAATTTTTATGGAATTACAGAAAACAAATTTTCTGCTAAATATAATAACTGAAACTTTTTTCTCGTGTGGATTAAAATTTTAATGAACCACCAAATTAGGAGTTTGTGGTTGAGCTCAATTGGTCGATTTTTAAAATTGTCTGATCTCAGAAGAAATACGTGTCATCGCCGTATGGTGGCCAACATTCTGTTAAGATTTACACGATACGTCATATAAGTGTGGATGATGTAAGGATCAAAGACAATCAGCTGAATTACTTAAGGAATAATACTGATAAGTGTGTGTGTGTGTGTGTGTGTGTGTGTGTGTGTGTGTGTGTGTGTGTGTGTGTGTGTGTGTTTTCCGTTTCGTTTCGTTTTGTTTTGTTTTATTTTTAATACATATTAAAATCTTGTACCGCCAATAATATGTACCGCCAAAGGATGTGCGTTGTGGTGAAGTGGATATCGGCTCGGAACGAGAAATCGGGGAGCTGAGTTCGAATTCCAGTTGAATTCATTGCATTCACTTACGCGCAAATACCATTGGGAATGGTATTAATCCGTCTATTCCTTCCAGTTATGGGTTAAATAATAGGACAGATTGGGTTCTATAGGCTTGATCGGCAACCAGTCTACCGCAGAAAGCAATGGCAACCTACTGCGGAATAATCTTCTGCCCAGTCAGTCATGTCTCTTTAGAGACATGATCGCTCAAGCGTGTATCACGTATGGCACTTGACTGACTGACTGACCGCCAATAAAACTATTGTGATTTTTACGTGATGCCAACCACCTCAAATAAATTCTAATGTTAAAGAATGTTCAAATCACAAAAATGATTTTTTTTAAATTCCTAACGTCGTAATTTAATATTCAAAATTTAAAATTAATATTCATAATAGTTTCGGACTTAGTAAAAATGCTACTTTTATGGCTACTTTTGGTGTTTACTTTTAAAAGTATGCAGTGTATCTTGCAACTCTATTATAAGCGTTTATTTGCATATTTAGTCAGGCACAAGGCCATAAGTACGTGGCATAAAGTGAAGATAAAAATTTTGTAACTGTCTGGTTCCATAACCTAACATGATCGCCGGGATGTTTCTATTTCCATATAGAGCATATTCAGTCAGAATAGGCTGGCATGACCAGGGCGGATTCACTCTCTTGTTCAAACTTGCACTTGGTCCTATAGCATCTAATATTTTATTTATTTTATTTTTTATTATTATTTGACTACTGAATTCTCTGACGTTTCAATATTATTTTCACTGTGTTAAATCTCTTAATAAAAATATATTAAAGTACATTTCTGTTAGACTGTAGTAATGATGATAATACATTATTGTTTTCAACCTACTTTGCGGGTGAGATTATTATATGTTAGCTAACGGCCCAGGTTCAAACCCAACTGAAAAACAGGATTTGATAAGTGCATAAAAATATGAAAAGAAATTGTGTATAATCAGAATTTATTCATTAACGTAAGTCCTTTCATTATCAAGAAACTCTTTTTAACGCATTTTTTTCTGAAAATTGTTTGATTTGAAATATACACTGTCATCAATTTAAAGAATAATTCTACCAAGATAGATCTGTAATTTAGCATTAAATGTAATCAGATGAAACAACATTTGGAAAATAAAGACAGTGTGAAATTTTTCTCTAGTCGGAACCAAATGTCATCTGTATTGGAACGGGTAGAATCCTGAAGGAAAACCAGGCCTTTGTGACTTATTAAATTGTTTCTCTTTTCCTCCGAGTAATGTTTCGTCGCTCTAACAGAAAAGAATGTAAAGCACTGTTAAGAGGTTTTATCTACCAAAGCAATCCGACCGCACAAGTTCCCAATTCTTTTGTTTTATTGAGGGTCCATTTTGGGTTATGAATAATCTGTTTGTCTTCACTAAGACATCGCCTGTATCACTTTACTTTCTTTTAGAATATTCAGTTTTCTTAACTAATCTGTCAAAAGGAAAAATGGCGTGGGCGATACGTTTCAGTGTATGCAAAGAAGTAGAAATGTCCGTTATTCTTTAAGGTTAGTTTCTGTGCATTGTTAGAGAACTCATTTTTCAAGTTTAAGCATAGCTTCGAGTTGTTGCAAATGGTGGTAAATTGTTGAATGGCCTGAATTCAGTGTCAACACCTGTTCTTCTACCGTAACAGTTCTATTTTTATCGAGTTTCCACAAAAGCCGGCCATCTTTAGGCTCAACAGGACGATCTCTTCGTAACGTATCTTTCAAGCAAAGCTCAGCTGTTTTTTAAATGCTTTCAATCAACTTCAGCAATTTCTTTCGATTAAAGAATTCATCCAATGGACAGGATGAATATTTCTGCTAACTTCTGCAGTATTATTTACTGCTTTTTGTTTTCAACTCATAAAGTATTACATATCTATTGTACTTCGAAAATATACAAATATTTATTAGTAACTAAGTTGAATTGTATTGTGACCGACTAACTCTGTGGTGGATAAGAAATTAAGAATTAAAAGCAACTTTCTTCTTCACTTTTACAAAAACTCACAATGACGTGTGAAATCCCGATTTTGCCAAATAGAAAAAAGATTCACCACGTGCTTAAAGAAAAAGTGGAAACCGGGTTTTGCGAATAGATGTTAAATTGTTTTTCTGACCAATGGGAGCGATTTGCAAGACTGAAAAGAGTTGGCGATTCAGTGCAAAAAAAAAAACTACATGGTTATAAAGGCGAAAGGAAAGCCAACCAGACAGTCAGATGGGAGCAGCGAGACGACACACTAAAATGTAAGGGGAGAAACTTCAAGTCAACCCGGACCTGGTTGTATCTACCAAAGCAATCCCACTGCACGGGTTCCCAATGCTTTTGTTTTATTGGCGTCCATTTTGGGTTATGCATAATCTGTTTGTCTTCACTAAGACATCGCCTGCGTCACTTTTCTTTCTTTTAGAATATTCATTTTCGTAACTAATCTATCAAAAGAAAAAAAAATGGCGTGAGCGATACGTTCCGGTGTATGCAAAGACGTAAGGTCGCGTCGCACACTCGTTCTCTTTATCCTTCTTTCCCTGTGCTGACTGATTCCTTTTACTTCTTCTTCTCCATTCAAAGACATTCCTACGAAACAAACGCTCATACATACATACATACATACATACATACATACATGCATACATACATACATATGCATAAACTCTTTCCAACGAGTTACTACTACGAACATTTCTACAACTCTTGATACCCTTAACTTTCTCATTGAACATTAACTTCAAAAATTCTTGTTATTCTTTTCTTTGAATAAATTTCTATTTAACATGCAAAATGTATACCTAATTCTTCCACACCATTCCACACAAATCCACACATTCATACAAATCCAACAATCAATCTACAACCAACATTCTGATGATGATAACGAATAAAAATCCTAAGCTGTAGGGAATTTGGTTATATCTGACACAAGGCCGAATTAATAAACATTAACGATCTCCCTATAGCTTCAACATACTCGTTTACAACTGTACAAAAAATTGGTAACATGTTTTGGTGTTATTTATGCCTTTTAAAATAGTAAGAATATTCAATTCGTTGCTGTAGGATTTCAGACATGTGTAATGAGCTGGTGACCCAAATATCATTCAACTGGCCTCGAGAAAAAACATCATTTGAAATTATAACGAATAGAATTAACAATAAAAAAATTATGTATGGTAATTTAGAAAATGTTGAATGTGTCAGACTTTAGACTTTGTTTTAACGCAATGTACTTTCGGAAAAGTATTTTGCGTACTTTGTTAGATGGTTAATGGAAACTTTTACAACAAATGAATCATTATTGGTTTATTTAATATTAAAATCATTTTTCATTACACCTGAGTTCATAGATAAACATTTTCGGCTTTATACAGGTACAAATTAGTTGTTTTTATACACGGGTCGAGTCTATAAGCAAACATGGGTCATGTTAATACCTAGTCTATAATCTTATATTGGTTATGTTTATGTGCTAGTCTGTGTAACCATTGGTCGAATTTACACTCTACAAGGTGAGATAGGTCAATTGTCGTCAATCTATATTTTAAATTTCGCGCATGCGCATTGTTCGTTTTTTATTTTGTTGACTGTACAGTATAGTATGGTCAGGTGGGCAGTGTTTGTAAGAAAAAGAGCATCAAGACGCAATTCACTCCGACAGAAATGTTGAAAAGACATGCTTTACTGCTTGGCTTTAGCACTAGAAGATATAATACATACATTTTAAAGTGTTTGTGTGTCAATCTGAGGCCAATGCAGTGGATTCGGAAAGAGTTGGAGGATTCTAATGATGATTACGAAGCTACAGCACATCGTGAAACTCACTTTGATTGTTCTGATAAGAAAAGAACTCCCGATTTTGTTGGTGTTGGCCTCAGACTCAACATCAAGGTCTACCTCAAGTGCCTTGAGGTAGTGCTGCTCTGCGTCAAGCAGATGGCTGCTGAAAAATCCTCTGTCTGACACCCATCACATCCGGCCAACTAACTCCCCAGATTGTAATCCCATTAATTATTATGTGCAAAAAGCAGTTGAGCGAGAGGCAAAGTAAAACTCCTTGTAACACAAAAGATGACATGAAGGAAAGGATTATGACGCCATTTCCCAGATTAAGCAAGGATTCAACAGATTAAACAAGGAGACGGTTTTAAAAAATTGCAGTATATTCCGAAGTCATCTAGAAGCCATTGTTGAAGCCATGACGATTTTATTGAATAAATTTACTCATTAGTATTTCTAGATAATTTGGTATGATTTTGGTCAATATATCTGTCAAATGAGATGTCAGTGTTATTTACATTTTTGCGTAATTTAGATGACAATTTATCCATCACACCCTGTATAGATAAACACTGGTCGGTTTTTATACTCTAGTCTATAGGTAAATAATCGAGTTTAGTATGTGTGCTTGAAAGAAGTGTTAATTCAGACAAGTTTGGTTGTAAGTTTAGTGAAATATTTTACTTTCAGACAACTGTCGTTTTGTTTTAAATTTGTTTATCTTTAATATCTAGTTAACAAGGAAGATATTAAATATCTTCCTTGTTAACTTATTTGATTTAATTTTCTTTACACTTTCTTTAAACGTTTGGTTCGTTTCATGATTTCTTTTAGTCTATTTTTCATTTTGTTTTTCTTCCCGCTTGGCGTTTATTTTTCCTTTTAACGACTTTCCGCCGTGCACTTAAAAAAGTCACTCAAATTACTGGAAACTCCCACAAGATTTTCTCTTTTTAAGTATTTACTGCTGTTGTTGGTATTTTTATCTATTTCAAATCAACAAGGCAATTGATTTAGCAATCAATTCTGAAACTGTAGAAAGATCTTCCTCTGATTACTCCTCTTTATCTCCCCACCTCTATCTCATATTTCTTGCCTCTCTTTCTATCTCTCTCTCTCTCTCTCTTTGACTTACTATTATACCTCCCTCCTACTTTCTTTCTCTAAACTTTCCTTTTTCACGTCATATGACGTATCATCATCATCATCATCATCATACCCATCATCATCATCATCATCAATTCGCTACCATTATTATTATTTGTGTTACTATTACGACGACGGCTGTATTTATTGTTTATATTTAATTATGTTTTACTTTTTTAAAATTTTAATGGAGGTTTTCTGTTTTGTACATAAGAACAAGAAGACGTGGAGACGTTCATTAATTATATGTTTCAGTTTATTTAGTTAAAATATCTATAAAAACTCAGATGTGAATAGTGCCAATTATCCGTACATGGACTCGTATGTACGCTTGAATCTCTCTCTCACTCAATCTCTTTCACTGTCTGTCTGTCTGTCTGTCTGTCTGTCTGTTTGTCTCTCTCTCTCTCTCTCTTTCTATATATATATATATATATATATATATATATATATATATATATATTCAGTTGAGTTGGTGTGAGTTTGTGGCCCTGGGTTTCACGCTTTTGCGTTTTATCTGACGATCGAAAAAGCGTGAAACCCAGGGTCACAAATTCACACCAATCCAACTGAATATGTTAGTTCTATCACTGGCATTGAGTGCTTTCAAATAAGTACCACGCATATATAATATATAAATGATAAAATATAATATATATAACGAATACACACACACACACACACACACACACACACACACACACACATATATATATATATATATATATATATAGCACGAATGCTGGTGTCCCACAGGGCTCTATCCTGGGCCCGACGCTCTTCCTTATTTTCATCAACGACCTTCCAGATGAGATCAAGTCCCAAGTAGGCATCTACGCAGATGACACTATAATATACTCCCGCACCAGTAAGAAACCTCTCGTGGCGGACAGACATAATCTCGCTGCTGACCTTGAACGGGATCTGCACTCTGTGGTGAACTGGAGCAAGAAATGGCTTGTCAACTTCAATTCATTTAAGACCAAGCTGTTGTCTGTCAACCATTACAGGCAACCTCTCCTGCCTCCCATAAGCATGGACCAAGTGATTCTCCCGGAGAGTAATACACTACGCCTCCTCGGACTTACCCTGTCCTCAGACCTCAAATGGAACCACTATATTGAATCCATAGCAAAATCTACTGCTAAGAAGGTTGGGTCACTATGTCGATCCAGGATGTTTTTTTCCACCTAAATCCATCCTGCATATATACAAGTCAACCATCCGTCCGTGCATGGAGTACTGCTGCCATTTATGGTCAGGTGCCCCTGCCATTCGCCTCAGTGTTCTTGACAGGCTTCAAAGGAGAGTCAGTAATGTGATAGGTACTGATCTGGCGGCTCGACTGCAGCCACTTCCCCATCGTCGAAATGTGGCCTCCCTTTGTCTGTTCTATAAATACATTCATGGCTTCTGCTCAGACGAACTTAAGTCACTGATGCCTCCTCAACAGGTGTTTACTCGCGCAACCAGACTGGCAACTGGGTCCCACCCATTCACAGTCAGGTTAGCCAAATGCAGACGACAATTCTACTCCTGCAGCTTCTTCTCACGCACTTCCTGCCTGTGGAACTCGCTCCCGTATTCTTGCTTTCCTGACGGCTACAACCTCCAGAAATTTAAATGCAAAGTCAATACTCATCTACTAACCACTGGACTCTAGCTCTCTCCCCACCCCCGTATAACCTTCCCTTTCTCTCCACCTATGTATCTGTCATCGCACCTGCCTTCTCAGCTTTCTATTGTTCCTTTCTAACTAGTTTGTACTCCTCACTCTTTTCTAATTAATCTTTTTACATTTATGTAGCCCCCTGCACATCAGTGGCGTTTCCGCCTTGCTCGGGGTGAAACGATTAAAATATATATATATATATATATATATATATATATATATATATATATATGCACTGCGTTGTGGTGTAGTGGATCTCGGCTAGGAACAGGAGAGCCGAGTTCAAATTCCATTTTATTCCTTGTATTCACTTACGTGCAAATACTTTTGGGAAAAGTATTAATCCGTATCTTCTCTTTCCAGCTATGGGTTAAATAGCAGGAAAGATTGGATTGTATGACCTTGGTTGGCAACCTGTCTACTACAGAAAGTAATGCCAAGTTTCAACTGGTAAATATTCTGTCCAGAGTTACGAGACCGCATTTCCTTATACTTTTAACACAATATACTAGTAAATACAAAATCTAAACGATGTATTAAATCTATGAATAAAATCTATAGCTATTAAGTCCCTTTTTGCTACCCCAATAAGTTCCCATTCACCAAACTCTTTAGATTTAGTAATAACGTGTTGTCTGGAATTTTCTAGAAGTCTCTAGAAACTTCTACAGGGTTCTAGAGCATCTAAAAATCATATATATAAACGGGAGTCCGAATAGATTAGTCAGTTGCTCTCCGTTGTTCCCTGTTGTTCCCCGAACCCACAGCAGCGCGTTGATTGAGGTCAACTCCGGCTCGTCTTGATTCAGAACAAATGTGCCACCGAAAGAATCTATTACGCAAAAGACCCTGAACAGAAACGATCATCGGTGAATACTACTTTTTCTTTGTATTGATTTTATTTACTAAACTAAAATAGTAATTTAGAACTCTTATGAGTATTAGCATTTTCTTTGTCCTCACGACGACGTATATCTAATCACTCACCTCACTTCCTTAACTAAAGCAGATTTCCCCCTCACCCATTTACTTTATCAAATATTGAGTACTACTTCCTGGGGCTCTCACGTTTAAATAGTACTTACCAGAACTTTTGCTGTTTTAAATCTCTACCCAGTTTGATTGAAAACCTTATTTGTAATATATGTAAATAAATTGTTTTAGTTTATAAATGTAATTTCGTTTTTTTTCCTGCCCTTTATTGTGCTAATACAGTTTTTCATGTTTTGTGTTACACTAACCTTAACATCGATCAGTCATGTCTCTTGAGACATGATCGCCTAAGTGTGTATCGCGTATGACACCTACCTGACTGATACTTATGTAACAAAAATGTTTAGCGTGTGTAAAAATATAAATACTGTCAATACAGAGTGGCGACAGTCTGTTTTATGTCTGAATGCAATCTTCAAAGCATGAAGATTGTCTTCAAGCATGAAACAGACTTGTGTTTGCACTTCTTATATATGTGTGTGTGTATGCGTGAGAGAGAGAGAGAGAGAAAGAGAGAACTGCTTGACATGCAAACGACTCTCCCATAACTAAACAGTAATGAGATAATTTGTCAAGACATAGAACGATGAAACAGTGTTAAAAGGAGAGCTTGAAATCCGTATCGTGAGGCTATAATACGAATATCTACACTAACGGCCATAATTATTAGGTCACCCCAGTGTTTTAAAAACATTATGTATTTGATACTATTTTTTAGTGGTTATTGCCAAGTGAATAATTGTAAATGCAAATAGAATGGTTCTTTGCATGTGCATCAAATGAATGTATAAGTATTTAATAATTACCTATATTGCAGTTTCATTAATAAAAGAATGAAGAAAATTTATGGTGATTCGGACGAGTTCGTCTTTATTTCCTTGCTTTGTAAAACTGCAAAGTAATAATAACAAAAAAAAAATCATTGTATTTTCATTTAGAATTATCCACTTTGCACTAAATACCAAAAATAGTATAAAATACATCATTTCTTTAAAAAACTGGGGTTGCCTAATAATTATGGCCAGTAGTGTAAAAATAAGCATTAGGTAAACTTGAGTTAATACTAAAAACCCGCTCGTCGATTCTATTTTCTGCATTAGTAATTTTTACATCATACTTAGCATTTTACACGCACATAAATATATAGAAAGATAGATAGAAAATTCATGAAGTATCTATTACTGAATTAAGTATCAATGTGAGGGTGGCGTAATGGATTTCTGCTGGGAATCAGAAATCGAAGGGCTGGGTTGGAATTTCAGCTGAGTTCATTTAAAATCAGAATATTAGTTTGTTTGTTTTTTAATACGTACAAATAACCCTGACAATGTTATGAACTTATCTCTTCTCACCCCAGCTATGGTTAAATAACAGAGCAGACCAACTTTGGAGAACGACCGTAATAGTAATGCGCAAGCAAATCGCACACTTCGATAGAGTTACATTAAGCAAGATCATAACCAAAAACAAAGGTCATAACCAAAAACAAAGATCATAACCAAAAACAAAGGTCATAACCAAAAACAAAGATCATAACCAAAAACAAAGGTCATAACCAAAAACAAAGATCATAACTAAAAACAAAGGTCATAACCAAAAACAAAGATCATAACCAAAAACAAAGGTCATAACCAAAAACAAGTGCTTGAGCAACAGTTGTGTAAATATGCTTCCTATACAACTGATGATAATGGTTTTCACGAATTATTGTATAACATATTTTCGCGTTTTTTTTTGTTTTTTTGTTGTTGTTTTTTTGTTGTTTTTTTTTTGTGGTGGGGTAGTTTTTTTTTTCTTTTGTTTTTTTGTAAAAGCAAAAATAAATCTATTAGTAAAGCATTATTTTAATAAAGTATTTTTCAGTGTTTCCCCTCATCGGGTCCGTACCGATTAGATGATTTTTGACAGAATAATTCAGATTAAGAATTATCATTTGTTTTGTTTTGTTTTGTTTTTTGTTTTTTGTTGTTGTTGTTTTGTTTTTGTTTTTGTTTTTTTGAAAAAGCAAAAATAAATCTATTAGTAAAGCATTACTTTAATAAAGTATTTTTCAATGTTTCCCCTCATCGGGTCCGTACCGATTAGATAATTTTTGACAGAATAGTTCAGATTAACAATTCTCATTTGGTAGAGCCACATGGATATTACGCACGGTGTCCAACGCGTTCTGAAATATCTAAGCTATCAGGTATATAGCATTGTTTTCTCAGATCAGTGATCAAAATCGCCTCAATATATCCTCTTGGTCTTGACAGAAAACAAACCTTTATCAGATCTTAACGAATGACGCTAGAGAAACAACAAAGAGCTTTATCAAAAACCAAAGGGGGGCATCTCTTGAAAAATTCCAGCAGCAACAGCAGAAATAGGTGGCATATGCGACTAGAATGGACAATAATATAATCAAGATTTTGATTTTCCACTCTTAAACAAATAAATTTAGAAGGAAATTCCCATTACAGTTGGTAAACTTGTGAAGTCTAATTTCCTTAAACAAAAACTGTTTAAATAAAAAAAAATTATAAACTTCGCCCGATAGTTACACTTACTGTTAAATCAATGAATGACAAAAGTTTCCTTATAAGGTAACAGCTAATCTCACTATCACCATTTGAACTAGCATGCTTGACTTAATTCTTATGCACCTTCTTCACACACATGGCCTAGTGAATTAAAGCATTGGCTTAAATATATGCTTTCCTGGTTGTGAGTTATACTTCTCTGGTCTGAGTTATCTCCCCTTGGTATGACAACCAGAATGGTAAGAATCTCTTCTCAGGGACTAAATAAAGGCTTCCGTTTAAAGTTTCAAAAGGGTTACTGAGTACGATGACAAATATCTGAAGAAGGCTAGTGGTGAGTGGGACTATTGAAACGTTTGAGAGTATCATCATCAAAATTAACAAGCTGGTTAGATTAGCAAAGCATGTAACAACAATATTTTGATGTTTCTGACGTCGTGAGCAAGAATGATAAAACTAGATGCAACCGCAAGTCCTATGCTAACAGTTACTTCTATTCCATTTCTCACTTGCAGAACTCTCTTCCGGATTCTTGCTTTCCGGCCAACTTTGATCTTTAAAAATTGAAATAAAATTTCAAACTTTGATTCCTCTTCTTTTATTATTCTTACTCATGATGTTTTTCTTTTTTCTTATACTTCCACTTATGTCTTTGCCGACTTGCTTGAGATGAAATGATTAAAAATATACATTTGAAACCACATTTGCGTGATATATAGTTACATGAAGATAGAATTAATTATTAAATGACGAGGGCACAGATTTGGAATTTTATTTTTTATCAAGAATCTTATCTTCATTCTGAGAAACATTTGGAAAGATTTTCACCATTTACATACCAATTTGATATAAAAATTGCTTACCAGGGAAAATGGATTGCTATAAAATCCGTTCTATTTTTAGCGCTAATATAACAAATTGATTTGATATGAATTGAAAGATTAACGGTTTTTCTGAGTTTTCAACTGGTTATTAGATAGCGTCTAGGCAAGTGAAGAAAAAAAAACAAAATAAGAAAGACGATGCTTAACGAGAATTTTGAGACAGGAGAATTTGTGAATCAACATTTTGATAACTGTGTTCGCGTCATGAAATCTAACACTTCGCGAAGAATGAAAGGAAGAAAACATACCGATTCGTTTTTGGGTAGAATATTTTACCCACTATCAGTCTGTCTCACGCGATGCGATTTTCAAAACACTAGCATCCAAGGAAAAGAAACACCTATTTTGAAAGTCGTGGAGCGTGAGACAAGTCGTTTGTGGGCTAATAAAAAATGTGTTATTTTCATGTGTATCCACCGGCAGGATTCCAACCTGCGTCCCCCAGGAGAAATCGTCAATTGACTGACGGGTCATGGACCACATAGTTTCCTTCAAGGTTTCTCGATTATTTAGGTCGGTAGATATAAATACATATAGTAGTAGGCTCCGTCGGTCAGGGTTGACCATGGGTAGCATCTTAGTTTTCTGCTTGGCTGGAGCATCGGCGTCTGTGACTGTAGAAACCAATGCGGAACTGAGAATCTTTATTGCAGATACTGCATTTATGCTTTGTTTCTGGTCTGTCAGTGCTGTCATTTTGCTTTCTGCGAACCCGCCTCTCCATGGCGACTTGTGTCAGTTGCTCTCCCTTGTTGGGCCAGGGTTCCTCTCCATTTGATCCGATTGTCTGCTACACTCTGCCATGACTCTGTGTTGATGCCCACAGCTTTCATATCGCGTTTTGTGATGTCACGATACCGTCGCTATGGTCGCCAAGTGGATCTTCTTCCAGAGGCCAGCTCTCCATAAAGGAGGTCTTTTGGAATGCGACCGTCTGGCATGTGGTGGTCATAGCCTAGCCAGCGGAGTATAGGCAGTTTAAGAAGTGTGAACATGGTAGGCAGAGCCGCGCAAGACAGGACCTCAATGTTGGGCATCTTGTCTTGCCATGAGATTCCCAATATACATCGGAGACTTCTCACGTGGAAGGTTTCAGACGCCTCTCTTTCCTGGCGTGCGTGGTCCATGTCTCACTGCCGTATAGCAGTGTACTGATAACACAGGCGTTTTACACTGCCATCTTTGTCTTCACTGTCAGCTTGGAGTTCGTCGAGCTCTATGTCCAGGGAGAAGTTGCCAATGATGGTAGAGCCAAGGTAGGTAAACTGATGGACTACATCCAGCTTATAGTCATTGATGGTGATGACCGTTGGTACTGCGGTACCTTGACTCAGGACGCTTGCTTCCCAAAATCTCTGCATGCCTGAGAGAAATGGTCCATCAGTGTTAGGGTTAGAGTCTTTTGTTCAATTATAAAAAAAAGTCTACTCAATTACGAGTATCCATTAAAAATAATGGTTAAACAAATAAATTATAAATATGTCGGTGTTTATTTTTAAAAAACATTCGTAAATGGAGTTTCATGTTTACATTTATTAACATTAGAACACGAAAACAGAGAAGTTATGAAAATTAGGACACATCACGAAAGTTTCCATTTAAAAGAATCATTTCGGGCTTTGACAAAAATGCAACTACGCCGTGGTCAAGCGATTTAAGACACATCAGATCAACTGATTATTTCCCCTGTAGGACGCAGGTTCGAATTTATATTTCCCTAACACAATTTCTCTATGCATGCATATGTATATGCATGAATATATATATACACATGAATATATGTGTATAAATGTATACGTAAAACTTTATATGTATATATATATATGTATATATATATATATGTGTGTATATATATGTGCTTATGCATATATATGTATAAATATATGTCTATGTTTAATATATGTAAGTATAGATATGTGTGTGTGTGTGTGTGTGTGTGTGTGTGTGTGTGTGTGCATATATATGTATATACATGTAAGGATATATATATGCATACATATATATATATATATATATATATATATTCTTATATACATGTAACGATATATTTATGCGTTTGTGTGTGTATATATATATATATATATATATATATATATATATAGGTACGAGTATATAGCTAAAATTATTTATAAATGGAACTTTGTGTGTGTCTGTGTCTGTGTGTCTCCGTTAACTATAGACTCCGTAACGGCTGAAGCGATTTTCTTGAAATTTTACACAGTTGTACTATAAGCGTCTGCGAGTGTTCTTAGCAAGGTTTTGTGTCGAGGTACCCCCGATAAATATCGAAAATCGATAATCGAAAAAGTCGTGTTATAGAAGGAGTGGTCCGATTTTAATCAAATTTGATACACTCATAGGCAAAAAACATAAGAAACGATATTCAGAAGTTTCAAGGTTGCAGTTCTTACAATAGTGCAGAAAATTAATAATAAATATATATATATAAAAGCAAGATGTTTGTGTGTGTCTGTTTATCTGTCTGTATGTCTTTTATACAAATCCACAATTTTTATCTGATTCTCACCACACTTCACACAAATATTCTTCAGGCTGAGTCTGAGCTCCAGGACCATGGATTAGTTTTAAAGCTTTCATTACACGCGAGCAACGCCGGGCTATACTGCTAGTATAAGTATAAGTGTATTTATATATATAAATGATATATGCGCTAAAAAGTCTGCATTCTTCTACCGAACGGCCATAGCTCAGAGGTAGAATCGCCGACTGAGGCCAATTCGGTCGGGTTTCAATCCTGGGTTAAAAAGCAATCGGAGTCTAACCGGACTGATGAGCTGTGATACAGCGAAACAGATCTGTCTGCGGATGACTATAGTATATATATATATATACGTGCAAATATATATATATATGAATATGTGTAAGTATCTTAACTTATGTATAAATGGAACTTTGTCTGTGTGTGTTTGTGTGTGTGTATCTGTGTGTGTGTATCTGTGTGTGTGTGTGTGTGTGTGTGTGTGTGTGTGTGTGTCCCCGTTACCTAGTGATACCGAAACGGCTGAACCGATTTTCTTAAAAATGTACACAGTTGTACTATAAGCGTCTGCGAGGGTTCTTAACAAGGTTTTGTGTCGAGGTACCCCCGATAAATATCAAAAATCGATAATCGAAAAAATCGGGTTATAGAAAGAGTGGTCTGATTTTAATCAAATTTGATACACTCATAGACAACGACATAAGAAACGATATTCAGAAGTTTCAAGGTTGCAGTTCTTACAATAGTGCAGAAAATCGATAATATATATATCTCTTTTCCAATCTTTCCACTTTTGTTTATTGTTTATTCTTTTTAATTGGAGTAGATAGACTGAACTATCGCCCGGTTCACACTCCACCCATGTCTATTGAACAGGTGTAGAGGCACATCCCTTGTTCCCTGTTTAGGACGTGGTTTCCAGCTTTCTCTTTTCCAATCTATTCACTCTTACGTAGCTCCTGCACGCCCGTGGCCTTACCGCCTTGCTGGGGTGATATGATTAAAAAATATATATATATATATCTATAAGGCAAGATGTTTGTGTGTGTGTCTGTTTATCTGCCTGTATGTTCTTTATACAAATCCACAATTTTTATCTGATTCTCACAAAACTTCAGACAAATATTCTTTAGGCTGAGTCTGAGCTCCAGGACCATGGATTAGTTTTAAAACTTTCATTACACCCGAGCAACGCCGGGATATACTGCTAGTATGTATATATATGCATATATACGCATAAGAATAGGTATATATGTATAAATATACATGTACATATATGAATATATAAATATATATGCATATATGCGTATATAAGTGTATGTATATATATGCATATATATTAGTATATGCATATACGTGCATATATATGTACGTATAGGTATGCATATGTCTATACGTCTGTACTTATGTATGTATATATATATGTATGTATGTATATATATGTATATATATATATGCATCGATATCTATGTATATATGTATGTATATATATATATGTATGTTTGTATATATGTATTATATGTATATATGTATATTTACGTATATATATGTGTTTATGTATGTATATGTATATATATGTATATATATATGTATATATATGTGTGTGTGTGTGTGTGTGTGTGTGTGTGTGTGTGTGTGTGTGTGTGTGTGTGTGTGTAATAGGCGCATGGTTGAAGCAGAGTTGAAGTATAAATCACAGGTTGGCTCCGTAGGTGTTAAATAAACACAAATATGCCTGAACAGGCGTCTACAATGGGGATTAACTAGCCGCCTCGATAGACGGGTGTTTTCAGATACGAGTGACCAGTCATTATATGTATATTTGTATGTATATGATTTTATACAGACACACACACACACATACACACACACACACGCACACACAAACACACACACACACATATATATATAGCAGAATTTTACAGGACATTGCCAAAATTTTTTCTTCATGTATTTCTAATACAAATTAAAGAAAGGTACAAGGGCAAGTGAGGGCAGGGATTGCTGTAGAAATTATCGTGGCATATTGTTGTTGTCTGTTGTCGGCAGAGTTTTTTGTAGAGTTCTGCTAGATGGTTTGTTCCTTCACATTGCTGTTGAAGCTCTTCCAGGGCCACAGTCAGGCTTTAGGGATAGACGCGGCACTGTCGATATGATCTTCACAGACAGACAATTGCAGGAAAAGTGTGTCGAGCAAAATATGCATCTCTACCAGGTATTTGTTAACTTGACAAAAGTTTCATGATGATATGAAGGCCTTGGTAACGTTGGTGGAAAGCTCTCTGAGCTGGTGGTGGTTGAAAATGGTGTCAAGCAGGGTCACATTCCAGTTCCAATCCAATTTATGCTATTCTTCTCTATCGTGTTTGAACAGGTCTTGAAGAACTGCAACCATGGTATTTAGATTCGCTATCATTCAACGGGAAAGTTGTTTAACATCAGAAGGTTTAATGCTAAGCTGGAGGTCCATTTTTTGCTGATCAGGGATTTGCTATATGCAGATGACTGCAATCTTGTAGCTCACTTGGATGGGAACATAAAGCATACATGTGCTTTTTCTAATGCATGCACTGCGCTGGGTTTGATTATTAGTTTTAAAAAGATGGTAGTCACGTAACAGCCAGCTCCAGGGAAGCCATACAGTGAACCAAACATCTTTGACTATGGTGAAAGGTTGAAGGTTGAATGATGAAAAGTTTGTGTGTTTGTGTATCTTGGAAGCACGTTGAGCATTTCCTGTGATCTTGATGTGGTAATATTAAACCGCATACAAAAAGCTAGTGACGTATTTGAAAAACTGAGCGGAATTTCAGTGAGTACGAAGCTGATGGTCTTTTCGCTTGCGTGACGTAGGTGGTCTACCGCAGATAGATGAAAAGGCTTGATTAGAATTTTTATTTTCGAATTATATTTGTATAAAAATTGTCTAAAGGTTGTCCTAGTACTTACGAACGTCATCGTTCATCATCAGGGACTATATTATAGTTTAAAAAACAAATATTACCCTGTAGCAGGAAAAGTGTTACAACATTTTAAAAGAAATTAAATAAACGTTATGAAAAATTTTTCAATTCAAAAACAGTAATAATGTAAGCAACATGCACACGTGAAGTTATGTGCTTACGTAGATGCGTGAATTATATGGAATACTTGGTTGTTAAAGATTTTAAATGCCGTAAAAATACATTAGAGAATTTGAACGTCAAAGGAACGTCAAAGTAAATTATCAAATTACTCAGGGGCAAAGAATTATTCACCTTAATTATATTTCAAATAAGCCCTCTAAACACAACTAAGTACATGACCAGAAACTTGGTAAGCTGTGCGTTTGATAAGAGGTCTTTACTTCTGATATGTAGTGCCTGTAAAACTTTTAGGCGTCTAATGTCTGTGCGTTGATCAATAATTTTAGTATTGTCTATAAGAACTTTACGAATGTCACAATGCTGAAGAGAAACAGTATGTGACTTAAGATGTTGTGTAATGGCACTGGAATCATTTAAATGCATAATTAATCGTCTATAGAGCCGGGTAGTCGTAAATTAATCAAGAAGCGAGTAGTTTAGTTGACAAAGTTGATTTACATAACCATGTTGAGAAATTAAGTTTAAAACCATGCTTCATAACGGTTAAAGACCATAAAAGTAATTTTCCTAATAATCCTGAATATAGATTACTAAACCCCACTAAAACAAAACTAGGTAAAATTAGTAAGGTAATCTTACAAAGGATTTGTAAAGCACTAAGAATGTTCACTAACATAAAACAGTGGCCATCAACTAGTGATTGTATCAAATGGTTTCAAAAGTACGATAAAAATGAACATTGCTCATTTATTAAATATGACAAAATATTTTTATCCTTCCATTTCCGAAAGTATGTTTAACGAAGCCATTAGTTTTGCTAAACAATTTAATGAGATCACTAACCAAGAAATAGACGTTATCAGGCACTCCCATAGAGATATTATTATACCACAACAACACATTATGGATAAAAAAGGATGACTTAAACAACTTTGACAACCCCATGGGTGCATATGATGGGAACGAGGTAGCTGAATTAATAAGTTCTTTATTGTTATATAAATTAAATAAATACATAGATTGCAATAACCACGGATTGCACCGTGATGACGATTTAATAATAGTTGATAATAGTAATCCCCAAAAATGTGATAATATACGAAAAAACTCCATTGGTTTTTCAAAAAGTACAGTTTTAGTTTGGGTGTTGAATGCAATTTAAAAGTAGTAAATTATTTAGACATTACGCTAAATATTTTAACTGGATCAATATCCCCTTATATGAAAGAGAACCAAAATCTGCAATACGTAAATACTAAATCCAACCACCCCGCCCACATCGTGCGGGGTATTGCTAAGAGTATCTCATATAGATGATCAAACAATTCGTCTATTAGAGTTATCTTTAACAATCATAAAAAGTGTATCAGGATGAACTACTTAAAAGTGGTCATACAGATAGATTGGTATATATACAGATACTACGAGAGGCAAACGTAAAATCAGAAGTAGGAACATCCTATGGTTTAATCCACCATTTAATTTAGCTGTAAATACCGAAATTGGCAAAATATTTTTCAGTTTATTAAAGCAAAATTTCGGTAAGGAAAATGAGTTATATAAAATATTCAACAAAAATAACGTAAAACTCAGTTATTGTTGTAAACCAAACATGGGAAAAATTATTAGTGGATTGAACAAGAAAAAAGATTACGGATAAAACAAAAGCAGGTATAACTGGTTGTAATTGTAGAAAGAAGAACAACTCTCCGCTACACGGTAAATGCCAGCAAGATTGTTTTATTTACCTTGTTAAAATTTATAAAAACGCTAAAGATACTGAACCCAAAATATACTTAAGTGCTACCCAAGACAGTTTAAAAAAAAAGATACTATAACCACACTAGTAGCTTTAACAATGAAAAATATAAACATAGCACCATTCTTTCTACTTATGTGCGGTCTATTAAACAAGAACTGAATAAAGACCCCATTTTAAAATGGGAAATATTAAAGAGATGTACTAAATGTAAAGCCGGTTAGAAATTTTACAGGTTGTGTGTGGAGGAAAAAATTTGCAATAGCGTCGTTTGAGCACACAAGTATTTTATTGAATTCTAAAACAGAGATACTTAATAAGTGTAGACATAGGAAGTCCGGGCTTTTGGATTAGGTATGTTTGGTAGGTTTGCCTTTTCCCTTATTTTCTTTAGTTCTCGTTGAGTGGTTTAGGTTTTCGCATTCGCAAGGCTAATGTTTATATAAAATTTGTTATCTTAAAAGTTCTCCCCTATTTGTGTTTGGTGTCTTCCTTTTTTTTTTTGGTCACGTGGTTTATTGAGTTCCCTTTATCCTGTCGTTGTTACTTTCCTCTTTAGCCAGCGTTCCCTGACGATCCGCTTAGGCGAAACGTTGGTAGGTTTGTTGGCTCACTAGGTATACTTTACTTATTCTGCTCTGCTTAAGTACTGGGCGCTTTTTTGTTAGTTGATTACTCGTCTCGGGTTTTTTATTTGGGCTACGTGCTAACTCGGTCCGAATCCTGTTGGCTGATGTTCATGAGCTTAGCTCTTTCTTTTTTTGCAACCATTTTTTTCTTCCACGTAGATCCGCAGAGGGTTTTTCGAAACGAGTATAGTTATGTTTGTGTTTATGTATATGTATATATATGCGTATATATATGTATAGTTGTATATGTAAATATATATATATATATATATATATATATATATATATATATATATATATTTCAATAAGTATGTATATAAATATCAAGATAGATAGATAGATAGATAGATATGTTTTATGTATGTATCTATGTATCGTTCAAAACGACCGACAAGCGAAATTTTATTAATATTTTAATTAATTTTTCCTGTGTTCTTAATGTTTCCTTTTTACAAGAAATAAGGAATGTAAAAATGTTCCGTAATTATTAATTTTACAAGCGTCTTCAGCCACTTCAGTGGCCACTCTCCACTTCACTGGCCACTCTCTTGCTATTATCGAGGGCGTTTTGTTTCAGATAAATGTTATTTTTTCCTCAAATTTTGACTTTAAACTTGTTTTAATTTTTTTTTTTTTGAAAAGAAGTTTTTTTTCAAAATTTTCTTGTGCAGCGCGCGAATGGAAATTGCGCGAGTATCTTTCTGTTTTAACAAATTTCAACCCACTTTTTCAACTGTTAAATAATGCAAGGTTGATGGTAGGAGAATAATGTTTCATATAAAGCGCTTCTTTGTAATAGTGAGTTAAATTAAGATTTAATAAAGAATTTCTAACGTGCTTAAAAGAAAGGTTGCTGCCCAAATATATATATATATATACATACCCTTTTGTCCGAGGAAACGGAAGATAAACATTATTAATACTCTAATTCATAGGGTATTAATGATATGTTCTTAATCTTTTCTGGAAGATGAAATCAATTTTGTAGCGGAGAGCTCATGTGGTTTGGAGTATTTCCCTAATACTGTACATTCCGTTATCCGTAACACAATTGTGGATTTCAGAAAGGTCAAATTTGTACAGTTAAAAAAATGTCCTGTTTATATTAGACTCCTCTGGACTGGGGCTGGCTGTGAAATCTTGACTAGAAAAATTTCATCAAGTGTTCGTTATTATTTATTCTCGGCTGAGGTTCGTTTAGTTGTTTTGTTCTGGGCGCATGGATGTTCTCCCTCCTCACTAAGTAAATTCTGTTATTTAAATGTGGTTGCGGAGCCAACTACATAGGGAGCACTACTCGGCGCCTACATATGAGGATTAACAGCACGTTCCTACTAAGATCAGGAAGCACACCTTGGCTTTAAATGAACTTGTCTCAAACACCTATGGTTCAGCCATATGTGAGCACAGAAAGTTATAACAGAAAGTGTGCTGCTGATTTCAGTGTTGTCTGGTTTACGGTTGTGTCCCAGTCACACTCTATATTTCATCTGAAAGTGCTGGAGGCTCTTTATATCGGGTCCCGCAAACATTCTCTGTTTAAACAGTATGAATGCTTTTTGGAACTCGCTATCATTTGTCTCTAGTTCGTTGTTTTTTGTTGTTGTTTTTTCTGAATTTGTTTTTTTTCCATCACTCAGCTAATGGTTTCTTTTATTCTAAGTTTGAATCTTCCAATGAGGCCTGAAGAGCAGAAGCGAAACCGGTTGCTTCGATTTTTAAAAAGTGTCTAGTAATATTAAGCTACACTCTTTTAATTCGATAAATAAATCTGTACCTATAAAAACATCTTCGCATATATATATATATATATATATATATATATGTGTGTGTGTGTGTGTGTGTGTGTGTGTGTGTGTGTGTGTGCGTCTATTATCTTGAAATCAATTTAGAATTTACTATAATGACGGCGTTATACTTTATACAAATACTTTAGATCTCATCCAAGATTCTCCCTCGGGTGGTGGTTAAGAGAAGTTACAAAGACAAAGCTAATATATGCTTTTATGAGTGTTATGGGGATTTTTTTATCACCGCTTTTTTTTTGTTATTTTAAATTTAATCGTTTTGTTTACAATGTTTTGTAACCAGATTAGATTTGTAACCAGATTAGAACATGGTGTTAAATGCTAGTCAACTGAAATATATTTTAAAACATTACTACAATGCTCGGAATAAATCTTCTTCAGTTTTGATTGCTTCATATATATATATATATATATATATATATATATATATATATTGTTGTGGAGTTGCTGTAGCGAAATCTTCGTCGCCAAGTTGTTGTGACCCGTTAGGGCCCGGAAGTAAGACACTGAAACAAGTGTATTACACTAGCAAAATATATATACAATAATAACTGTTAGTAGTCAGCAAAACAGAAGTGTAAGTCCGAACGCTATAGTTACGCTGCGTCTTGACTGCCTTACGACTGCGTCACAGCTGCGTTGTGGGAAGTCACGCAGTTAGTATTATATTGACAGTGGAAGAGTTCATTCCATAACACCCCCCCACACATATATATATATATATATATATATATATATATATATATATATATATATATATATGTTTTGATACAGGCCTCGATGTTGAGTCTGACGCCCACACCAAAAAAATCGAGAGTATTTTCTTATCTATACGATGTGCTCTAGCTTCGTAATCACCAGTAGACTCTTTCCGAATTCTCTACACTGAACTCAGATTGACACTCAAAATCTATGAACTGTTCGTATTGAATTTTGAATGCTCCACTCTACAGCATGCCGTTTCTAAATCTCTCTTGTATCGGTATTTAGTCACCTTCAAATTTGCACCCTTCCAAATCGACGAACTTTCCAGTGTCGTTTCCATTTGTAAAAGCATTCCTTTTTTGTAATAGCGAGCAGCTATTACGTCCCATCCTTTTGGATCATTTCAAATTCTTGAACTCTTGTTCCTTTCAAACGGTATTTTGAACAAGAAAATATCGTAGTGTGTGATATCTAGGGATTATGATGGTTGTCAGACATGGGTAATGTTATACTTGGCCATAAACATCTTCACAAAGCATGGTCACTGATTTAACCGCTGTGATGTAGTGAAACGACCACATTTTATATACTGTTCTCCCAAGCAATGCTATAATTAACGAATGTGAGATAGAAGCTTATAGACAGATTTCTAAGTCAATCTGTGCCAAATGGCTTCGTTTTTGCGTTTTTTCTAAGTTTCGTTACTTTAGTTAAATACCCGATATATTTTATCCAATCTCGTATTGCTATTTCTGTGGCAAATGTTCAGATGCTCTTCATTCTTTCTGTTCTATCAGTTCTGACCTTTTCAGCTAGAACCCGCTATGCCACGTACACAGGTCATATCATTCTCTTTGCCTTTGTAATTCATTGATGAGAGGATTCCTCCCCGATCACTACAATCGTAACCTCTTCAAGTATAGGATCAAACATTATCTATCTTACATATTCTCATATTCTACTCTTACTCAATAACTGTTGTGGGATCCCCTCTTTTTGTATACAAGAATGGACTCGCCTGAGGTGTACATATAACCCTGCCTATACAGAGAACGGCAGTTGGGTAGTTGTACTCTACTATTGACACTGTCAGCTCTCTGCCTTCGGGCGGAGAGCACTAACCCAGTCGGGTTCTGCCGAAGGGTAGAAGCACTACAGGGGAAAAATAGACAGCCATTTTTTGGCCGGGCAATATAGGCCGGAAATCCCAGTCATAACTGACCATGTGTCACATGTTGCCCTTACTGGAAGGGACAACTAAAGATAGTTGTGTAGTTGTACTCTACAATTGACACTGTCAGCTCTCTGCCTTCGGGCGGAGAGCACTAACCCAGTCGTGGTTCCGCCGAAGGGTAGAAGCACTACAGGGGAAAAATAGACAGCCATTTTTTGGCCGGGCCATATAGCCCGGAAATCCCAGTCATAACTGACCATGTGTCACATGTTGCCCTTACTGGGAGGGACAACTAAAGATAGTTGTGTAGTTGTACTCTACAATTGACACTGCCAGCTCTCTGCCTTCGGGCGGAGAGCACTAACCCAATCGTCGTTCCGCCGAAGGGTAGAATGACGACTGGGGAAAGATGGACAGATATTTTTGGCCGGGCTATATGTCCCGGAAGATCCACATCAAAAAGAACTTGTGTCACATTTCGCCTTAAGTGTGAAGGTGGGTAAATACTGTTGTGTAGTTATAAAGCAGTTGCTTAGTTAGTCAGTAAGTTGGTGCAGATTTACTTGGTGTTGTTTGGATATAGACTCATTACCCAGACATACTATTTCACTGCAAGACTGTATATAATGATTTCTATTAATAGTATTCATGAACTCAATAACCCGTGTTCCAGTTTGTACATTTTGTTCAATATAACTTACATTTTTTATCTCTATATCTGTTTTTGATATTTATTATTTTGTGTTGTTTCTCACCCGGAATCCACAACAATAACTCTCTACCTTAGGTGGCTCTTGGACTTTGTATAAGGTAAAGATTCAATAAAAATCATGTTTATGACACAATATCTCAGACATAGGGGACCTAATTAGGATCAATCAAACTCAAGTTGTGCCAGTCCAACTATTCACTGATTAGTTAGCTTAAGTCCACCACGAGAAATCAATGGTTCTCGATTAACAAAGCTAAGCAACGTTGGGTCTGGTAAGTATTTAGATAAGTGACCAGGTGCTGTAAGATTGAATTCTCGAGTGATATAATGGAGAAGGGCGCGGGATTGTAAATTACGGAGCCTAGTTCAAATTCCAGTCTGGTTCGTTATAGAGACTAATGCGCAAATTCCCTTGTGAAAGGTATGAATCCACCTCTTCTCCCCTATATATGAGTTAATAACTGGAACGTGTATCAGTAGTTCTTTTGATCTCCCAAAATGTTTATAATCTAAACATATTTTCTGACTTTAAATAATCTGCAAAATCGATAAACCGTAAACAACAAATCAATAAATCCCTGATTAGAACAGCAACGCATATTTCATTGACTTAATCTACTTTGATACAAGGCCACTAATAGGGTGCATACACAGGTTATCGAACATTTTACAGTATTAATGATCTATTACACCGTTTTTATAGCCGCTGCTCTACATGGATGTGCGTTGTGGTGCAGTAGATATCGGCACGGAACTAGAAATCGGGAAGCCGAGTTCGAATTCCAGTTTAAATCCTTGCATTCATTTACGTGCAAATACCTTTGGGAAAGGTATTAATCCGTCTCTTCCCTCCAGCTATGGGTTAAATGACAGGACAGATTAGGTTCTATAGCCTTGATTGGCAACCAATCTACCGCAGAAAGTAATGGCAACCTACTGCGGGTTAATCTTCTGCCCAGTCAGTCATGTCTGTTTCGAGACATGATCGTCCAAGCGTGCATCACGTATGGCATTTAACTGACTGCTCTACAATGAGATGTCTTAATATTTGTGCTATTTAATAAATAATTATTTACTTACATGGAGGACTTTCTACAGAAAAATATTACTGAAGCCAAGAGAATTCGAAAAAATTCTGCGTTGTGGACAGAACTTATCCTCATACTTTTTTAACCTCATCAGTTATTTTATTTCTTGTCTTGCATTTATTTTTTTTAATCATCTAATTTCCATTCGACAAAACATGATGATACTTCTGCCAGAGATCAAAGTGCATATCCGGTATCTCTGAAAGACCCGTGCTCTCATCAAATAATTCATTTCATATTGTACTGAGAATCTATTTTTATGCGGCAATCTTCTCTTTTCGTTTCAACAAATTATGATGACACTTCTCCCTGAGACAAACGTGCATATCCAGTATCTCTGAATGACATAAACCCGGGCTCTCATCAAATGGGTTTTTTTTTCTGTCTTGCTGAGAATCTATTTTTATACGACAATCATCTATTTTTTTTTTTTCATTTCAACAAAATATGATGATACTTCTGGCAGAGACCAACGTGTATATCCGGTTTCTCTAACAGACATAAACCTGAGAACTCATCAAATATTTCATTTCTTGTCCTGCTGAGAATCTGTTTTTATACGATAATTTTCTATTTTGGCTTCGACAAAACATGACGATACTTCTACCAGAGTCCAACGTGCATATCCGGTATCTTTGAATGACATAAACTCAGGCTCTCATCAACTGATTTATATCTTGCCCAACTGAGAATCTATTTTATCCGGAAATCTTCTCTTTTCGTCTCAACAAAATATGATCATACTTCTGCCAAAAATCAAAATGCATATCCGGTAACTCTAAAACACATAAACCCAGGCACTCATAAAATAAATAATTTCTTGTTTTGCTGATAATCTGTTTTTATTCGACAATCTTCTGTTGTTTTTTTTTTGTTTTTTTTTTGGTTTCTACAACTCATGACGACAATTCTGCCAGAGTACCAACGTTTATATCCAGTATCTCTAAAAGACTTAATCCCAAACTCTCATCGAATAATTCATTTCTTGTCCTGATGAGACTTTATATTTATACGATAACTAGCAGTATAGCCCGGCGTTACTCGGGTGTAATAAAAGCTTTAAAACTAATCCATGGTTCTGGAGCTCAGACTCTTTGGACGTTGGCACGAAAGACTAAAAAGCAATAGTTGTTTCCAGTTAAAGCGAAACCGTAGACTGAAAAAAAATGAATGCATGTAAGTCAAATCTGATTTCCTGGTATCGATATCAAATAAGTTTTTTTCGTCATAAACTGAATTTTGAAGGCTAAATATGTCCTCTGAGTAAATGGTATCATGGCTGAGACTAAGAACTACAATTATACCTACTTAGAGCCAAACCCGAAGCAAAAACTAAAATAAAATGGTTGAAAAAATACAGACATACAGGCACACACACAAACATCTTGCTTTATATATATATATATATATATATATTATCGATTTTCTGCACTATTATAACTGCAACCTTGAAACTTCTGAATATCCTTTCTTATGTCTTTGTCTATGAGTGTATCAAATTTGATTAAAATCGGACCACCCCTTCTATAACCCGATTTTTTCGATTATCGATTTTCGATATTTATCGGGGGTAACTCGACACAAAAGCTAGCTAAGAACCCTCGCAGACGCTTATAGTACAACTGTGTAAATTTTCAAGAAAATCGGTTCAGCCGTTTCGGAGTCTATAGGTAACGGACACACACACACAGAGACAAAATTCCATTTATTATATAAGTTTAAATGTTCTGCTTTGGCTTCGACAAAACATGGCGGTACTTCAGAAACCAACGTGTATCTTTGTTATCTCTAAAAAACATAAACCGGGACATTCATCAAACAATTTCTTTTCCTGCTGAGAATCTATTTTTATGCGATAATCTTCTGTTTTCACTTCAACAAAGCATGATGGTACTTCTGCAAGAGACCAACGTGCATATCCGATATCTTTCAATGATCTTCTTCTTCTATGTGCCCTGTCCTTTCAGGACGTAGGCGATCATGGTTCTCCACTTCTCCCTATCCCTGGTGGCACTTAGTATGTTTTCCCTGTTACACCTCGCACTCCCCGTTCTGTCATCCACCTGATCAAGCCCTTCAAATATGTTATCCGCTGCCTTCCTCTGTCTCTTTTTCCTTCTATCTGGCCTGTCAGTATCAGGTTCTCCAAGTCCTCCTTCTTCATTTCATGTCCCAGGAACTTCAGTTGTCTCTTCCTGGTGTTCACTATTAATTTTCTTTCCGTTACCATCCTTTCTTTCCAATACCCGCTGCTTAAGTTTTTTTCCTCGTTTTCGATTATATTGTCCAGCAGTCACTGCTGTATTGAAGAACTTACATCACATAGCAATCTAGCACTCTCTTCTTTGTTTCTAGCAAAAATTTTCCTGTGTCTTAGTACTTTACTTAGCTTCTGAAACGCGTACTTTGCCATGCAAATTCGCCTTCGGATCTCTGTGTCGCACTTTCCATCTCCTGTTAAAACACATCCTAGGTATTTAAATTTTTGTACTTGCTTCTTTCTGATATCCCCCACTTGTATATGGCATTTTGGGTTGCTCTTTTTGTTAATGACCATGCATTCAGTTTTCTTAAAGTTTATTTGTAGACCGTTTTTGTCAATCCCCACAGCTACCTTCTGTAGGAGGTCTTGTAGTTTTCTTTTCGTGTCTGCAATCAGCACTGTATCATCTGCATACCTTATGTTGTTCAAGTTGTGGCCTTCAATAGCAAATCCTGGCCTAGCATCTAGGATCCTCAAAATATTCTCCCTGTACAAGTTGAACAGATTCGGTGAAAGACATATCCTTGTCTTACGCCTCTTTCTATATTTGTAAATCTGCTGAAATCGTTACTTGTCCGTATGCAGGCAGTTTGCTGCCAGTAGATATTCTCGATTACTCTGATACCTTTCCTAAATATGTCGAGGCTGCTGAGCATCTCCATCAATTCTTTGTGTCGTATTTTGTCGAATGCCTTCGCATAATCAATAAAACATATGTACAAGTCCTTCTTCATTTGTATTGCCCTTTCAGACTTTTTATTCATTCTTTGCCCTACTGAAAATCTCTTTTTATCTTGAAATCTTCTCTTCTCGTTTCAACAAAATATGATGATACTTCTGACAAAGACCAAAGTGCATATCCTATATCTCTAAAAGACATGAACCCGGGCACTCATCAAATAGTTAATTTCTTGTTTTGTTGATAATCTATTTTTATACGGCGATCTTCTTATTTCGTTCGGACATAACTTGATGATACTCCTGCTAGAGACCAAAATGCTTATCCAGTATTTCTGAATGACATAAACTCGTACTCGCTAAAACATGACACTCAGTTCACGTCAGGCTTTCCACATTTTATAGCAGTTCGAAATCGGGATACTGAAAGGAATCGCATGACTTTCTACACTTCAGATAAATAAATGATTATTTTGCCAGGATGTTTCAGCTGCTGTGCCCTACGACCGTCATCCGGATAACCTACAAAGAATTTCGAACTGATCCCTTTATTTAATCTACGGGTGTTATCGTTCCACTGCCAACGTCTAAGTATATTCCGTTTAGTTCTTCTCAGAGTACTGCTCAGTTATTGCTCTCATTGTTTCCACTGATTCCACGTACACACTCTCCAGCTCAGCGATTAAGCTCATAATTATTATATTACCAAATTTCTAAACCAATGCTTTAATCCACTCGGCTGTTCCGAATGAATTTACTGATAACAACAATAATGATGAGAGCAATAGTGCACATGTAAATAAGGATTGCTCCTCATCCCAGAAATTGAGAAAAGTTTTTTTGTCAGAGAATTGACTTAAGTTTGGTATTTTTACTTATATATATATATATATGTACATGAATGTGTTTTCGTCAAATATTGACAAATTATCATAAAATAATGTTGAAATAAGCAAAGAAAAATTTAGTTTTAAAAATATTTAATCGAAAGGTAATTTTCTGTGTGTAAACGTTTTGTACTCTCTAACATCATCAAACTGAACAGTATGACATCAAAAGAACAATTTTCGTAGATTTTAGAAGAACGTTTTGTGCTGATAAAAAACAAGAATACTTTTTTAGACTGATATAAGAGATTATAAAATGAAACTTACACAAGGATTTAAATGGTTATGGGACCCAATTTCTTGCTATATATTGAAATGTATTGTTTGTTTTAAAAGCAACACAAGATAACTTACTATGTTACAATCAAAATATGAAAACAAATTAAAAACAGAGGAAACAACAGACTCTTAAAAATGGCCGGAGAAGTAACCGAAAGCGCTTCGAACGATAATTATTGAAAATGTTTACATTCTTTATCTCCTGGAAAGCGAAAATATATGAGGATGCATGAAAAAATTAATCAAAAATAATCAATCTTCCTTGCCGGCCTTAGTCAGAAACATATGACTGAGACAACAGTTACTTCCCTAGTATATATATATATATATATATATATATATAAGTTTCGTTGAAAGTGACAGAAAACGTGCGTTATATATAAAAATTTTCATGTGTTCTTATAGTTTTTCGTTTCAATACATAAATTTTTACAAAAAATTGTACGAACCTTTTATCTATTCAAGCATTTTTATGCCAATTTTTATATAATATATATACTGAAAAATAATTATATGATCACATGATAAATTATAGAAAAACTTACCCACGACACCTTGCATAAATGTAAGATTGCGCCTAAATACACAGTATATACATATGTGTGTGCGTGTGCGTGTGCGTGTGCGCGTCTGTCTGTATATATATATATATATATATATATATATATATATATATATATATATATATATATACTTCTTGAAAGCACCAATATGCTAAACCACGAGAATAATAAACAAAACCTTCAAATTCTCGAGGTTCTCTATATCAAAATCTACCAACCAACACTTAACAAAAGTTATTAAGGTGTAGCATGAAGTGCATCAGGTCAGTGCTTAGCAACATCTCCCCCACCTCGCAGAATGCGCCTTGTGCCCCCCTAACATGCAGAACCTACCATAAATGGTACTTTAAACAGAATAACATACTCTCGTAATGCAGATAATCTGTGATCACGAAAAAACGGAAGAACTATGCATTTTATGTTCTTGCATGTATGTTGAAACAAATATCTATAATTTATTTCTCTCTCAAGTTCATCTTTATCAATATATATATATATATATATATATATGAACCGCACAATTAATGAACAACAGAAACAGATATTGTGATAGAAAAGTAGATTATATTGAACGTAATATACAAACTTGAACTCAGGTTAGTAAATCCAGGAATACTATTAGTAAGAAATAAATACATACAAGTCTTGAAGTGAAGTCGTTAGAAATAGTATATCCGTCTATATATTATTCTAGCTGAGTGGAACTCATAGATAGTCTGACTTCTGACGAGGTAGTCTCTGGGTAACTTCGGTATCTCTCGGTAACTTAGAGATCTTTACGAATACTCTCACCTCTCAACTTCCAACTGCCAACTAATGTTCTCTCTATGGCAGGAGTATATGTATACTCAATCTAGTCCATTATCATATACAAAGGGGAAATCCTACAACATTTATATAAAGAGAGAGAGAGCGAGACGGGTTGATAGATGTATATTTTAACATACAGGTATGATGATAATTTTCCAGTTAATCCTAATAATTCTTTTCTTAAATTTTTTTTATTACAATAGAACTGCGGAGCCAAGGAGCCTTGTGGATTTCCGGGGCCTTAAGCCCCCTAAGAACTTGCGCCCCCACCAGCAATTGCGGGGTTTGTGGGAGCCCTAAGCACGGCCCTGAAGTGGATATAGCAAACATTTATTTTTATTTTGCATTTCTGCCAATTTTCCGTCAGCTCCTTTATATTATTTTTGTAAAAAAAAAATCCATAACTATAACAGATTATTTTTTAAATAATTATTATTTTTTAAATAATTATAACATAGCGCGTCGCGTTCGCACGTGTTTTTTTTTAAAATCGCCATCACAACAGAATGCATATGTTACCGCAGTTACAATAAGTTTGTCTTTCAAATTTACATTTGAGGATGATCTTGGAAAAGATCAAAAGTACTGGGGTTAGAAAAAACTCTTCCGTAAAGAATTTCATCTTAGCATCAAGAAACTGATTAGAGAACTGAAAAGGATCAGTATAAAAATAAATGGACACAATATGCCTATATATTTAGTCAATGAAACATGTTTGAATAAACATATATATTATTGTTATTATTATTATTCATATTTGAAAATACGCTCCATTTATTTGTTAAACTGTATATTTGTTTATTTCCATCTACTTGCCTGAATATTCGAGAAATATTTTTGAGATTCCTCGAATATTCAGGCCGGTAGACGAAAATAAATGAATTAAAATTAAAAAGACAGAAGATAACGACTGAAATTGCATTTAATTTTTTGAAGATCAAAGTTGACTGGGAAGCAAGAAACTGGAAAATCGTTCCCCGAGTATAAAGTGCGAGAAAAAAAAATCATCTGTTCGCATAGAACTTACAGTTACATCTAGCGATTTCAACCGCTAATCTAGTAATGAGTACCAGTTTTAGGGATTACTGAGTTATTTATAGTTTTATTTTTTTTTAGGGATTATTTAGTGTGAAAGAATATAATAAAAAAATATGATTAATGCGAGAGAGCAATAAAAGAACACGAATTAAGAAGACAGAAGTTAACGATTGGCATTACAATTTTAATTTTTGAAGATCAAACGTGACTTGAATGCAAGGATCTGGAAGAGAGTTCCGCAAGAAAGATGTGGAAGGGAGAAAAAACGGTTATATCTAACAATTTCAACTATAAAATGATAAAACCTAGATGCCAATTTAGTCAGTCAGTTAGTGCCATACTTGATACACGCTTGGGCGATCATGTCTCGAAAGAGATATGACTGACTGGGCAGAGGATTATCCCGAAGTAGGTTGCCATTGCTTTCTGCGGTTAACTGGTTGCCAGCCAAGGCTATAGACCCCAATCTGTCCTGTTATTTAACCCATAAGTGGAAGGAAGAGACGGATTAATACCTTTCCCAAGGGTATTTGCACGTAAGTGAATGTTAGTCAATTAGTCAGTTAAGTGCCATACGTGATACACGCTTGGGCGATCATGTCTCGAATGAGACATGACTGACTGGGCAGAAGATTATCCCGCAGTAGGAAAAAATAGTGCGCAGCGTTTTTATTTCCTTGGTCGAGCTTTTAAGAGAGAAGAACGAAAATCTCTCAGTCCGGCTTTTCTCTTTGCCTCTCTTTATATTACTATGTTATTCTTTCTTTTCTTTTTTTTTTATTCATTTTTTTAATTGCCTTTTGTGGCAATTATATCTTTCCTTCCTGTCCACTTGCTAGTCATTTTAATACATATGTATTTTTTAACGTTAATTAAATTCTGTACCTCCGCAAAGATATTTAATCAATTGAAAGACACAACTAAATTATAAGAAATCTCTGGGAGCCGAGTTCGAATTCCAGTTAAATTCGTTGCATTCACTTACGCACAAATACCCTTGGGCAAGGTATTAATCCGTCTCTTCCCTCCAGTTATGGACTAAATAATATAACAGATTAGGTTCTATAGCCATGGTCGGCAACCAATCCAACACAGAAAGCAATGGCAACCTACTGCAGTATAATCTTCTGTCCAGTCAGTCATGTCTCTTTCGAAACATGATCGCCCAAAGCGTGTATCACGTATGGCACTTACCTGATTGACTGATTAACAGAGATTTGGGAATAAAAATTTTGCAGAAGGGAAATGAAAAGTTCTGTAATGTTCTTGAAAAAAATAATTTGGGAAAATAATTTTAGAAGCTATGTATATTATGAAAAGTTGTTTATTATTATTATTATTATTATTATTATTATTATTATTATTATTTAGATTCCATACAAAAACAGATGAAATTTATTTTGAATGCGAATATTCCAGACAGCCTCGAAGGCGCCTCTTTTTTGAAGATTAACGCGATATAACCAACCTACGTGCTTTTTTTTATCATTTTGCCTTTTACTGTACAATGGAAGTCTCAGTGAATATCAATTCCAAGATAATTTCTAATGCCTACAACACCATTTGCCAAATGGTATAGCGGAACGGCCACAAGTCAGGGACGAGGCTAAGATATGCAAAGCAAATCAAGTATAAACACCACGATTGCCTAACAACACACCGCTTATGGTTTGTCCGCAGACAAACGCACACAGGTGACTAGTCTAAAGCAAACACCCTGTAATATCGATCCACGATATGATCGGTTGCCATTGCTGTAGTTTTCTGTAATAAATTTTATGAGTATTGCTGGCAGGCCGAATGATTAGTGATGTGTAACCTGTATTGTTTTTTGTTTTGTTTAGTTTTTGTTTTTGTAGGAAAGGGGAGGCTGTGATCCTTCACTCCATGTAGAATACAAGAATTGGACTTAGCATTTGTATTGCTAAACTTCTGGCATCTCTGATATCTCAGCCTGAAAATGGAATTATTATCCAGATATTTTTCTTGTGTGTTTTTCTTTAGCTTTTATTTATTTATTTATTTATTATGAGTAATTTTTTCTTCCGATTTACATTGTTGTTACTACTACTACTACTACTACTACTACTAACAGTTTAGGTATATCGTCAGAAATGATAGAAATATTTAAATTAATTTCTCAACTGCGAGATCTAATCATAAAACATGTTACAGGAAGACTATGCAAATATTTTGATATTTGTTTATATACTTTTGTTCCTTCAATAAAGCCCAAGAGCCAATCAAGGTAGCGAGTTACTGAATGAGGTTGTTTTAAGATCATAAAAAGGGAAGTAATAGTGCATATTTTGAGTATATGTAGGATATACTCTAGACTTAAAGAGGTTACATCGTTGTGATAGGACAAACAAACTTTCGGGTGTTTTACACAAAGAGGCTGTTCTAGAGAAGTAACTGTTTAAACAGAACTTCTTCCTTATTAATGGAATACAAAGGGAATGAGGAGAAATCAATCCTGCGTACGTTATATAACGTGTTCTATTTGTGACAATTTGTACTGGTGATACTCAAGAATGTATCTCTTCTGAACATGAGGATATCGATAAAGTAGCGAGAGGCTTACAAAATTTCGCCTGCTTATGAACCCTGTCAAGGCTGGAACGTGTGGATTATTTCACCCCAAGCAAGGCAATCCACTGCCACTATTGCGCAGGGGGTTACATAGGGGAAAGTGATGAGAAAGAGTGGTTAGATATAGGAAATGTCAGAAGGAGGATGATAGACTGGTAACGATACCGAGGATGCTGGTTGGGTAGATGGGAAGAGTGTTTGAGAGAATGGATGCGTGTCAGTGTGTTAGGAGGTGGCTTGACCTTATATTTAAACTCCTGGAGATTGTAGCTGTCGGGGAAGCAAGTATGTGGGGGGGGGGTGAATTGAGTGTTACATATCTGTTACCCTCTTCGCTTAGAACTGTGATTAAGTTGAAGTATAAACGGAAAGTAATCACAACACTTTTTAGAGTAGCATGAATCTTGTCAAAATTGAAGCAAGAACATACAATTTGTTGGAAGGCTTCAGTCATTGTTAGTATCTTGAGAAAAGTTCATGGGGATAATTTCAAGTTTCAAAGAAGAACGAGAAAGAGTAAAGAAAATGGAAGAATTAGCAGACCATCAGAATCATTTTGTGATTACAAAATTGATACTGTTCAAGATTTTTACTCCAGGACTATTGATGAGTAGAAATAATAGCCAACACCCTAAGCAATTCAGTTGGTTCAGGTCACACAACATTATTTGATAATTTGTTTTTATAATTGTCTCAGCCCAAGCAAGGCAATACTGCCATTGTGCGCAGGACTTTGTATGATAGGAGAGTGAAAAAGAAAAGAGAAACTGGTGCGCAAGAATAGAAGAAGAAGAAGAAGAAGAAGAAGAAGAAGAAGAAGAAGAAGATGCATATGGTGGCGAAGAAAGGATAAGAGAAAGCTGGGAATCAAAGAGATAAAAGATGGCAAATGACGTTGCACTTTAACTCTTGGAGGTAGTAATTATCAGAGAAGCAAGTATATGGGAGGGAATTCCACAAGGGGTAAGTGCCAGAAAAGAAACATTATTGAGCAGAAGTGACGGTTACGTTTGACTGTTTTGACTGTAAAAGGGTGGGACCTAGTTGCCAATCTAGTAGCACGAGTAAATTCGTGTAGAAGGGGCATAAGGAAGATAAGCTGTTCAGAGCAAAAACCATGAAAATATTTGAAAAAAATGACATAGAGAAACCAGTCGGTGAGAAAGTGACTGAAGTCGAGCTGCCAAATCTGTAGCGATTACATTAAAGATCCTCCTTTGCTTTTTGTCGAGAACCCCGATGAATAGCAGGAGCACCTGACCAGATATGTCAACTGTATTCAATGCACGGACGAATGGTAGATTTGTATATGTTCAAGATGGATTCTGGTGAAAAAAAACAAACTTCCTGACCCGACACAGTGACCCGACCTTCCTTGCAGTAGCTGCTGCTATTGATTCAATGTAGAAATTTAAAAAAATCTGTTTGTTGGGCACCAAAACTGCAACGCTGCTTATCAGCAACTGACAAGAGCAGAGCTTTTAAGCAAATGGAATCAAGATTCTGAAGCCTTTCTGAGGCGAATTGTAATTGGAAATGAAACATGTCTTTATGAGTACAAAACTGAAAGCAAAGCTCATTTAAAGCAATGTTTATTCAAAGCAATGCTTTGAACCTTTTCATCACAAAGATGAAAAGGGTCATAGCGAAAGCCAGGATGAAATGTAGCGTAAGTTTTCTGGGTTAGTAAGAACATTTCGCTAGTTAACATTTTAGAGGTGGGGGAGACAGTAACACCTGCTTATTAAGAAAGGGTGTTAAGAAAATTAGCTGAAAATTTAGCAAAACCAAAATATCCCAGAAAGTTTCATCAGAGAATTTCTTTCTACTATTAAAATATCCTTACAATTTTAGTTCATCAGACATTACAAGAATTTCGATGGAAAATCATTTCACATTCATCTTAATGCCTTTCTGACTATTTTTTTTTATTTCTTAACCTTTTTTTAAACAATTCAATAAAAGCAAAGCAATAAAACCACTGAGACGCAAGGGTTACTGAGTGTTTGAGAAAATGGAGGAGAACAATAAAACAACAAGAATTAAGAAAATGGAAAATGACGATTGATACTGTATTTCAATTTTTGAAGATCAAAGGTTAGTAAGAAGCCATAAGAACTTTCTACAAGTGAGAAGTGCAATAAAAGAAACTGTTAGCGTTAAAATTACGGTTACATCTAATCATTTCAACTGTAAAATCAATCAGCATGACGATTTTATAAATCTCTACCTTGAGTAGCTCATGAGCTTTTCATGTTAGAAAAAAATTATTATTTAAAAATAAAATGAGCATTTTGCTTTTTTGAGCATATATCATTTGCATCGACGTGACATTTTGTTTGTTTTGTACATTAAAAACATTTTTCGTTTATTAAAAAATAGTATGACGTGTTTCTCACCCTATTATCTTTTCCCCTTTTTGCTTCTCTTAATATGTTGGACTCGAATTTGCGTATTATCCTCTGATAGTCGCTCCTCGTCGTCGATGAGGAGCATGCGTGATCCAGTGACTCAGAGAACGATGCCGTCGGTTGTTCTAAACTCCTGGTAAGGCCGCCTTTGACCACAACATCGAAGATAAGGATCTAGACTAAATGCGACCAACCCCAACGGTTCCAATGGGTGAACCAGTGGATCTAGAGAACAGCGCATGACGGACATGCTAACCAAGTCGCCACTCGAAATTATAACTGAGTCAATCCGTTACAGTATTTATAACTGGATCTTGCACGTCGCATTCCAGATGTGCTTCAGGGAAAGGTCTTGAAATCAAGTGTGTGGGTTACTTTCAGGCAAGATCTTCGCCTTAAACTAATTCACGCCATTGGCACTTTCTTTTCTTTTGATTTTCTTTCGCCTCCAACCGACTCTTGAAAAGCCAAACGGCGTCAGGTAATGGATGATAAAAACAGGTTTTGGTGAAACTGGAAGCTTCTAGTCCTGAATCTACACGCTAGCGGCCAAAATTTAGTCATCAGCGCCATCATCATAAGAGAAGCGGTCACTAAAAAATTAAATTCTTGAAAAAGAGATAAAGATGACGACGATGTTAGACTGAATTTTTTATTCAAATGACATCCACCCAAACGCTTAAAATGAAGAACGCAGCCTCAACGAACAACTAAGTTCAAAACGCTTTGAGTATTCAACTTACAGTCGTCAGTTTTAAATGCTGCAGGCACAAGGGTGAACAGTTAGGGGCGTTGTTTCGTCGTTATACAATCAGTCAGTTAAGTGCCATACATGATACACGCTTGGGTGATCATGTCTCGAAACAAACATGACTGACTAGCAGAAGATTATCCCGCAATCGGTTGCCATTGCTTTGTGCGGTAGACTAGTTGCCGACAAAGCAATCTGTCTTGTTATTTAACCCATAACGGGAAGGAATAGACGGATTAATACCTTTCCCAAGGGTATTTGCGCGTAAGTGAATGCAATGAATTCGGCTTGAATTCGAACTCGACCCCCCGATTTCTCGTTCCGAGCCGATATCCAATGCTCCACAACGCACATCCTTATACAATCATGCGCACTTAAAGAAACACAGATACGACATTAACTATAACACAATGAACGAGAAGAAAATAGACAGAAAGAATTTAGCAATGGACCAAGTGGTTGGCACTAGACAGGGAAATTAAGAAAGCAATAATTAAACTACTTACTATTATTAAATACTCCATCCTGTAAAAAGACAAGAGAAGTAATAAGATTGAGATAATAATATGAGAATGAATATATTTATTATTAGAATAGTATGTTGATGTTATATTTTATACGAATTTAATATTTTATGCTGACTTTTTGGTGTGCAGGTGGTGCAGTGGTTAATGACTCAGAAAAAGAAATCGGCGAAACTAGTTCGAATTCCAACTGAGGTCGTTACATTCGCTTTTGTGCAAAACATTTGGGAATAGTTTAAATCCATCTCTTCTCTCTCCCCCATCTACGGGTTAAATCAGTCATCGGAAAACCCAGTTAGCTTTCTGAATGGCACGCCAAATTTTAAAAAGAAAATAAGATTTACTAAAATGTTCTTTGTTTCTTTTCGTTCTCACTTGTTCGTTCACACACTCTCTCATGCATAACCACATAAATAATGACTAAGTACAATGTTTCTCGATTTTTTTTAAGTATTTGAAGGTGACGTTGTCGGCATTTAAAACTATATAAGATTTTCATTAAGGAACATCACACATGTAAACATATTTTGCTTCAGAAATAAGAAACGCAAAGGACAATTATTTTTCTCCAGAGAATAAATATACCTCTTCTTTCACAAATAGTTTTTTATACTCAAATGAATAAATTAAATATAAATATGAGTTCTAGTCTCGTCCAAACCTATTCGCTTGTTTCTGGTTTCGATACATGATGTAGCAATCTCTCGTGTTCTAGTCTAATCTAATAATAATAATAATAATAATAATAATAAATATACAATATATATTATTAAAAAATTTTAAACAATGATAACACTAATAATAATAATATTATTATTATAAAAATAAATAAATATAAGAAAATGACAAATAAAATATTAAAACGATCTTAAAAATGATCTTAGAAATATTAATAAAATATAGTAATAATAATAATAATAAATATAAAATATATATAAAAAAGTTTGCAAAACAATAACACTAATAATAATAATATTATAAAAAATTAAAATTAATAAATAAATAAAAGAAATGATATTAAGAAAAAATATAAGAATAATAATAATAAATACAAAATATATATAAAAATTATAAAACAATAATAATAATAATAATAATATTTAAAAAACTAGTAAAGCAGCTAACATACACAAAAAATAAATATATCATATAACAGTGAAAAAAGAAGAAACAATAAAATTAATGTATATATATATATATATATATATATATATATATACACATACTGACATATACATGTATATATATAAATACATACACACACATATTTATATTCACTAGCAGTACAGCCCGGCGTTGCTCGGGTGTAATGAAAGCTTTAAAACTAATCCATGGTCTTGGAGCTCAGACTCTTTGGACGCTGGCACGAAAGACTAAAAAGTAATAGTTGTTTCCAGTTAAGGCGAAACCGTAGACTGAAAAAAAAATGAATAAATGTAAGCCAAATCTTGAAGTTTGGTGAGAATCGGATAAAAATTGTGGATTTGTATAAAGGACATACAGACAGATAAATAGACACACACAAACATCTTGCATTTTATATATATATATATATATATATATCATCGATTTTCTGCACTATTGTAAGAACTGCAACCTTGAAACTTCTGAATATCGTTTCTTATGTCTTTATCTAATAGTGTATCAAATTTGATTAAAATCGAACTACTCCTTCTATAACCCGATTTTTTCGATTATCGATTTTCGATATTTATCGGGGGTACCTCGACACAAAACCTAGCTAAGAACCCTCGCAGACGCTTATAGTACAACTTTGTAAATTTTCGAGAAAATCGGTTCAGCCGTTTTGGAGTCTATAGGTAACGGACACACAGACACACAGACACACACACACACACACAGAGACAAAGTTCCATTTATAAAATAAGTTTAGATATACATACATACATCATCATACATCCAAATGCAAATGTATACATATCCCATTTATATTTTTCATTTATATATACACATATGCACATGCATACACATGTACATACACATCCACATACATATACACACACACACACATATATATATATACACACACACATACACATATATACTTATGTACACACATACAGATATACATATACATACCCGCATATTCTTACACACATATACATACAACATTACAATCTAAAATATTATAAAACCATTACAATATTATAATATAACTATAAAGATAATGACTATAAAAATTTTGGGGGTAACATGTTTCCAACGGTATATTCCAGAATTTTGTCCAAAAGAAACCAAATTTTTACGTTAGTTTAAATTATAATTTTGGTCTAGCTAAACTATTTTATACTTATTCTTATACCTGCATTTAAATATCAATTCATTTCGTTGATTAAGAAGTTCCTTTGGATTATTGTATTCGATAATAATCAATTTCTCCTCCAGGCATAAATTATATCTATCCCTGAAGTTATCGAGTGTGTTAGCATATTTTATTATTCTCCATTTAACCAGTGGTGTAAATCCTCCATCATTTATCTCCCAGTAGTATTTAGACAGGGCTGTTTGATGTTTCAAGGAGGCGTTGGAAAACGAGTGCCTGTGATTGTAAAGTCTCTGTCCCCAACTACCTGCAGATATCCCTATATAAACTCATTTTTGCTAGGGTCCTCTTCTGGAAAAATAGTGGCTTCATAATCAGCTTTTTCGGAATTACACCTGCCATCAACGGGGCAGTTGGTTTTATTGATGCAATTGCAGGAAAGTTTATTTTCCAGAGTTTTGCTATGAAAGTTTTTAAGTACATTATTATTATGAGAATTAATTGTGTTTTGCATGTTATTGGTAGTTGAATAACTAATATTAAGAGTTTTTCTGTTGAATAATTTACTTAGAGGATTATTTTGGTGGAAGTGCTTGCTAACTACATTTTAAAAATATTTACCTTTGTTTACATTGGACAACTTGCAGAAAGAAGGGTTGAACTATATTATTTTTCATTTACCAATTTTAGCATTTGTTTCTATTTTTAGTTTTATCTTTTAATTTATCTTGGTATAATATTTCATCTTTAAAATTACTCTTCTTAAGAGGACTATTCTACATTCGCAGCTATCGTCAACAAACACTGTGACGATTTTAAATTGTCGGAGCTAACCCCAAACAATTACAAGTGTCTCATATTTATCCAAGGACTAGTTGCTGCTAAAGACACCGAAATGAAAAACCAAATGCTGACCAAACTTCAAAACGAGCCAAGTCTAACACTACAAAAACTGTTAGAGTCAGAAGTCGCGCACATTCGGAAGGTAAAAAAATGCGTTTTGTACCTTCCTCGAAAGGAAAACAAGATTATAATGACAAAGAAAAGAGATACAAATTTACGTTTGACATAAATCCAATAAGAAACAAGCCCCCACCTTCTGCGTGTTACAGATGTGATGGATGGCATTGGTTTAAAGATTGTCTTTTCAAGTACAAAAATTGCCGAGCGTGTGGCAAAATAGGCCACAGAGCAACGGTATGCAGAAACAAAAAACAACTTAGTAGAGTAAGTTCTACTAGAGTATAGGATGAAAACAAGGAAAACATGAGAAAATATGTAGAACTGGAAACATTGAATAAGAAGATCAAATTGCAATTAGATTTGGGTCAGACTTAACAATAATAAATTTACAGACATGGCGTAATTAGAACAGGCCGACGATGTTACACACTAAAAAATTGCTAAATCTGTAACAGAGAAAAGAATTAATTTCGAAGGGGAAATTATAGTGAATGTAAAATTTCGGCGAGAAATCAAAAACTAAAAATGTACGTGATGAAAAATACAGACAACCTAGTAGGAACGGACTGGATGCAGAAATTCAATGTATGAGATGTACCTATTAGTTCGTTTTGCAAAAAAATAGACTGTGAGCTTCCAGAGGCCACAAAACTGAAGGAAGAATTGTGCAAAGAATTCGCAGAGGTATTTTCAAGTGGGTTAGGACTTTGCAACAAATTTGAAGCAAAAATCGAGCTTAAACAGAATGCTCAACCTGTATTTAGGAAAACGTACCTTTCGCTACAATTGATAAAATAGACAAAAAGTTCGATAGGTTAGAACAAACTGGGATCATTTCAAAAACCGATTTCAGTAAATGGGCGGCACCGGTTGTATATGTGAATAAAAAATCAAGAGAAACCCGCGTGTGTGCCGATTTTTCCACGGGATCAAATAATGCAATAAAAGACCATCATTACCCGTTGCGTAGCCCAGAAGAACTATTCACCAAACTTAATGGTGAAAAATCTTTTTCCACTATTGACCTAAGTGAAGCGTATTTGCAGATTCCAGTTACAGAAGAAAGTTCTAAAATACTGTGCATAAACATGAACAATGGTCTATATAAATACAACAGGTTACCATTCGGAATAAAGGTAGCGCCTGCGATTTTTCAGCAGACGATGGACACCATGCTGACTGGACAAAATTTTACCACAGCTTATCTGGACGATTTTCTAGTTAAAAGTGATAATATGGAAGGCCATGCGACACATATCAAGGAAATTTTCAAAAGTTTACAGGACTTTGGGTTAAAAGTAAAAGAGAAGAAATGTAATTTTTTCTTGAAGGAAATAAGATATTTAGGCCACATTATTAATGAGAATGGCAGGAAACCAGACCCAGAAAGAGTTTCAGCAATTAAAAACATGCCTGAACCTAAAATCATCGCAGAATTACAAAGCTTCCTCGGTCCTGCAAATTACTATAGACAGTTCATCGATAGGATGCATAAACTGAGGGCACCCCTCAACGAATTACTGAAGAAAGTTGTCCAGTAGAACTGATCGAGAATTGCAAAAAGCCTTTTTAAGGAAAGTATAAGCAAATTGACATCGAACCTAGCATTGACACACTTCGACCCCAGGCTGAAGATTATTATCGCAAGTGATGCAATCTCACATGGTGTGGGAGTGTGTATTCTACATAAAATGCAGGACGGTACAAGAAAACCGGTAGCCCATGCATCAAGAGCATTGCTACCGGCCAAAAGAAAAAACTACTCACGAATAGAGAAAGAAGCTTTGGGAATAATTTTTGCGGTGACTCGATTTCATAGCTATGTATATGGAAGAGAATTTACGTTACTGACGGACTATAAACCTCTTCTTACCATATTTGGATCAAAGAAAGTATTACCAGTATACACCGCAAATAGACTCCTGAGGTGGGGTAAAATATTAATAAATTACAACTTCAAATTAGAATTTATACCATCAAAATAAATAGGACATACAGATGGACTATCGAGGCTGATACCCATAAAAGTGAACCTTTAGAAGACTCGGTGATAGCGGCGCTGAGGGCTGAGGTCGAAATCAGCAAAGTTTAAGTAGTACAGTGAAATAATTACCGGTAACACTATGAGAAATAAGAAGAAACGCAGAAACAGACGAAATTATAAATACCACAAAGCAAAACATAAGAGACAAAGACCGTATTTAAGTTAAGTAAAACAAAGTAATAATCAGTGGATGGTGGCCCCCTTAGATATTAATAAAATAATAGCTAATTGTGATGCGCACTTTTTATTATAATAGAAATTATTTTAACTTCACTTTAAAGTGAACGATAGACAATGTCGGCAAGTTACTGTTAATTCGATTCGTTCATTTAACAGAGATTTTTTGTTAGGAAACTTGATTATATAGAAATTTTCTTGAAAACATAGGAAACATAGCTTATGTAAGGATTTACAAGTTCTAGTTTTTGGGGTTTTTTTTAATTTTTTTAATGTTTTCCATTTTACCGTGGGGATTTTTTTGACTACTTCTAAATTCCAAAATTATTTAGAAAGGGATGTTATATTTCTGGACGTCTTATTGTTGAAAGATAATATATATGTTGATACTATAATTATAAATGTATTTTTGGTACTACTAATGTAAAATATTTTAACTGTTGGGTTTTCAATAGTACAGGGGCCCGACAATATTTTTCGGACACTTTGAAAAAAGTACTTCAAGGTGGTTACTAGTGCCAAAAACTTTTGAGATTGTAAGTACGTAGTTGAGGAGTGAAAATCCACTACTAGTGTAATCATTTTTTTTAGTTTGGCTTTGATAATTTTAGTTTTTTGTGATTTTTGCGAAAACTTACGCGACACTATTTTTCGGACATGACAAAAAATCCTATTTTATTAAGAGCTATGTTCATGTATATGTTGCTGTATGCAAATTTTCTGCTTGTACACTTAGCTGTCATCATTAGAAACAATTATCTGTTCTATTTTACTGGCAAAACTATTAAGTTTAATGAGGTAAAATACATTCAAAAGAAGTCGTTTGTTTGGCACGGAAGAAGCGGGATGATGGCCTCAGCACCAGAAGGATCGTCATGGATTTGAAGCTGTCGAAATCAACGGTCGAATACATGCTGAAGACAAACTCAGAGCGGAAAAAGAAGAGAGGACGGAAAAGATTAATTGGCAAGAGGACTGAAAGGAGAATGAAGAGGACTGTGACACGGCTTTTGACATCTGGAGAAAAAGTTATAAGAAAAGTGAAGGAGAAATGTGAATTAGATGTAAACGTCCGAACAGTACAAAGAACGCTGCATAGGATTGGTTTGCAAAGGCTAAGAAAAAAATTACACTAACAAAGAAACACAAAGGAGCAAGACTGGAGTGTGCTAAAAGGTGGTTAACAATGCATGTTGACTTTAAGAAGGTTATATTTACTGATGAGAAGCGTTTCAAGTTTGATGGGCTCGATGGGTGGTGTACTTGGTCGAGAAGGGGTGAGCCTGCTGTACTGAACAAACGACAGATGGGAGGAGGAGGAGTTATGGTTTGGGGTATGATCTTTACTAATGGAAATATATAGTTGGAGTGGCTGAAAGGACGACAGAACAGCGAAAGCTACAAACAGTTGCTGGACGAGAAAGCCCTACCAAGGATAAGAAGAGATGGGGAATGATTTCGTTCTACAGCAAGATAATTGCAGCATCCATGTGTCAAAACTCATGAAAGAATGGATGGCTAAAGTGAATATGACTACTTTGGAATGGCCTGTAAAAAGCCCAGATCTAAATTTAATAGAAAATGTTTGGGAAATGCTTGCGCAACTTGTCTATGATGGACCTGAAATAACGAAAGAGGCTCAACTATGAGAACGGATACTAGATGCCAAAAAACAACTAATAGAAACTTGTAGAGATGTTATTGTGCATATGTTTGATCATTATGAAGAGAGATTGATAAAAGTTATTGAGAAGAAAGGTGATATTACAGACTATTAACAGTTTTTCAATGATGTCCGAAAATTAATGTCGCGTGTGTTTTGTAAAAAATGATGAAAAATAAATATTTTTCATTACCTAATCGATTTTCTTCCATTTTTATTACAGGTATTGTCTTTATATGTTTATGCTATTCTATTGAAGGAATTTCGCCACTCTATGGTACTCGGAAAGTCGAATACTAAATTGTCCGAAAAATATTGTCGGGCCCCTGTATAAGTAGAATCAGTTAGACACCTATTCCGTAATAGACACTGATTCGGATTTCTACAATTGCATGTGTTGGTCTCCTTATCTTTTGTTATTTTAAAATGTTTTTTATTACTTAGGGATTTATATAGGTTTAAATTTTATTGTAATGCTTGTTGATAATTTTTCTCTTGCTTAATTTAAGTGTATTTTAGTTAGAAATCTTACTAATGGTATTATTACTAGGGAAGTGTTCTCGACTAGCAAAATTACAATATATATATATATATATATATATATATATATATATATATATATATATATTATCCTATGTCAAATGCACTACTCCTTAATTTCATGCGCTACGCAATCAATAGGTGCATATTATGAACTCATCTGTTCTAGATTATATATATATATATATATATATGTGTGTGTGTGTGTGTGTGTGTGTGTGTGTGTGTGTGTGTGCTTTAATGAGTTCCCACCTTGGATTAAACCTTTTGTTCATTTGTAATCCACTATTTTTGCGGGACCAATCTACTAAAGATCTGACTCATTGTGATCCAAAATTAGCACAAGCCACACAAATGCCATAATCACCAGAAAGTGCAGGTTGTAGTTGTAGCAGTAGCAGCAGGTGCCAACGCAAGACATGTCAGGAATCATTGACGTCCATACCAGCATCACCTTCCCATTCGTCATTTCGTTTCCTCATCAGCGAAACCTTATAAACCTTGATTTATCAGCATCTATTTACTGATCAGCACGTCCCGTCATTCCACAAGACCAACGACTGAAGTTTAGTAATATATATATATATATATATATAGATGACGTATGGATGAAAGAATATGACAAAAGGAGTATTGAGGAGAGATGACAAAAGATAACGATTTACACTGCATTTAAATTTATGAAGATCAAAGTTGACTGGAAAGCAAGAAGGCGAAAGACATTTCCTCAAGAAAGAAGAACGAGATCAACAACTATTAGTATCGAAATTATGGTAGGAATTTCAAATATAAAATTACGAGACCTACCTGCCAATCTATTACTGCGCTTAAATTCATAGAGTCGAGGTGCCAAAGAAAAAGACTCACCAGAACAAGTACTAGGAACATATTTTTTAGAAATAAAAAAAGGGCAGAAAGGAGCTATATTACGGCAATACATAAACGTCACATGGATTAAAAGGCTTAATTATAAAGCATTTTATTTTTTATTTATAAATTTTATTTTAAAAAAATAAACGATTACATTTTATTCCATTATATATCTAACATAATTAGCAATGACTTCTTGTCACTTATCAGTGATAATGATACCTTTTCATATCAAAATACTGCAGGTTTGCATTTGAAAAAAATTCGAAGAACTCTTCAATCCGTTTTCATTAAAGAAAGTTTTTTTTTCGTAACAAAGCGTTTTGCAGCGATCGATAAAGGTAATAATCGGTTGGAAGGTCAGGTGAATATGGCAGTTAAAAGTAGAACAGACCACCTGAGTCTATTTTTTTTTTTTTTGCCTGTGTTACTATTGCTCTATGTGGTTTTGTGTTGTCCAGGAGGAGGGCAAAATATTTTCGTGTACTCCAAATTTATTTTTAATTGTCAGGTATGATTATTATTAATGAGTGTTCCCGTGCCGTCAAAAATAACACAAAATATTTGAGAGGATTATATATATCGGCTAGTTCGAGCCGTTTTATAAGAACAGAAGCCGTTCATTTTTCGGCAGTTGGACAACATTTGCTCGACAGATATGACAGTGCCTCCCTGTACGACGACACATGGTTCATGATTCTGCACAGCGCTGGTTCGTCTTACTGTCTTCGTGTTCTAGAGGCTGTATGCTTAAAGATTCACCAGCCCAGTCTGTGCAGACAAAAGGAGCACTTTATTCGCTCCTTACGTTTGTTGGAGGGTTTGTGAGTATCTTTTTTTCTTTTTTAATACTCTTGTCGAACTTTATGTTTATATTCCCCTTACATTTTAATTATTCTTTATTAAAATTTGTTTTTAATCGTGTTCCAACTTTCCCTTCACAAACCTTATATTACCTTTGATGATTATTTGAATTTTGCCTACGTATGCCTTTGATAATGTGTTGGCCGAAAGGTTCCTAAGGTGTACTATGACGTCAACTTTATATATATATATATATATATATATATATATATATATATATATATATATTACATAGCATTTAGACATATGGTTCTGTTAACATCTTGATGTCTCACGCGGTGTGACGTCATAGAACGGCATTATAAATTTACGAACTGCGACTGTTATCTTTGCATAGAAATGTTTTATGTCAGCGCAGGATATAATCATCTGTGATGGTGGATGTCTTTATGTTAACGTCCCTCTAACCTCTCTGAAGATGGCTCATGTGAGCCGAAAGCTTAAAACCAGCATAATAAAAACTTATCAAAATGTTTGACAATTTTTGTCTTTATTTTCACCTAAAATTAAAGCCAAAATACGATGTTTAGAACATTAAACATAATAACCATTCATTGTCTGTTATATTTAACAGTATATGTTTAAAAAAAAAATTATCTCTATATGTATGTATGTATTCTTCACTACTTGACCACATAATTATTGCAAAAGCCTAAAATAATGAGACACTGTTAATAAGGAAACATGCAGCAAGAGCTTGTAAAGTCTAATAATTGGTAGTAAGGAAAATGAACTGAGCCGACACTGCCTCGCTATTGTTTCTCTGTCCATGAGCGTGATAGAAGGAATATATATATATATATATATATATATATATATATATATATATATATATGTATGTATGTATATATATATATTGCAGCAAATTTTCTTTTACAAATGCCAGATTAAATAAATTGCAAAAATTGTGTCTGGTTACTTTTTAATAAAATCCGCTCATACTCACGGATAATCTTTCGCGTATTATAATTGAAAGATGTAAGAAACGAGCTGTAACTTTGACAGATGATTTTATTATTCATTTCTCCATATTCAATCTCCTTCCGCAATTATGTTCAGAGGTGTGAGTTGTGGTAACAAAAAATAACCGCAAATCTCTGTTGCTAAAAATTACTGTAAATGTTCTTCTTGCTACAAATATAACGGTTGACAAAATGCTTAGCGAACATTATCCAGGGTGGAATATTTTTTAATGTTGTCCTGGCACGTGTTAAACCATGAAAAAACTGTTCTTCTTATAAACATTTTAAAACATTACTACAGTATTCATAGCTGATTCTATTATTTAAAGACTTAAGTTCTTTAATAAATATTACCTCGAAATTCTGTAGTTTTCTTTTGTTGTTTTCTTGGTGTAGGATAGTTGAGTTATCGATCATAACTTTTTTTATATTGTGAATGGAGACAGGAAAATTGTTGTAGATGTTTAGAAATATGAATATGATCTCGGAAGGAGATTGAAAGTACTTGAGAATATCGAGAAATGAATAATAAAATCATCTGTCAAAGTTACAGTTCATTTCTTACATCGTTCAATTATAATACGCGAAAGATTACCCGTGAGTATGAACGTTTCTTATTAAAAATAAGCAGACACACTGCAATTTATTTAATCTGACATGTTTATATATATATATATATATATATATATATATATATATATATATATATATATATTAGAAAAAGAAATAGCGTTGTTCCAACGAGAGAAATTGGTATAATAAAAATAAAAAGTGTGAGAGGCCGTGAACGTTTTGTTTAAGGTGTATATTTATTGATGTTGTTATTATACATGTTATGATACTTTAAGTGTCCATAATAGTACACGTGTTTCGAGTCTAAAGTTGACTCTCTTCAGGCGAATAAACTTGTGGCTTTACGTATCGAATTCCTTTTGTTTCTGAGGGACAAGTTGTTGTTTATAAATAAGTAAGTAGAAAAATAAAACAAAAATGAAATAAATCAATAAAATATAACAAATCAAATGTTGGCGGGTTGAATTGTCTGTGATTTCTCACATCAGTACGTGTATATAATAATAAATAAATAGATGAATGAATCAAGTGCTTACTCCAATTTGAAATGATTTTGGTTGGGGTTTCCCTTATTAGTACGTTAAAATTATCTTTTAGGCGCCTTCCTTATCTTCAAGTCTCCGTAATTGTCTTCTGTCGGTCAGCTGGTTGTTTTTATTGTTTTGGCGATATTTTGAATTTGGTGTGTGTGAGTGTGTGTGCGTGTGTGTGTGTGTGTGTGAGAGAGAGAGAGAGAGAGAGAGAGAGAGAGAGCGTTTTTTGATTTCGTCTTTATGTTTTAGAATTGTTTTTTATGGGTCATCTGTTTTTTTTTGTTTGGCGTTACCATTTGAATTTGGTGTGTGTGTGTGGCTATGTATCTGTGTGTATGTATGCGTGTGTGAATGTATGTGTGTTTTCGGTGTGTGTGTCTGTGTGTGTTTCATGTCGTTTTGTTGAGCGAAGGCTTGTATTTTTTATGAATTTTCTTCTTGCATTATTAGTGTGTCATAGTTTATATATATATATATATATATATATATATATATATATATATGCTTTATTATAATATGGTAGATAGTTTTCATGGTACATTCATTATAATTGATTGTTCAAAACGGAAATTACTTCTGACTCAGCCTAACAGAAAGAAATCTAAAGCAACACTTTTGATCTTTATGAAATCTCATAAAACATGAAAGCTATGTTCAAAAATTTGTAACAGTCGATTGACCAAGAAAAAAAAATTATTTCATCACTGGACTGTCATAGAAAATAAGAAATGTGTCTTTTGTATTAAGGAAACGTATAAAATGAAGAATAGTGTTTCTCTGTCTATATCAAATCGAGACTAACATGAAAATCGGTTCCAGCTACGGGTCGTTATACAGTTTATCCCACTGAAAATTGCGTATATCGTCCGCGATAAGTTATTAGATTCTGGTCAATCTATACCGCAAATCGCTATAGCCATCCATCTGAGCGTGTCAGTGATGTGCTCATGTAGAAATGATGAACAAAAATGGTACCATTCGTATCATTCTACTGTATGAGACGGAAAAGCTTCATTTAGTAGCCACTTCCCCATCGTCGAAATGTGGCCTCCCTCTGTCTCTTCTATAAATAATTTCATGGCTTCTGCTCGGATGAGCTTAAGTCACTGATGCCTCCTCAACAGGTGTTTACCCGTGCAACCAGACTGGCAACTGGGTCCCACCCATTCACAATCAGGTTAGCCAAATGCAGACGACAATTCTACTCCTGCAGCTTCCTCTCTCGCACTTCCCACCTGTGGAACTCACTCCCGTATTCTTGCTTTCCTGACGGCTACAACCTCCAGAAATTTAAATGCAAAGTTAATACTCATCTCCTAACCACTGGCCTCTAGCTCTCTCCCCTCCCCTGTATAACCTTCCCTTTCTCTCCTCCTATGTATCTGTCATCGCACCTTCTTTCTCAGCTTTCTATTGTTCCTTTCTAACTAGCTTGTACTCCTCACTCTTTTCTAATTAATCTTTTTACATTTATGTAACCCCCTGCACATCAGTGGCGTTTCCGCCTTGCTCGGGGTGAAATGATTAAAAAAAATAAATAAATAAATAAATCTCATTCTCCACACTCATCAAATCTACAGCATTTGAACTATAATTTGTATTGATCATTCGATTTTATATATATATATATATATATATATATATATATATATATATATATATATACGTTCAGGACATTTATCGTCCCAGTCCGATAATTTTGACGGTGTAGTGAAGAAAAACTGCTTTAAAAGGACACATAATGTTTTTTGTGCGTTGTGGTGCAGGGATGTGCGTTGTGGTGCAGGGATGTGCGTTGTAGCGCAGTGGATATCGGTTCGGAACGAGAAATCTGGGAACCGAGTTCGAATTCCAGTTGAATTCCTTGCATTCACTTACGCTCAAATAATCTTGGGAAAGGTATTAATCCGTCTATTCCTTCCAGTTATGGGTTAAATAATAGGACAGATTGGGTTCTATAGCCTTGGTCGGCAACCAGTCTACCGCAGAAAGCAATGGCAGCCTAATGTGGGATAATCTTCTGCTCAGTCAGTCATGTCTCTTTCGAGACATGATCGCCCAAGCGTGTATCACGTATGGCACTTCACTGACTGAATGTTTCTTTAATAATCATATCGCCCCAAGCAAGGCAATTTACTACCACTGTTTTGCAGGGGGTTACGTCGGAGGAAAGTTATGAGAAAGAGTGACAGGTTATAGGGGGTGTCAGGAAGTGGGTAAAAGAAGGATGAGAATACTGATGAGAGTGGAGAGAACGGAGAAAAGATCATGAGAGTAAGGATGCAGGTTAGTGAGATAGGAGATGACTACTGACTTTACATTTAAACTCTTGGAGATTGTAGCTGTCGGGGAAGCAAGCAAATGGAAGAGAATTCCACAGGCGTGAAGTGCAAGAAAAGAAGCTGATGGAGTAGAAATTGTGTTTACATTAACATCAGGAAGAGAAAAATGACATATCTAGCGCACATTATGAGGAGAGATGGCTTGGAAAATTTGATACTCACATAACAGACTTAAGGTAAAAGGGTCTGAGGAAAGCAACGCGCAACCTATCTACCAAGATTGAGCAAATGGACGGTGGAGCAGAGTTTTGGAAGAGACGGCAAAAAGACAAAAGTTAAGAACTACAAAGGACAAGAAATTGTTGAGAGCCGCGACCTTCAAGATACAAAAAAGGCACAGCACATAATGAAAAAGAATAATGTAGTGTTACTCCGTGCTTTTATTTATCTGAACAATTCAATATTGAAACTCACATTATACTTAAGCATATATGTTATTTGTTTTCCGGTATGGTCAGTACCTTGATGGGAAACCTTTAGGGAATACCAGTTTCTGGAAGCTTAGGTGTGCTAATAGGGAAATGGATAATGGCTGTTTCACTAAACTTTTAGTATTTAAAGAAAAAAATTCTTAAAGTCTAAAATATTTTTTTGCTTTAAATAACCTGCATAGGGTTGATAAACCGTAAAAAATGAATCAATGAAAACAATGAATCTTTAGCCGGTATTTTCAATGTCTGTTAAACCGTTCCTGATATATATATATATAGTTGGTCTCGCAAGATCACTTACAACCGAGTAGCGTGGTCGATGTTCACTGGGTACTTTCGAGCAAGCTAGGCTTAATAAATAGCTATTCATAATATATATATATATATATATATATATATATATATATATTCCATTAATAAACGAGTTATTAAGCGACGTAGGTTTCTACCATGAGTGATGTCTTCAGACGATTTTCAATAACTAGTTATAAATAAATGGTTATCGCAAATCGCCTAAAGACACCCCTCATGGTAGAAACTTAGGTCGTGTAATAATTCGTTTACAAATAGAAAATATTCAAAAGTTCTACAATATAACTGTATCGAACACTTTTTAATACAAATGTGGACTTGTCTAATGTTATTATGATCAGAAACTAAGTAACTAAACAATCAATATATATATATATATATATATATGAAAAGTGTATGCATATAATTATAAATATCAATATATATATTCAATTTGGTATATATATTATATTATTTATGTATTATATATGCGTGGTACATGAAGACAAATTTTCCTCCCACTTCCACAAGAATACACCAATATCCGCCGCCCTACATATAGCCAATTTTTTAAAAATTAATCAGTTTGTTTGACTATCGCAAGAGCGTGAAACCCAGCGTTACAAAGTCACATCTATCTATCTATCTACCTATCTATCTATCTATCTATATATATATATATATATATATATATATAGGAAAGAATATTAATAAAAAGTTTTGAATTTAAAAATGTACTTTTTTTAACAGTATTTGTTTATTTTTATTATATTTTATATTTCAGACCGTCCTCGGTCCTTCATCAGAAACAAGTGATTTTTAAATTTGAATTAGAAACGTATTTCACGATAGCGTCCGAGTATTTTTTGTTTACATCACGTGGTGTGTTTGTTCACAACATGCAGCACGTCCGTAAAGAAAGTCTGTTTGTTTTCGATAAAAATTTCTTGGAATATCTGAAAAAAAAATTTTTACCTATTGAAATATTTGTAAAGATTCAACACACCTAAGTCCCTATTTAACCCTAGCTTGTGTGTATTTAATTTTAAAATCCAGTATTTTTCTTTCTTTCTGCGTGTGTATGTAGAACTAAAATTGGAGTCTATTAGTAAACATTTGCAATTTTGTAAAGTATGATCAAGTTGATTAAAATGGGCTGCAATTGGGGAGTATACATTTTTTGTCGTATATTTAGTTTGTGATTATTGAAGCGAAATCATATATATATATATATATATATATATATATATATATATATGCAAGTTATTTTTTTAAAATTATGGACAAGTGGTTATGTTTTTTATATAATTATTCATGTGTTCTTAACTTTGTTCAGTCAGTCAGTCAGTTAAAGTGCCATACGTGATACACGCTTGGGCGATCATGTCTCGAAAGTGACATGACTGACTGGGCAGAAGATTATCCCACAGTAGGTTGCCATTGCTTTCTGCGCTAGACTGGTTGCCGACCAAGGCTAGAGAACCCAATCTGTCCTGCTATTTAACCCATAACTGGAAGGAAGAGACGGATTAATACCTTTCCCAAGGGTATTTGCGCGTAAGTAAATACAATGGATTCAACTGGAATTCGAACTCGGCTCCCCGGTTTCTCGTTCCGAGCCGATATCCACTGTACCACAAAGTACATAAATTATATAAAAATTGTCTGAATGTTTCAATTATCCAAGCGATTTTGACATACTTATAGCCATTAGCAAGAATGAATTTTATTTTACTTTTAACTGAATATATGGATAGTGTTATGTTTGGATCTAGAGTTAAAGGAATGTTTTATTTTCCAAATACGGTCAGAAAATTACAGCCGAATTCATAGTTGATTTTATTGAGTGTTGGCTTTTTATTTTTTGTTAATAATGCTTCCATTATTTTTAGCCTTTTTTTTCTTTGCATGTAGATGATGCTATTATGATTCTATTATCAACAAATATGTTACGGATAGAGTTCCGTAGGTCTCCATGTGTATTTAAATGACACCTAATAGAGCTATGGTCAGAGAGATGTAACATGGATCTTTTTGTTAATCATTTTGTATTACACCCATTTTGTATTATTCACGAATTTAGATTGATAAGGAAAATATAGTTTATATACTTTATCTACTTATACGATTACATGAAAATTTATAAAAAGAATTAACCACATTTTTCAGGAAAGTTGCATAAAAGAAGGATTACTGCCTTAACAAACTACAAAGGTGTGTGTGTGTGTGTGTGTGTGTGTGTGTGTGTGCGCGCGCGCGCGCGTTTATAAACTAATCTTTCCCTTGTGCAATTTTGAATAAAGACGACTAACAAGGTGTATTTAACTTTCTTGTTTATGTCCACTGGCACGTAAATTTAGATCAAGTGAGTGGTAGTCTGTCAAAATGTACTATTTGGACAGGTAGATCTGTCAGTTATTAAATACATTCCCGATACCAGTTCAAGGAACCTTTATTTAATTTAGGGTTCCTGATTTGTTATGCTAAGGGTTCCTGAAGCACTACGGTCTAATGAGAAAAAACCTGCAGAAAAGAAATGGCATTTCACAATTTTCCTGATCTTAATAATGACCAAAATATGAATGAAAGCCTTCAATTTCAAAAGTCTGGTGATATTTACAGTCACTTAATCCAAAAATATGTTCCCTTATAAGTAAGAAAAAAAAAGATGAAAAAATTGAAAAATAAAGATCATTGTTTTCATTAGTTATAATAGTGTATATTGGTGCACCTACAACGATCTAGATGATCAGGACTTGGCATCTGATCCCTTCTGTGACCAAGCTCTAACAGTTCAGTTGGGGCAAAAACTGGCTGGTCACATTTAATACTTTGAAAACCAAACTAGTGACGTTCAATTGTCACCTAGCGGACCCTGAATTTTCTGTTATCGCAATGAATTGGTATTCTCTCAGGGAGGCTTCGTTACTTGAGCTTGAATGGGTATTCTCTCAGGGAGGCTTCGCTACTTGAGATTCGTTACTTGCCACCCAAGGCTAAAGATCCCAATCTGTCCTATTATTTAACCCATAACTGGAGGGAAGAAACGGATTAATACCTTTGCCATATAAGTGCAAAATGTACCAATTATTTACTTTCCAGGATATATAAGTCAGTCACTGTTATATCTGATACACGCTTGGGCAGATATTGTCTCTTTCAAGGAAAGACTGACCAGGTAGAAGATTTTCCCACAGTATATTGCCATTACTTACTGCGGTAGACTGGTTGCCAAGCTGTAGAACCCAATTTGTCTTGCTATTTAACTCATAGCTGGGGGAAAAGAGGCGGTATTTGCGCGTAAATGAATGCAACGAATTCAACAGGAATTCGAACTCGGCTCTCTGATTTCCTGTTCCGAGTCGATATCCACTGCCCCACAACGCACATCCGTCTATATACTGAGTTCAGAAGCGTGGAAACTCCACGTCCTTGCTGATGAAGAATTACCTTCCACCCTATAATACATTTGTCACAGGCGGAACGCTACTGGTTTCTCGATGCTCTATCCATAATTCCATAGGAAGTTCTCAGACGAAATACATTCCTTAGTTCAACCATTTCTGGGCTCTGACTCGCCATTCCTCGCACATTGCAACAAACTACACTCAATTCTTTCGTATTCCATAAGTAGAATATAAGTTCAACTTGAGCAGCTTCTTTCTATGAATTACTGTTTTTTAAGCAACTCCCAAGAGGATGCTTTCACTATCACTACGGTCTTAACCTGTTTAAGTTCATAGCCAACTGAGCATCTGCGAGAAAACGTGTTAACATGATGTGGCTGTGGTTGCTCGTGAACCCGAGGACTTTCACTAATAACGTGAATTTGACTGGTACCTCTCTGATGTTCAAGCAGATACACATGTTATTCCTTCAGTTCACATTGCTATTTTCACAAAACTGGGGATCTGCTTGATCATCAGAGAGGTAGCAGTCAAATTCACGTTATTAGTGAAGGTCCTCGGGTTTACGAGCAACCACAGCCACATCATGTTAACACGTTTTCTCGCAGATGCTCAGTTACAACGCCTTTACTTAGAGAGAGGTGCTGGACACGGTGGTCGAGTCTTGCATCAAGAAGAACCCTACTCTCTCCTACGTGACCCGGGAGGGGCTAGCTGATAATTTTCAATATTCTGCTTAAATTTCTGGGATGAGGGATGTTATCATTAATTACCTTATCGTTGTTGTTATCATTTAAACAACACAACGAGGATATTATTAACATTCATTGACCGAATATCTAGACCAATTGTTTTAGGAAAATAGATTTATCATATCTACTGACTGTCATAAGTCTTTCTAGTATTGATGGGACTCCTTCCTAACATTTGTTTGAAGAAATGTGAAATGATGATGCTCATCCTGTACAAGGCCAAAGAATCACTCGTGATAGAGGGTTACAGATTAAGAGGTATAATTTATGAAGTTATGGGAATTTTCTAAGCGCTGCTTCAATGTGGCAAAAGACCGAAAGTATCGGGTACCCAGTGAGAATCGAATTAACTTCTCAGTTGTAATAGGTGCTAGTGACCCTGTAATTAACTTGAGATTGATAGGTTCAGCCCGAATTCCGAGGAATTTTCGTGATAGGTGCGATCTGTGTCTGCAAGAAAAAATACTAATATTAAACCAGCACCTACTCTTGAATTTTAGAAAGGAATTCATTAGTAAGTGCCGCCATAGGGCTAAATTTTAAATTTTAAATGTTCACAAATTTCGCCCTATGGCGACACTTACTAATGAATTCCTTTGTAAAATTCAAGAGTAGGTGCTGGTTTGGATACTTTAATATTAGTATTTTTTCTTGCAGACACAGATCGCACCTATCACGAAAATTCCTCGGAATTCGGGCTGAACCTGTCAATCTGCAGCTAATTACAGGGTCCTGCCCTTCTTCCTTCATTTTCCAGAATTTCCGTGAAAGGGCTGTTTGGTATTTTTGACCTGGGTTCGAAAAAGAATATCTGTGATTCTAATATCTTTGCTTAAAAGGCCCCGCAGATATACCAATATAAGTCCGGTAATTTCTCTTACTGTTGAATGGTGAAATGTGAGCTTCATAAATTACCTGGGTGCATTTACATTTGCCCTCCACCGGGCAATCATCCACGGAGCTACAATTGCATTTATATAAAATTCCGGACCCAGAGTTGAAATTTGTGAACATTTAAAATTTAAACTCTAAATTTAGTTTTAGGAGAGAGAATATAAATTAAATTGTTTTTGATTAATTGATAAATTAAATTTTTAAATAGTAAATTTGAACCCTTCTACCTTCCTCTTCCTTTCTCCGATTAATATCTACCTTTTATGAAGTAAGGATACTTATACTAACTTAACCCCCAATTTTTTCTGCAAGTATGTATATATATTTTTTCATAGCACAAAATCTTTTATAATTTTTTTTTTAATTTTTTTAATTTTTTTAGAAAAATATTTTTAGAAAAATTAATTTTTTTAATTTTCTTTTTCTTTTTATTTTTAATTTAAATCTAGATTTATAATTAATTAGATTAATTTAATTAAATTTAAATAAATCATATATCAGCTTTTTTCTCCAAATAAGTTTTTTCTAAAAGTCTTTTTTCTAATACTTTAACCCATTTATAAACGCTAGTTTTGTTGACACATCTCTAGCGTCTCTACGAAATAGAAAATTTTTCCTCTTTCTTTTCTTTTTCTTTTTTCCTCTCTCTCTCTCTCTCTCTCTCTCTCTCTCTCTGTTTTGTTTAGCTCACTTCAATCAAACACCACTTCCTATTTCATCCGTTAACCCCCTTCCCCTTTGTAAAGCTAGACAAAGCCAAATTTTAAAATTTTTCACTTACAACTCAATCTAAAAGTAATGTTGTCCAAAATCTAACAATAGACATTGATTGCTATCTAGTTTTTTGTGACGTAAATTTTTGAACTTCCGCCGGTGAATTCTTTATTTTCAAATTTTTTTTTTATTTCTTTTTTTATTTCATTTTGAAATTTGGTAGTTGCTGATGAGATGTGAAATCTCTCGTAGGAATTTCATGTTGAAATGATCATTCTACATCGAAATCTATTTTATTTTATATATATATATATATATATATATATATATATATATATATATATATATAATGAATTAAATTAAATGGGTTATGGTTGTAGAAAGGAGATCTGAAAAAAAGAGATGCATTCATTACTATTAATAAATAAAATGCCCTAACTTCAGCATTTTCTCAAAATGGCCCATTCTTTCGCTTGTGATCAGTGACTTCTGCAATTTCTCTCACATTTTGAATTGTTATTTTATAAATTTTTAGAATTATATCTTTAACAGTCATAGTTATTGGAATAAATTATAGAAATGAATGTATTATTATGCTCATCATATGAATGAAACCAATTTCTATTGTTATTGCAATCATATGAATGAAGAAATAAGCGAATTGTATTGTTTTAATATGAATTAGGGCGAATTGTATTGTTATTATGTGTGTGTGAGTTTTTTATAGTTTTTAAACCCCTAATTATTACGATTTACTAGTAGAAATAGAGATCCAGAACAAGCGAGTGCCAACCACGCAAGACGCCATGTTCTTGCCTTTATATTATGATCTTACCAACCATTTCCCGATACGGCTTCATATAATTGCACACTGTTCTTCGTTGATGGTATTAGGTGAGGCGGTCAATCGGAAGAACGAAAGGAGAAATTGAATAGATAGGGGCAAAGAGATGTTCATATGCAGACATTTAGAAGGGCATGTATATTGAGCCGTATACGTCATGCCCTAGAGCTACCTATGAAAATAGAGTTCTAATCCTTTACATATAAATATTTATATATGTATATCAGTATCTATTTTTATATCTATATTTCCTTATATGTGCCTTTTTTCACAGTAAATATTCAGTATTGCAAAATCTGAATACACACGTTTATTATTTTAAATGTTAGATTTAATGAATACATATATTTGAGTGAGCATCTCTGTTTTATTTTAAGTTTAAATTTCGTGCATTCGAGAGTTTTAATAAAAAACTATAGCTTCCGGCACATATCGAACCTGCATCCAGATGGTATATCTTTTTTTATATTATACTTATGTTAGCATAAATTAGATATGTGAATTCATTTTAATATATGCAGCCACATATAAAGGCACATAAATATACCTTGCTGCATAAGGGATGTGTATGTGCGATGTGGTGCAGTGGATATCGACTCAGAACGAGGGTTCGGTAGAGCCGAGTTCAAATTCCAGTTAAATTCCTTGCATTACACTTACGCGCAAATACCGTTGGGGAAAGGTATTAATCCGACTCTTCCCTCCAATTATGGGTTAAATAACAGAACAGACTGGGTTCTATAGCCTTGTCTGGCAACCAGTCTACCGCAGAAAGTAATGGCAACCTACTGCGGGATAGTCATCTGCCCGGTCAGTCATGTCTCTTTCATGACATGATCGCCTAAGCGTGTATCACGTATGGCACTTAACTGACTGACTTTGTTATCAACATATATTCTTTATATCACAATGTTCACATAAAAAGTATATTTTCATCTCTCAAGGCAAAATGAAATACGAAAACATAATACAAATCCTTGAACCTTAAGCTATTTTACATCAGACTTTGATCGCCATATTTTCTTCCACTATGACTGCTAAAAAACGATTACGAATGTAGGGTAGTCTTAACACTAAAAGAAAACAACCTGATGTTTGTTTTAATTTAGATAACATTTACCGCATTTTAGCAGTTCAGTCATATTGCCCAATTTCAAAATAAATTATTTTTCAGAGTGAGAAAATGTGGAATCAAGTCCATTTCAATTTCTAAACTGGCAAAATGACAAATACTGTTTTTTCTTAAAACACTTAACTTTGGACAAATGTACTTGTATGTTATCGTTTATTTTGACAAGTTCCTTTACAAATTTCCACCTGAAATAAAGCGTTTTATTCGATATCAAATTAAACCCGTTATGAACTAAAAACATTATCTGCTTGTTCTATTTAATAAGTTAGTTTTAAATGAACGATTGCTACCTAAATATATTTTGGTCATATAATGTACACAAGGAAGTAGGGCGCAAATGCAGGCAGGCTAAAGAGGAATGACTCAATGCACAGAGGTAGAGAGACTGAGCAGGACGAATAAATCATACATGCATAAAGAAATAAAAGAACTGATAGGACAAAAAACATGCTCCTCAACAGGATCTATGAAACCCAAGGATGGAAATATCATATTGGAAAAAGAGGAAATACTCCAGCGATGGGAAGAATATATAAAAGATCTTTTCCGCGACAAGAGAGAGCAACTAATAATACACAAAGATGTGGACGGACCAGAAATATAAATGTCTGAAGTAGAATTTGCGGAAGCCAAACTGAATAGAAACAAAGAAGCTGGACCAGACGGCATAGTCATAGAGGTGCTGATAGCCCTGGAAGAATTTGGCATAGAGAAAATTACAAAAATAATAAATGAAATTTATAATAGTGGTGTAATCCCAGATGACCTCAGCAAATCGATCTTCATACCACTGCCTAAGAATCCAGATGCAAACGAGTGCGAACTCCACTGAAAAATTAGTTTAATGAGCCACATTACAAAACTGATCGTCCGAATCCTGATGAAGAGAGCGAGAAGAAGAATCAGGCCAGAGATAGGACAAGAATAGTACGGGTTCGTCAAAGACAGTGGAACATATTTATGATTAGGATGCTATTCGAAAGGACAATACAAATGAAGAAGGACTTGTACCTATGTTTTATCGGGGGTTTTTTTTAATCATATCACCCCAAGTAAGGTGGTAATGCCACTGATGCACAGGGGGCTACGTAAGAGTAAAAAGATTGGAAAAGAGAAAACCGGAAACCACATCCTCAACAGGGAACAAGGGATGAGCCTCTTAACCTGTTCAATAGACGTGGGTGGAGTGTGAACCGGGCGATGCAAAAACATTCGACAAAATACGCCACAAAGAATTGATAGAGATGCTCAGCAGCCTCGACATATTTGGGAAAGACATAAGAGTAATCAAGAATCTCTACTGGAAAATTTCGCTAGAAACAAAGAAAAGGTTACTGGATTGCTATGTGATATCAGTTCTTTAATATGGCAGTGAATGCTGGACCATATCATCCAAGAAGACGGAAAAACTTGAAGCAATTGAAATGTGGTTCTACAGAAGGATGCTGTGGATGTCATGAGTCGTGCATGTGAGCAAAGATGAGGTTTTGAAAAGGATGAAAACGAAAAGGAAATTCATAGAGCATCAGGAAGAAACAGCAAAAGGTCCTGGGAACAGACAATGAGAAAGAAGGATTTCAAGAAACTGATACTCACGGGCCAGATAAATGGAAAAGGAGACACTGAAAAGCAGGGTGTAACATATTTAAAGGGCCTGATCAGGTGGATGACGAAACGAGGGTTGTGTGATGTAACAGAAGAAAGCGTTTTAAGAGCCACCGGGGATAGAGAGACATGAAAAGTCATGATCGCCTACGTCCTGTAAGGACAGGGCACATAATAAATAATAAATGCTTATTTGGTGTTAATGGCCATATTATAGTTTTTATATAAAATCATGCTTCATTATGTGAAAGTTAAATATATTATGTTAAACAAAATTATTTCTGCCGTACTGATAATCTTTTCTGTTATTTAATCCATAATTGGAGGGAAGAGACGGATTAATACTTTTCCCAAGGTTATTTGTGAATACGTGAATGCAAGGAATTCAACTGGAATTCGAACTCGGTACCCCGATTTCTCGTCCCGAGTCGATATCCACTGTACCACAACGCACATCCCATTGTTACTATTACTTAGCAAAATTTTACAAGGCAGCCAGGAAGCCTTTGCTTCGGCCAGTCAATAATAAGAAGAGACTAGCATGGGGAAGAAATCACAAAAACCGGACACAACAACAATTCATTTGATGCACATATTATTTCATACTGAACCTAAGAGGTATTTTTTACTGTGGATGCATTTAGTCATAATTTCCGTTCTTTCATTCAACATTTCGTTTTTGTTTGAACGGAAATTATGACTAAATGCATCCACACTAAGAAATACCTCATAGGTTCATGCAACCATTGAGAAAAACGTCATTATTCGTTTTAATTTAAAAATTGCGCATTCAAAAATTCCCTGCCACGTGAGCATTCAAATAAAACACCGTTAAATGAGCGTTCTTAAAAAGAAAAATGGTAAACGGTAAAATCGGTTATTAAAAATTGCCTGAAGACACCACTCATGGTAGAAACCTAGGTCGCGTAATACCTCGTTTACAAATGGAAAATATTTAAAAGTTCTACAATAATTGTATTGAACACTTTTTAATACAAATGTGCACTGGTCTAACCCTATTATGACCAAAATCTAAATATTAAACAATCAATCAATCAATCAATATATATATATATATATATATATATATATATATATATATATATATATATATATAGGCAAAACAGATGAATTTGCACATGGTATTGGGATACGCATTTAACGCTTTGTCTATTGAAGTTATGGAGTCTAAATTTGGTTTTCTTTGTTTAGTCTCACTTACAAATTAACGCTAGGAAAATTAAATTTTCTTCTCGTTTGTCTGTTAAGTTCCTTTTTATATTTGCCAGAGTGCAATATTTTGAGATGGTGCATGGAATATTTTGGCTAATTTTGAACAATTATTTATGTCCTGAATCACAGATAACATTCGTTTTCCACCATTAACTTTAGTTTTTCTCCTACAGTGTACCGTACATGACGTAAAAATGGATCATGATTCGGTTAGGTCACTGTAATTGTCAAGCAAGAATATATGCTCATTTGAAACTTAAAGACAATCTAAGAATGAAATAAATGCAATAAGTGATTAGAAATCGAATATCGATAGCAATTGGTATTCATGCCAAGAACTTTGGCTTATTTGATTTTCGTTGATGCTTAGTAATTTTGTCCCGTTTGAAGTTCTAAAAAGAGTCGGCCATGATTCTTTTGTTCAGTCTTCCTTGAAACTGCTCTTCCATAACTTTAATGTTATGGTGGAATCTTTCTGCTTGCTCATCAACAACGTCACCCAAATTAAATCATATCACAAACACGACTTTCTATCGCAGTTTTTCAACGCGAACTGTGCAAAGTGATTATATTCAAAGATTTAATCTTGTTACCAATCATAATTTAGAAAAAAACAATTACACTGTCATTATCATCTAGTATTATCATAATATAATAACCAGATGTTTGAGCAACCAAGAACTCAGTAACATTCATGTTTTTGTTTTTTTTTCTCAAGGGTCTTTTAGAATTAAATTGAGCATTATAGAGAATTTGGTTATAAATCATATGAAAGTAAATTTTTACATTATCTTTGCTTCTTAAAAATTTACAACAGAAATATTTAAACACTATTTATTTATTTGATTATTTATAAGAACGAATTTCTAAAGCTGAAATGTTTATCATTTACCAATTTATCAATAAATAAATATGAAGACATTTTTATTCGCACATTTATAAAAATTTACTAAATCAAACAACTATGTGAACCAACTATAAAAATTCTTTTTATTAATTTATATTTTTTAAAGTTTGAATCGATTAGCATATATTAAATATTTTATTTTGATTATAAATTTTTGAATAAAAAATATTTCTTTATAAAATGGTAAAATAATAAATTCTGCATTGTACTTGGTTTACATGATTTTATAATATTTTAATTAATATTATCTAGAGGGAGTTTCGCTAGTTTAAGTTAATGGCCGTGTTAACAAAAAAAACCGTCCTTCTGAAACAACGTTTTTGTTTTTGAGATTTTTTATTTTGTTTGTTTTTATTCTTTTTTTTTTTTTTCGGGCAAAAAGATTAAACATTGACCTTTTTTTTACTAGTTAGAACGTACATCTGAACTATCAGGTCACTAAAAGCTACTGTTGAGTGGCTAATTGATTGATTGATTGATTTTGTTTTTGGGGGTTTATTTTTACGGTTTATCAACCATTTATATGTTATTTAAATTCAGAAAATATTCTTAGATTGTAAGAAGTTGGAGGAGATGATAATGATTTGCTGATATGAGTTATACTAATTAACCCATAGATGGGATAGAAAATATAGACTTATAACTTTCCCCAGGGAATTTGTGGTATTTGTGCATACGTGAATATAATGAACTTGACTAAAATTGAATCTCGGCTCTCCAATCTCTAAGTCCGTGCCGTCATGCGTTACACCATCCGCACATCCAAACCCGGGTATTTTCATATGGTCACCCATCTAGGTAATGAAAATAACTAAAATATCTGCATAGATCAATACAAAAGGACTTTACTGGATGATAGATGGAACTAGAAAAAAAGAACAGGTGATGGAACTAGAAAAAAAAAGAACAGATAAAAGGACAGGTGAGTTGATTGATAACTTGTAAATGGCAGAACATTCTAAATGCATACAAAGACTTCTCGGTACAGCAATCGAGAGGACAGCTGGCAGCACTTGCATATCACGGCTTTGTTCAGAATTGAGAAAATACAGTCACCTTCTATTACAAAGTAAATACGAGAGATTAATCATTGCTTATAACATAATTAGTAAGTATTAAGGCGTACTAAAATAGAAAAAGATCCCTTTCAAAAGCCAAGTAAAATATTAAAAAAAGAATATTTCAATAAAAACAAAGAAAAAAGTAATGAATTAATATATAATATCAATCATCCTATATAGCAGTGGATATTGTACATTTTTTCATAAATTATTATTTGATTTTTTACAGTTTATCATTTCATTATGATTTATTTAAAACCGACACATATTTTAGATTGGAATTATTTTTTAGATTGTATTATGCAAAGGCATCTGACAAAATACGCCACAAAGAATTGATGAAGATGCTAAGCATCCTTGACATATTTGGAAAATACATAAAAGTAATCCAAAATCTCTACTGGTAGGAAAAAGCCTGCATACGGACAGGAAACGAATTCAGCAGATATACAAAGATAGAAAGGGGCGTAAGACAAAGATGTGTGCAATCACCGGATCTGCTCAACTTGTACAGCGAGACTATTTTGAGGACCCTAGAAGATATACCCGGATTCGTTATCGGAGGTCACAATTTAAGCAACATAAGGTACGCAGATGATACTGTACTGATAGCAGACACGGAAAGGAAACTACAAGACTTCCTACAGAAGGTAGCTGAAGAGAGTGACAAGAAAGGACTACAAATAAACTGCAAGAAAACTGAATGCATGGTCATCAGTAAAAAGAGCAGCCCAAAATACCAAATACAGGTGGAGGATACTAAAATCAAGCAGGTACAAAAATTTAAATACCTGGGAACTGTTCTAACAGAAGACGGAAGGAGAATTGGCATGGCGAAGGAAGCATTTCGGAAGTTGAGTAAAGTATTAAGAAACAGAACAATTTCGCTAGAAACAAAGATGAAACTACTGGATTGCTATGTAATGTCAGTTCTTCAATATGGCAGTGAATACTGGACAATATCATCGAAGATGAGTGAAAAACTTGAAGCAACTGAAATGTGGTTCTACAGAAGGATGTTGCGAATATGGATCTAGCATGTTAGCAATGATGAGGTTTTAGAAAGGATGGAAGCAAAAAATAAATTATTACTGAGCATCAGGAAAAGACGGCTAAAATTCCTGGGACATGCAATGAGAAAGAAGGGCTTGGAGAATATGATACTAACAGGCCAGATAAAGGGGGAAAGCATCGTGTAACATATTTGAATAACCTGACCAGGTGGATGATGGAACGAGGGTTGCGTGGTGAAACAGGAGAAAGCGATAGAGAGATAGAGAGATTTGGAAAGCCATGATTGTCTACGTCCTGAAAGAACAGGGCACATAGAAGAAGAAGAAGAAGAAGAAGAAGAAGAAGAAGAAGAAGAAGAAGAAGAAGAATGCATTATTATTTTTGTTAGAATTAAAATGATACTTCTAGATACAAGTTTGAATATTTAACTCCTAGCTAGGGGAGGATATAAATTCATGTTCCTGATTATATTTGCACATAAATGAATGTTACTACGACTATTAATAAAACTAAACTGGTTTTGATTAAGTCAAAATTGTAAATAAAGATCGGAATGTAATCGAACAGTTTTAATCGGGCTCTACATTCGTATATGTGAAAATCTTAACATATACGAATGTAGAGCCTGATTAAAACTGTTCTATTAGGTTAGAAATACTTAAGCATTTATACATTACTCATGCTTCCGACATCCGGTTGTGGGGCGTCACTTATAACCGGAAGTTGATATTGACAACTTGAAATTGTATGAAAGACTTGCTTTCGACCGTAGAAGCAGAAAGGTATCTGATAAAAGAAAAAAGAAAAGCAAAAACTGTCTTACAAAATAAAGAGTAAGATCCTTTGCTACTTTCATATTCAGACTGACCACCTGATTCAACCAAAAAAAAGCAGATCTATATTCCTGATTTATTTTATTTTCACTATTTACATTGTTCGGACTATTGTCCTCATCTTTACTGCCATGTTTACGACGTTTCAGCCGCTGTACACTCTGGCCTTCTTCAAGTGCTAGAGATTTCGAACCAAATCCTTTATTACGATCACTGGAGTATATCATTCTCATTCCATGTGCGATGATACTTCTGGTAGCCACGTAGTTATCACTCTTTAACTCTCTAAGTTGTTTGTTTACCACTGCTGTGGCCTTATATTAAACTTAGCACTTTGGCTCAAGTCATTGGAACCAATGTCTATATCTACTGAGCCATGTGTCCTCACGGACTACAACAGTGGTGAACAAATAACTTATAGAGTTAAGTTAACGGAAGATAACGACATGGCTACCAGATGTGGCATCACATATAGAATGAGAATGATATACCTCAGTAATCGTAATAAAAGGTTTGGTTCGAAATTCATAGCACCTGAAAAAGGCCGGAGCGTACAATGGCCGAAACATCGTAAACATGGCAGTCAAGATGAGAACAATAGTTCGAACAATGCAAATAGTATAAATACTACCTCATCTCAGAAGTATAAACAAATTATTTTATTTTATTTTATTTATTTTCGGGACAAGACAAATAAATTTTTCCTGTTTGAGCTCGAATTTTAAAAAAATGGCTAAAATAGTGATGAAACCTTATCCCAATATTTTGACAAGTAAACCTCAAACATAACCACAGAATCGGATCAGCATAATTAAACGATTGTTACTTCTAAATTTGTCTACGGCTATATCGTGTTGAATGCAGCGGTTCCCGTCTGATGACCGAAGTTAAGCAACATCGAGCCTGGTCAGTACTTAAATGGGTGACCATTTGGGAATACCAGATGTTGTAAACATAAAGACCAAGAATGGTCCACCGGTCCTCCAGGTTTGGTTTGGGGGTTGAGTTCAGGACTAACAACCCTGACCCGTAAAAAACAGTTTGTTACAGTAACAAAAAGTTGCTGCCCTATGCACCATTTGGTGTGATGGATAAATGATAATGACTACTAAATTTGGTGTTAATTCTTATTAAAGGGGAATTGAGAAATAATAATAAGCTCGGCTGTCTTACTTAAATTGTTATTTTTTAATTTTTCTTCTCTGCCACAATTATCAGCACTGCATATAATTTTATCAATTCATCAATTCCATTTAGCCAACTGCTTTATTCATGTTGCCTTTCTTCAGAAACTTGGACTCGGTAAAAGGTAGTCAATCAAACATATGCAATGCCAAAACCTCGTATAGGAACTAAGGAAACCACAGAACATGAGAATTGGGATCATGTCTATAATTATTGGCGTTAATTAGAACCGACAAAAATATTAAGAAATCGGAAGTGAATTCAAAGAATGTTTAACTTTAAAGCGGTAATTTTGAGATCAGTGAAAACATCAGAAAAATGACATTGATTTTTTTGAGATTTTCGGGCACAGCAAAAACAAAGACAAGAACCGAGTTCGTCATCTCACTTGATTAGAGCGAAAATGCGATTCCACTTCGAAATGGGAGACATCAAACGGCAACAGCAATCGGTTAGTCAGTTAGTTTCTACTTCCACCCGCCACCCAAGAAAAGCGCAACTTTTTAAAACGTGGCTCAGCAATACGTGGGTGTTTGTTGTTAATCAGGAATTGCCTTTCCGCTTTTGATATCTATTGTGTATTCTCTTCGAACAGGTGTTAACGAACGAAGAGAATACGGCCAATGGTCACCGGTCACAGTTTAGTATGAAGTGGCTGTAAATGCGACAGAACCAGTCCGATCAATGGTGACATCAATCCTGCCAGACTGAATATGGAATATTATAAGAATAGGATTGTTATGTAGTTATGTTTATATTGTTTCGAATTGGATCAAACGTTTTAATAATGAGAATCTAAAATATGAATGAAAGACAGAATGTACATGGATGGGAATACATGATGGAAGTAAAAAGAGCAAGAAGAAAGAAAGAAAGAAAGAAAGAAAGAAAGAAAGAAAGAAAAACCTAAAGAGAGCAAGAACTAAAGAACGAAAAGCAATAACTAAAGAGAGCCAGAAAAAAAAAAGAAAGAAAGAGAGAAAGAAAAAAAGAACGAAAGAGAGTAAGAAAGAAAGAATGAAAGAAAAAACTAAAGACAGCAAGAAGGAAAGAATTATATAAACAATTAAAGACAGTAAGAAAGAAAGAACGAAAGCAATAACTAAAGAGAGCCAGGAAAAAAGAACGAAAGAGAACAAGAATAAAAGAACGAAAGACAGCAAGAAAGGAAGAACGAAAGAGAACACAAAAGAAAAAACAAAAGAGGGCAATGGTAATATATATATATATATATATATATCCAGGTGAAGAGAACCAACAGTTTCCAATTCCGTGTTCTCTGACATTTACCTTTTTTTATAAAAGTGCTCAATGCAAAAAGTATTGTCGAGCATAATATAATCATTTAATTAAATTTTGTTTTTTGATTAAAAATACATTGTGGCGTAGAAATTTCTGTTTCTAGATTTCTACCTCGTCATCAAGCAATGTTTAATCATTGTTGTGAATATATATATATATATATATATATATATATATATATATATAAAGTTTTTATTTAATTTTTCCAGTATTCTTACATGTTTCCTTTTCGCTAGAAATAAGTAATGTAAAAATGTTCCATAATTTTCGACTACCAAGCGCTTTCCGCCTCTGCATAGACCATTTTCAAAGATGCGCAATCATTGAACGTAACATTTCAGCCGGCAGTGGCGTTTGCTCCCTTTGAAAAGAATTTAGCAACATTGCAGACGTTTGAGAAAGACCGTGGAGTTCTTTACCCAAATGTTGTGAAATAAAAAAAAATAGCAAGACTTGAAGACTAAATGCATAAAGTGCGGCTAACATTTTTACACTAATGTTTTTTTCAGCTACAGTCAATCGGTGGATGCAGTTGTAACATTTGTAATTCTTTATAATTGGTACAAATATCAACTCTGGAAAATGAGAATCATCTGTGTCCCGAAGGGAAATTACTGTCGATCATGGGTTGTGCTCGACCTGAAGAATGACATGGATGACTTTTAATAGACGGAGGGCGTTTGTATCGGATCAAAAGCCGGATTTGTTGTGTTATCAGTCCGCTCATTGGCAGTAGCTGCCCAAAGGCAAAGAAAAAAATAGCTGAGCTGTTTAACAAAAAGTGAAGGAAAATACGAGTGGAAAGAAAGTGAAAAGCATTGGATGAATAAGGCAGGAAAGAAGGGAAATAGCATTGAATCGGGAGATAAATGCACGATTAGAGAATTAGATTAGCATTTATTCAAGTGGATATAAAAAAGGAAAAGAAACGGGAAGTGAATGCCAGTAGAAAACGAAGACAATCAAAAAATAAAGAAAGAACTAGAGAAAAAAAGATGGAAAAAACTACGGAATGAAAAGAGGAAAATAGCGAAAGAAAGAAAGAAAGAAAGAAAGAAGGCCTGTAATAAAGAAATAACTAATTGGAGCAGGAAAGAAAGAATAAAAGAAAAAACTAAAGAAAGAAAGAAAGAAAGAAAGAAAGAAAGGTCAACAAAAAATTAAAGTAAGCAAGAAAGAAAGGACGAAAGAAAGAACTGAAAACAGCAAACAACAAAGAAAGAACGAAAGAAAGAAAAGAAAACAGCAAACAAAGAAAGAACGAAAGAGAGAAAGAAAAACAAGAAGAAAAACAGCAAGAAAGAATGGACCAAAGAAATAAAGAGAGCTAGAAAAAGAGCAAAAGAAAAAAATAAAGGTAGCAAAAAAAACGAAAGAAAGAACTAAAGAAAGAAAGAAAGAAAGAAAG